>JACSYO010001808.1:697500-1082500 GCA_016806645.1 Ophiodon elongatus | reverse complement strand
GCTCCTGGCAGGCACCTGATGAATGAGTTGTTTACCTACTTCGCTGCATGCGGTGCCGAGTGCAGGCCCGGCCCGCCAAAACGCCTTTTCATTATGAGGCTGCGGAGCAGAGAGCAGCACCGCCGGCCCCTGTGACCAGTCACACAGAGGAAATTAGATATTAGTTGTCTGGCAAAAACATGCCTGATGGACAGTTCTCGAGCCTGAAATGTCACACTGTGATGCAATTATGGCCGGATAATAAACTCACCTGTGTTATCGCTCCTTTTATTAATGAATCTTTAGAGCAGAACACCGACTGCTGTGGTGCCAAAGTCCTGACGTGGCAGGAAGGAAAAAGGAAATAAACACAGTATAGGTTGAATGAATCCCTGCGGTGTTAAGAGAAGTGGATATGGAGATAAACCACGTTTATGTAGAGAAACGTGGTGAGGCTGAAACGTAGTTTCTCTCCGTACATTCAGGGTAGCTGTTCAAACTCGGAGGAACAAAACTGTTTTGCTTTCCCGCCTCAGAAGCGCAAGGATTCCTAAATTAATCGGACACTTTTATCTGTTTCACCAGCCAGCTTTAGTTTTGGAGTAGAGAGAACAAAAACCCCCAGGCGTTGGCTGGCCACCTGCCAACGGGACTTAGTCGAAATTTCTCCAACGTTTGGCAGGTGGTTTGGTGGTCATTTCCCACCCAGCATGCACCTCACCGGCCTGGTGGCCCTCTGACTTTGCTAATGAAGAGACATGTGCTCGTACTCGGGATCAGATGGAGCGCTCCCTTGTGCTTCTAGTTTTGTCTCTGGAAGTCCGGCTTGTGTTTGAGGTGGAGGTTTGAGAGAGAAGGTGAAGCTACTTACTAATTCTACAGTCAGATAAATAATGGAAACAACCAATAATGCACCTCTGAAACCCAAACTATGTATGTAGATTTTGAGTTTTCAATTTTCGTAAAAGGTTCAAATGTTTGGAGGATGGATGATTGTCGGTGTCATAGTTTTATAAAATGAGACCTGAGTTCAAACTCTTAAATGTATTACTTTAGCCAGACGTCTAGTATCGTATTTCCTCTTCTCATTGGTGCACTGCGTCTTGTGTTACTGTCAATACTCATGCAAGTTTCATTTTACACAAAAAGTATAAAACAGGGAAATTCAATACCAACTCTTATTTTTTTTATAAGATTATGATATAGTAATATTATATTTAAATTATTATGATTAACTTCTGTTCAATTTATGAGACCTTGCAATATCCTAAGAAATAATATAACCTCTTTAATTTTTATATATATCTGCAATGAATATGAATACTTTCCGAAAATTAAGTAAAAAATAAAATACTCCTTCTTGAGAAAATATATATATATATATATATATATATACTGTTTTTAGCACTACATTTTATTAATGCAGGTCCAATAACTTCTTCTTAATTTAACTATTCTTCGTTTGGGTAAAACAACATTTGATTACTGGTAAACATTGAGCAACAGCTATTATTATTATTATTATTATTATTATTATTATTATTATTATATATTAGTAACCCCAAAAAAGTATTTGGAGTAGTTTTAATGACATTTAAGGAAGAACATTCTGCTAACTTCAGCGTGTAGCTCGTTTCATAACGATAATTAAGTACATTTTCATATCCTGATCAAACATTTGGACCTTCAATCGTTTTTCGCTGATCCGGTTTCCTTTTTGAAGCTCCAGGTGAACTCGGGCCAGCAGCGCGTTGGCTCTTTGTGAGCCTTCGGGGTCCATCACAGAGCGCCTCGCTATCACAGAGCGCCTCGCTATCAAAGAGCGAAGCATCACCCTCGGCGTCGGGGCCTCCGCTGCACCTCTCACACTCAGGTTCTCAGAATTGCCTTTACCTAACATGACCCCTTGGCCGCCATACAAAAGATTGAATTTTCAGAGCCGGCAGCAGATAATCAGTAATCTCCAGTCGCAGCATCGCTGCCAAGTCCACAATCTTTTCCATCACCACGTTTCTCTCTCTCTCTCTCTCTCTCTCTCTCTCTCTCTCTCTCTCTCTCTCTCTCTCTCTCTCTCTCTCTCTCTCTCTCTCTCTCTCTCTCTCTCTCTCTCTCTCTCTGAATCACGTCACTGTTTGCAGTCTAATTGTTCTTTAAAAGAAATCGGGTCTAATTGCCTCATCAGATTGTTCTGTATCTTGCACCGGTACAGTCTTGTGAGTTCGACGGGGACTAGGAGCTTAATCACCGCGGAAAAGAGCTTCAGCTAAATGGCCAAAATGTAAAAATTTAAAATGTCAGAGTGAATTTTCAGAGCTACCAGGCAGGCAGCTAACGAGGGGTGAGGGCGGGGGGAGGGATGGAGGGAAGGGGGGGGAACAAGAAGCAGTTTTTCAAAAAGCCCCAGTGGATTGATAAGTGGGTCGGTGTTTAGACGTTTTGCAGGGGAGGCATTGCTGAAATGTCCACAACTAAAGTAGGTCGCGGTTAACCTTGATGAATGTCTCTCCGGCTGGAGGAGAGAAAACGCTATGTGGTCATTTCTTTTCACGAGAAGAAAGGAAACCGTGTAGGAGGAGAAACGTGCATTCTTTAAGGCGTTGCAGTGATTTGACTCATTGTACTTGTAGTTGCGTGCAAATATTTATCTTTATGACGGAAAGGAAGGACCAAGCTTTTCCTTTTGAGGGCGGAGATAAGTCAAAATGTCAGAAACGCTGGTTTCGTGTCTGAGTTTCTCACAAGTGGCCCCTCGGTGACGCGTTTCTTACGTACGATGTTTAAATAGATGTTTTCTTTGCCCGTTTACCCGGCATGAGCTGACCTTCCAGTGTGGCCTCACACTGCGCCATTATTATCAATTACCTAGACATGATGGTGAAGACGGAATAGCTTTTAGCGTTTCCTCTTTTCTTGTTTCCTCTTCTTTTTTTTTTGGGACGCTGACATTTTCCTTTTAGTGCGCAACGAATGAAATATATGTTACAAGAAAACGACCTTGCACTAAGGGCATCGCCCAACGCTGATCTTTCTCCCCGACCGTCCTTATTGGGACAGACACAGTAAGCCTGTGCCACTCATGTTTTGACATTTCTATATGTGAAATATCTTCCTGAGACAAAGAGGCTTCTCTCCCTATTGCCTGGATGTGTGCTCGTGGGTGGAAGCCCTATTGTATGTCCTTGCACAATCGTTGGTGTAGGCTCTGCACTCACTGACATTATCCGCTTTAGTGAACTCTGAGCTGCGACTTAGTCAGAAGATTGATTTCTCTGCTTTATATCCTTCATATCCGCCATACTGCCGGGCAGCTCTTGCCCACCTTTGGCACACGGCGCTATAGGCAGCCGTCCTGTATTGTCGCCTCATTTCAGAGAAGTGATTGATTCGAGCTCTCGGCGGCTGTGTTTACAGCGGAGCTCTTTATTTGCAGTTCACATGGCTCACGGCTCTTTCTCACGCAGTGTCGTACCTGAATTGAGTTGTTATCAATGGAGCTGTTGCATAAATATATGAGACGATATCGGAAGGAGCGAACTTTCCTCTCAGGGCAGGAGGATCAAACCAAGCTCAGATGTGAGGATTTCACGCGTTTGTTTAGTCATATATGATTAAATATCTTTGTGTTGAGGACAGTTAGGACTCCTTGGGGCTATTATACTGGGGATATTTCACTGTATTCTAACATATTATAGCAAAAACAGTTAATGGACTGACAATCTGCAGATCAATAGCTAGAAAATAATCATTTGTTGAAACAATTGCTTGCATTATAATATTAACACCTCCTAACAAGTCAGTAGGTTTCTTTAGGTTTCACTGATCCCACATCAGTTCTCTAACGACACTAACACACAGCATTTGTTCCACCTACTTTCTCTGCACTGCACACTCCTCATTATGACGTGCTGGTGATGAAGTTCATACAGGAAGTCGGGCTAATCCTTCCTGCTGCATTCGTTGTAAATCACTCCTGAGTAAAATGGAAATGCGTGAGCCAAGAACTTCCACGTAACGTCCATGGGGATCAGCGCTAGCATGGCTAATGCTGTTACACCAGAAGTGGCTAATGAGCTAACCTTCCGCTTTACCTCTGCATACCTCTCCATAATTATCGCTTCCAGCTCCCAGTGGAGGGAGTGATGCATTCACTCCCATCCAGGAAGAGCAGAGCGAATAGAAACCCGGCTCCGTACGGAGCACACTTAAACTGCTGAGGGGCCGGTGGAGTGGGAGAATTTACCAAACACTGCCTCTTCTCATGAGACAAAGTCGTAGCATGCATCGTGGTGGAGCAGCATCACATTAGGTCTTTCTACGGAACCTCATCTTCTGGTGCCTTAACACCCCAAAGGCATGCTGGGATATCTGAAGGCTCGACAAGCATTCGAGTTCAATACAGTATTTAAGGGCGTTTCTTTTGACATTTCATACAGGAGGCCCTGCCTTTTTTCAACAACTCTGATTTCCTCATAATCCCTGCAGCAGATGTGTGTGTCTTGCTCAAGGGCATCTTGGCAGCAGTTTCTTTTCCTTGACTGGATTTCGTGGCGCTCGAGCAGCTGACACAGAACTGTTGCTCTTGCTCATTTCGTGCCGTCAGTTTTAGTGATTTGTTTGCATTTTCAAAGAGTAAATTAAGACCTCACGAACCACACGTCAAATGATGTCATCTTCCTTGTGGAGTTATTAAAGTTTAATTGCATGTTCAGGCAGACTCGTCTTCTCCACACGCAGATGTAACGCACCTTTGCAGTCTGGCATTTTCAACATACTGGACTCTTGCTCATTCATCAGACTATTTTTCTCAAATAGCAACAGTTCACAGCTGCACCTGTTGCTGTGAAATAGTTTTGGGGCTTCGTGGGAAATGGATTTGACGAGAGAAAGTGCCGTCGGCGCCGCTAAGAGGCAGAGTGACCTCGCCTGCCAGTGAAGTAGCTACTCTCCGCTCTCTTCCATCTGCAGCTGTTAATGTCGGTGAAAAGAGACCTGCAGCGCTTCAAGGCCCCCGCGCTCGCATTAACTGGCTTTACTTAAGCAGCCATTTTAATGAAAAATACATCATCTTCCTAAAGGTAACCTCCATTATGGAAGCTTAGCCCTAATTTCTCGACCGGAGCGGGACCAGAGACACTTCTCCTCTGCGACAGACGCTGGTGGAGGAGAATTGGATAACGATCATATAAACTGAAGCATTATTCTTTGCATGTCCTGCACTTAACCCTGCTTTTAACATGTTAAAAGCAACACTAAATAAAAGCTGGCGAGGTCAACAGTGCAAATATATAAGCATAGAAAATGGATAAAACCAGTATATTTATGTACATAATGATGAAAACCCATTTGTAAGCCAAATAGTGCAGAGGAAGGTTTCCTCAAATGTTTTCATGACGAGCTCTGAATAGATGCACTAAGTAGATCACAAACTTCAGTAATCGCACATAAAACCCCAAATTGTGTGATGGAATTAAAATAGACGCACCATAAAACAGATTATCATGTACCAGTTACATAAAACAGACATGTTGCATGATTACAGCTGCAGGCAACTTTTTCCACGTCTGTCGGCAGAAAGTTGGTAACCATTTCCTTCATGCACTGCCTCCTTTTCACAGAGTTTAAAGATCTGTAAGTTGGCTTTTGTGTGGGATTTTTCATCAGAAATGAGAAAGAAAGAAAATATCTCCTCGATAAGTACCGTAATAATAACCTTCTTCTTGGGTCAGGAGCAGAGATCTCTCACGGCATTGAGGGATGCTCACGGCATCCGGATCACTGAGAGTTGACATTGATGTCTGAGAGCGGTAAAAACCTACTTATTGCACCTTGGGGAGCACAAACAAAACGCTACGTAGGAAGCAGTCCTGGTTTCCTGTGTGTCTGAAGCGCCGGGCTCGCGGCGCTGGGAAGCGAGCGGAGGCTGAGTATCTTCAGTCCCGTCAGCAGTCTGAACTGGACTCGCTCTCTGACAGCTGATGAGAGGCGGCGGCGGTGACGCTAAACTGACAAGCTGTCGTGCACTTTTCTTCCCTGGATATCGGTTTGCGGAAACCTGCCGCCTGCGTTCATCCGCGGGAAATCAGAGTCTCCTTTATTTTGACGGGGCGGGCGGGGGGAAGTCAATCGGCTCACGACAATTGTGTTTGTGAAGAGGATTCTGGTTTCTCTGCGTTCCTTTTGTGTTCCTCTAGAACTTTATTTTCTCCGTCATACCTGGGCAGTTTTTATTGCCCATCTTTTTTCATTGGTGTATTGACTCTGAAGCACTTGAGAGATAAAAACTAAATAAATATAAAACTAAATGTTTGATGACTTCACATACTTTGAGGCTGTAAAAAAATGTCATTCCACCAGTTATTGATACAAAACTAAATTATCTTTTTTTATGAGTTTCATCTTCCAGCCATAGTGGCTCGTAAATCCTCAACTTCAAAAAGCTGCTTCCACAAGTTTTTGAGGCCGACATGCTTGATAGAATTATTGTTATTTTCAACTTGTCTCTCCTTCAGGAAAAGTCCACAATGCATGAATGCTGTCTTTAAAAAGAATGTGTCCTCTTCGTCCTCTTCGTCCTCTGCAGGTGCCATCCTGGGACGCTCGGAGACGCAAGAGTGCGCCTACTACAACTCCAGCTGGGAGAAGGAGCGCACCAACCGCAGCGGCATCGAGCCGTGCTACGGCGATAAAGAGAAGCGGCGGCACTGCTTCGCCACGTGGAAGAACGTCTCCGGTAGCGTGGAGGTCGTCCGGCAGGGCTGCTGGCTGGACGACGTCAACTGCTACGACAGGTACAGCAGAAACTACCAACTCAATGTCAGGAGTGATCTTCTAACTAATGGCACACCTTTTTAAAAGTACGTGTGCTTCCTCGAGTTAGTTAGGAGTCTTCATTTTTTCACCATGTTTCTGCAGAGTATTAATGCAACCCCAAAAAATACTTTATTCTTCCTGTATGTATGTATGTATGTATGTATGTATGTATCTGTCCAATCTTCAAGGACAAACAAATGGACCTTTTTCTCCACTTAACATTTGAAGTCCTTGCTCAGAAGCTGTACTCATTTCATCCTCCACGTCATGAGGAGGGCTGTGAATACACTTAAAGCACCGGTTTTGTTCCTCGGTGTGCTTCCCTATCCGAATGACTGGCACAAGGCTACATTTTTAATTACCAGGCAGAGGAAATTGAAATTGCTGTGTTCATCTCCAGCAGTAAACAGATATTAATAGGTGGTATTATTATAGTTTCCTCCTCGCTGGAACATGAGCCTGGCACTAGCTGCTGGTTTGAGCCAGTTCTGCTTGTTTTCCTTTGATTCCCGGGCGATAAAGTTGCTGTAGATTCTGCAGCCCGCACAGTTTGGGTACCTCTGCTCAGACGGCGCCGCCTCGCCTCCCCGGAGAGTCCAGAGCAAGTCGAGGGCGGCTGCCACTTCCTTTGGCTTTTATCTGATGACTGTGTGAGTGTGAAAGAGAGAGAGAGAGGGAGAGTGTGTGATTGTTAGTGTACATGTGTGTGTAGGAGTTATATTTTATAAATGTTTTTCTTTCATGTCCTCTGCAGTAGAGTGGGAATGGAGAGGAAGCGTGTGTGTTTGTGTGAAAGTGCGCATGTTCCAAGTGTGTTTGTGCGCGTTGATGCTTTTTAGAAAACGCCGTGTCTTCTGCAGTGAGTGCATTGAGAAGTGTGCACGTGCACGTGCACATGCACATGCAGATGATGGGTTTTTTTCTGCGCGCGAGTGTGCACTCACTCGCACTTAAATAAAATAAATTGCTTCCACGTCCTCTGCGGTGAGCAGAGAGGAGAGATTGGTGAGATCCTTGTTTTTAATTTCCACCTCCGTGTCCTCTGCAGTAACGAGTGTGTGGAGAGGAAGGAGAGCCCCGACGTGTTCTTCTGCTGCTGTGAAGGCAATATGTGCAACGAGAGGTTCCTGTACGCCCCTGAAGCGACGCCGCAGAGCGACCCGCACCATTCAACCGCCTACAGTACGTACAGTCCAACGCGCACACACACACACACAAACACACACTCACAAACACACACACACTCTATCTGTGTATTTAAGGTTGCACCGTTTAATTCCAAGTGAAGCTGCAGTTAGGAACAAAAACACTCAAAACATTTACACAACGTCCAAGCTTTTACTCTGGAGACATGGTCCTCCACAAAGTGTGTCATGTGAGGTACTTGGATGCTCTGGATGTTTGCCAGCGGCTCAGGAAAAAATGAACTAAATGATGCATCTTATCAATAAAGCCCACGATAAACCAATCCAGTAAGAACGTGGCAGTCTCATCGTAATCCACTGGCAAATGTGTAAGCATGACATCTTGATATTAATGTTTATAGTTGCTCACGTGTTTGCATGCAGTTTACTTTTTCCTTTATATGGTATAACTGATCGCAGGCCTGAAGCCTTGAACCTACCATCAATCCAAATCATCCATAAGAGCTGTCACTCAATGCCGTGAATGTCTACAACAGACGAAACAATGCTAAAAGACGGATAACACTGAGACTGAAACCAGCGGAGAGCAGAGACGATTAGCAAAGGAGTCCCTTGATAACGAGGGTGTTTTTATGGGGGATTTGAGAGTTTGCTCAGAGTAACAGAGCTGATCTGCAGAGGAAAAGATAGTGAGACTAATTCAAATGCAAAATGAAGCCACACAACGTTCTGTGTGGCGGTTCTGGTGTCCTTGCGCTCATCACTTTACAGCGAAATTGTCCAACAGGCCCGTCTGTCTTTTTGTATTTCTTTAAATTTGACTCTCTGAAACCTGCAGACACCCTGCGGAGAAAAACTCTTTGACAAACGCCCCGAGAGCCCCATGATGCAGCTGGTGCAACCCCGTCAGCCCCCCCCCCCCACTCGTTCTTTTCCCGTCCCCCCTCCACCCCACCCTGAGGTCGGCAGTGGCGGTTGGCGTCCGAGTGTCGGCGCTTTGACAGCACTGCCGAATCAGACTGTCACACCTTGTGATGGGAGGACGGGCTGAGCCAGCAGGCGTCACCCAGCGACTCCCGCAGGGGTCGGACGCAGTTCAGGGCTCTGTTATTTTTGGCAGGCGGATTACGTTATGTCACGAGATAGATTTGCTAATCCTGCTGCGTGTGCTTGTGCGTGTGTGTGTGTGTGCGTGCGTGTGTGTGTGTACGTGTGTGTGTGTGTGTGTGTACGTGTGTGCGTACATTGATATGATCCCTCAGCACAGTGGCAGTAAGCTGTAAGCAGAGTTGGTGCTGCACTTAGAGATGATGTAGCACAATGTCAGGCCAATCAGGCATGCTGTTCTCTCTCTTTATTTCTGTTTTCACCTTGACTCCGTCCATCGTTTTTTTATATTCCATTGCTTTATTTTTGTTTCTATGAAGATAGAAAAGAAAGCCAGTTATGAGTCCTATCTTTTAATTTCTCTTCTTCTTTCCACTATCCTCTCTCTTTCTCTGTCTCCCCACAGCCACCTCCAACCCATTTTCCCAGAAGCCCCAGCTCTTCAGCACTCTGCTGTACTCCCTGGTCCCCATCATAGGCCTGGCCGCCGTCGTCCTCTTCTCTTTCTGGATGTGGAGACATCACAAACTGGCCTACCCAGCGGCCCTCGTCCCCACACATGTAAGTCTCAGAGAAAGCCAAAAGCTAGACGAAGCTCTTTTTAAAAGTAAAAACACAGATTCTTAAACTCTGACTGAAGTCCGGTCCATCGCCACTTTCTTTTGTCTCTCGTCCGAAACGCTCATCACCGTTTCCAGAGGTCACCTGTCAATCAAACGGCGTGGCCGGGACTTTGGTGTCCTCTTTCTTCGAAGTTGCTGCTGATGCAGTTAGAGTTTCTCTTTTTGCCTGTTCGTCTATTGCGTCCCGCTTCATCTGTTAATTGCGAACAAAGGGGAAATGTAAAACGCATCGGTTTCTGCGTCCCAGATGACATATATTTATTGGAAACACAAACGGAAGTAAACAGGAGAAACCAAGAAAGTTCAAAGTTGCTCCTGTAAAGCGCAGTATGCACACAATGCAGGTTGAAAATCTGAAATAATAAATGAATTGCAGAAATGGTCTCATTCTGCTCTGGTTGATTTAGTTGATATTTGATTTAATGCTCATTATTTGCTCGTGTAAAAAGAAGCCGCTTTTATTTTTGACGATGGTAGTGTGATGCAGTTTTTTTTTTTTTTTTTTTTTTTTTTTTTTTTTAAACCAACCTTCAACTTTCGCACTGATCCAGTTCCTCAGTGGGCTGAGACGGCCTTGGCCTCTCCTGCCCCGGTGCAGCGGAGGGACACGGCTCGGGTTCAGCCAGAACAGACACACTGTGTGGACAGTTTACGTCCACCATAATTGCTTTTTCAGTTTCTCCTTTCAGAGTTGTATAGAAGGCTGAGAGGAGCCCTGGTTCTGTCCGTTTCTTGTTCCTTGAGTCTCTTGCTGAGCAAACACGTCTCCGACTTGCTCTGAATGCAGCGGCCTGTCGTTGGGACGGTTCGTATTGTGTCGGGCTTTTAATCACACAAGATGGAAATAGACAAAATGGACTTTTGATGCACATCTGAACGTGTAGTTGTTCACCTTTTATTACTCGTTCTCTTTTCTTTTCCTGTTCAGCCAAACTTTCCATCAGTCTTTTTCCATTGCTGCTTAGTTGAGAAAAAAAAAAAGAAATCTCATATCTACACGTCTGATCATTTTCATGTCTTCACTTGAATCGGACAGTTTCATCACCTTCTGCAAACCTTTTAAATATCTCCGTTCTTGTAGGACTGAGAATACGGCTCCAGATTCCTGATTCATTCCTTTTTTTTATGATTTGAAGGCGGTTTTAACCCGACGGCAGCGGAGCTATATTCTCTGCTGCTCAGCAGCAGGGGAAAAAGAAAGCCCATGCAGAGCTTCCACCGTATGGAAGAGGAGTCAGGGGCCTCTGCATTATTGATGAGGCTTTATATAGGCAAACAAAACTAAACACAGAGACGCTTGCAGCTCTGCCTTGGAGGATGGGGGTGGTGGTGTTGGGTGGGTGGTTAGTGCAGGGGAGCGAGTGAGGAGAGACATGCTATTCTTTCAACTTAGTTATTGTATTTGCACAGTGCTAACGCATAGCGGGGAAGAGATAAAAAGACAGCGACACAATACAATCAAATGCTAATGTGCATTGGAAAAACAACACCGCTAAGAGGCTTATGAATCATGCTACCTGGAAACGGATAAATGAATAAATAAACAACATTAAACAAAACAGGACCAAAGAAGAGCGGATCAGATAACTAATGATGATACAGCTAAAATATTCATAAAATCACAATAGGGAGAAAATGAAATCAAATAGCCAGGATGGAACAAATGAAGCCATGCCGGATGTGTATAACCGTGTGTGCGTGCAGAACTATTTAATGCATGAATGAGTAGGTGTGCAAGGACAGGAGGAGAAAAGGAGGTCACTCGTACAAGAGCGTGTTTAAAAGTCAGCTCGTATGCTTTTTCTGGAAGGAGGTGATGCAGTAAACCCCACCCGCCTGCTGCTCCAAGGAGGCTAAAACAAGCGCAGACACATTTCCAATCACTATCTGATACACGTTCAGTTGTTCCAGCATCCGTAGCTTGTTTTCTAACCGATTGAACCGAGTTTTTCACGATAGAACATGGAGAAAGCCACAGAGAGGAGGGAGATGGATGCAGCGGGAGGGGAGACGTGGAGGGGATTTATTTCTATCTTCATATATATATATTTTTTTTGTGTATATTTATATTTCTTTGTGTGTGTAAAATATTTATTTATTTATTTATTTATTTATATTTATTTATTTTTATATATATAACTATTTATATTTATATATAAATATATTTATTTATATTTATATATAAATATGTATTTATATATAAATATATATATTTATTTATGTATTTATATATATATATATATATATATATAAATATTAAAAAAAATAAAGAGACTCTTTCTCGACTAACATATCTGACATTTGAAAAATGCCTCCTGTTAAAAGCGACTCGTGGCACGAAGTCAAAACTAATCTCATTCTTAACACACTGACATGAGAGTGGTATCGATCTTCTCGTAGAACTCTTGGCAAGCAAACGAAATGACGAAGTTTTAAGTCGCTCTCGATGCGAGCGTTGTCCGAAGGCACTTAAGAAAATCACGGACAGTTTTTTTTTTTTGCAATTCATTGTGTCCAACACATCTGATTTTGAATTTGAATAATATGTCTTATCTTTAAAGAGTTGCATGAAAAAGTCATCGTCATGTTCGGTATCTGCTTCCAGCGACTCGGTGACACTTGGAAAGCAGAAGCTATTTTATAGATTTACCCATTTCTGCTTGTTTCTGTGCTGCTCTGCATTCGTCAGAGCATAATGCTCCATACGCAGTCATGTATTTTTAATGTGACAGTTACAAATTGCCCTCACTTGTTGCCAGTTAGATTTTTTTTTTTAGCACCCTGTGTGAATGGGAAGCAGTTCTCGTCGTTCATCACAGGTGTTGGTCGTTTCCCAACATCTATGTGCTGCTTCTCTTAAAACCTGGCAGAGCTCTGCTTCACACTGCGCTCATTTAATCTAAATCTCTAATTAAAAGGAGTAGGAGTGTGATTATGTCATGAACAAGCAGCTGCAGTCGGATCAGAGCACAAAGATGCCACGTATACATAATGCTGGTTTGTGCTTTTGAGTAAAACCGTGTCCTCATTTTCAACCTCCAGTTGTTTTTCATGTTAATGACCTTAAGAAAAAAATCTATGTTTGTCTTCATGAAATTCAAATTAATGTATCGCCCCGAAATGTCTCCTGCATAAGATTTTCTGCACATGTTCGGAGGAGTTCATAGAAAAAACACACACTAAGTTACTGCCATTATTTTCTTTGCAGGGTAATGAAACATGCAGTCCTCGTGATGCAAAAGTAATTGTTCCCACTTAATGATCTTTAATGGATTCCTCATCACGGCCATGTTGTCTAATTTAGTCTTGCGAGGCGCCGAGGGCAGAAGGAAAGGCAGCTGACCCCGTGCAAAGAGCTCCTGCTGTACTTTCACATGTACTCGTCAGCTCCACATCGGGCCGGGCTGAAGGGTGGAGTTCATAACGAAGGAGGCGGCTTAATGTCTGATTCTCTTGCGCACACGTTTACATTTCTCGACCCTACAGCCCTTCAAAGGATTCAATCCGGTGTGAAATGCAGAGAATGATGTGCGGCGAAGTAACTTAATTGCCTCCCGTCATTATGTCATTGTGACCGTGGCCCAGCACAAACTGCATATTTGCCACCAAGCCTCCATTATTCACACCACAGTGCGAAGTGGAGGCAAACTGGAATTGATTCTGTCTGAGTACACAGACCCACAGCTTTCACTCGGAGAGGCCTGGAGCACTTAAACATAAGTCTGGCCTCTTTTTTCTTTCCACCTGGACCCGATTTTCTTATCTCTGTCCATCTCGCAGATCGATTCTGACCAAAATCTCATCAATTGCTTTATTATGGAGCTACTTGCGTCTTGTTTGTCTGGGTGCAGCTTTCCAAAGGACTCCTGATAGGCCAGAGGACTCCAAACATCCGGAAAAGCCCCAAAATGTAATTTCTATGACATAGATTTGTTTTTAAGCAGTTATGATTGAGACTTTCTTTGCTGGTTCTGCACATACGTTGCCATGTGAATGCCAGCAAACTGTGAGCTGGTCGAGAAAGACCTACGTTTTTATTTTATGGTTGAGTTATGCTTGAAATCTCCTCGGCGAGACTTAAATGAGCTTTTATTTATCATTAATTTGTCTTATATGTGGCTGTGACCGAAATGTGCCAATGCCACATCACATAGTTCCTGTTTTAAATAGAAAAATATTATTTTATTTGGCTTTAAAATTTTATTTTCCAGCCTCTTCTGTTACATGCAAACATATTTTGTATTTCTTTAAGTACGGTTTGAAAAAAGGCAAACTATTACCCTGCCCTCGTTGAGAAGGACATCTTTTGGTACAAGCTGAGCTCTCTGTTAATCTCTTCATTCCCTTTCTTAACCCAACATTTCTGTCTCTTCCATGATTCTTTTTGTGGGTACATTCATGCGTTTCTTTTAGTTTGGTTTCACTGTGATCTAGGAGAACTTCTTTTGGTCCTTTCACACATTGCTCAATCCATTTTAAGTTGCTCTGCTTCAGAGCATCGCTTAAGTTCCTAAAATATACCTGCTTATTATTAACACCCTCTCTGATCCATGTGGGATCCCGAGCCCCACAGACCTGTTGCCCTTCACGTGTCCCGAGCCTTAAAGCTCGGAAGCCCCGGTCCGGAGTGCGAAGGAGAACAAAAGGTCGTTCAGGGTCGACCCATCATCTCCGACCTTTTCATCTGCCTCTCTTTTAATCCACTAACTGACAGAAAATAATTTCTCTGTTTGCTTCTTATGTTCTTTTTCAACAAGCACGCCTTTCACATTATGGTGGAGGTAAGAGCAGTTCAAATGAAGTTGAAAACCATTTTAGTTCCTCCCCTCCCTCCCCTCCCTTTTTTTGGGTTCAGAGCTTGGTATGAATTCTCCACCTCGATCCCAGACCACCATTTTGTTCTTCTCTTTGCTTTTTCGACAGCGTCTTGTTTACTCGGTTCGCAGCACATTTCTGTCTGTTGTTGTTTTTTTTTTCTGCCTGGGTTTATTGCATGGATGGATGTCTTTTGTGTTCCCTGCTGAAAATGTATTGTGCATGGTGGAAAGTGGCCAACGTGGCTCCGAATGCAGCCCCCCTTTTTTTCTTTTTTCGGTATGAATGTCCACCTGTGATGTTTATGTAACGCATTGTGCCTGATGTGACCCAGTTTCCAGAATGGTATCTGCTGGACCTATGGCTCCCCACGTCTCCCATGCAGAGACGGAGCCGGAGTGCTTGAAACGGCAGCATGCGTTCCTGTCTTGTTTGCAGACTGAGGAGGAGTGCAGACACGTTTTGCATAAGTAGGAGAATTGCCTCTTACCTGGAACATATTTCAAGTCAGAGAGTGTAAATTACTTAAGTACAAGAGGAGCATAAGCCTTTTGCAAATGTGCTTTGCCTCAAATTTGATCAAACTGGAGGAGAAGGATGGCTGCAGACATCACAGAAAAGTCTCCTTTCCAAAAGAGAAGGCAGCTCACTGAACAACAAAGTCTGTGACAGAGTTTAGACTCGGGCTTGTTGTCAGTCCAGCCGTCCAGATGAGCTCTCTTTAAGGTCACGTCAACAACGGTTTGTGTTTGATATAACCTCAAGTTTTATGGCCATATCAACAACGAGATATGACCTTCAGATAGGAGTCCAGAATAGCTGCCCATTTAACTTCTATCTCTAAAAATCAAACTTAGCATTTTGATTCTATACTCATCTGCACCTGAACCTGGGACAAACCCAACCAGACCTAAAGGACCCGTTCTGATGCAATAGATGAAGGTGTAATCCGATTAGGCCATGGGAGACGCTTGAGGGTTGGGAAGAACGGCGTGAAGCAGCAGATTCTGTTTTCCCGTTTCCTGTGGTCTGCTGACTAAGTGTAATGCACCCCCGCTCGAGGCCACGGCGCCCTGCGATCGGACAAGGGATCCGGTAACTCCCGAGGGCCGGGCCGCCTCGTCAGGCCGAAGCCCGGAAGACAGACCAAGAGTTTCCAGAAACAATGCAGACACAAAGAAAGAAAAGAGTCCTGCAATAACTTTTGTTTCTTTTATGAACCGCATCGTCATCAGGATCCTCTCGAGTGCCGGGAAGTCGTCAACATGTTGGCGACTTGCATTGTAACACGAAGTACTGCTGGTACTGAGGATCGGTCCATCGCCATCCGATCCATCGCACGGTCGTCTCCGTTGCCCGGCGTTGTAGCTGTGCAGGAATTCTCCTCGGTCTTATGTCCTCAGATGTGCATTGTGCTCTTTGTACATCCTCTGGCATGTCAACCACGCCATTGGCCTTCTGAGATAAAAAATGTTCTCATGCATATCACGATCGCAGCCGGTATCGCATATTTCACCGAGCACAATGAATGCTGGGGAATTTGTCTTGGTGATATTTGTGCAGACACACTGATGGCTCACTGGCCCTCAATGCAGTGGAGACGGAACGGGGAAAGATACGACGGTGCATCTTAACCTCAACGAGACTTTCATCACCGAGGACATTAGATATAGAAACTTTTTTGGTACATTTTATGGCCATAAATTGTGTCTGCTTCCTACCAACCTGCGTCTAAATCACGAACCATAGTCATAATAAAGTACAATAGTTGTGCTTGAATTTGTTGCGTTTCTGCAGACTCATTTTAGGATTACATTAAATGAACAAATCATGATCAGAATTGGAAATGCTTTAATTACCAAGTCTAAAAACATACAGGAAATTGTTTGGAGATGCAGAAAAATGTATTTAATTGCTACAAAACACTGAGCCGTGCTTGCATTGGAGGAAGTCCTTGGATAATATCATAATCTTCTCCACAACATCATGATCAGAGTACTAATCGCTACAGACCCAAAGATCAATAAATGTACTAAAGGTTCAGTGACGCTTCCACAAGTAGCCACATTCACCCCCCACCTGCAATTTCCTGTCATATTTAATAGCTCTTGGGTTTTAAATATTCTATTTATACCTGTCAGGTTTGTATTGGCTGCTGATAGTGTTGGTAATCAAGAAACTGAAGCACATTGGGCTTGTAGACTTGAGCAGATTGGGGGGAAAGTGTTGGATAAAGGCCTAAAATGTGCCAATTGTCACCTCACCTTCCCCAGATTTCATAATTTGATGTATTAGGATTCTTAAATGTGTCTTCTAAAAGAGATAAAACACAATCAGGAAGGCAGACGGACCAAGAAAAAAGGCTGGAAATTATCATGAATGTTACAAAATGAGTAGTTTGACGGTTTTACTGTCGCTGTTGGATTTACTTTTATTTTATTGAACAAATACCTTTAATTGAAGATGGACCTGAACTGTGCCATGTTACCATACCGCCATACAGCCAAACTCTCAAACCACCCATATTCAGTTTTCTCTGTTCTGCTGCTGCAGCTTTAAGTGTCAGTTATTCTTCATCCTGCTGAGCTTCAAATCCTTTGGCGGTCACTCAGCAAACTGGAAGTTAATCTGATATGATGAAGTCAGTATAACTTGGATAGATGAATACTCCTTCTGATCATTTCCCAATGGACGTGTAGTTGTTTGCTGTGGATGGTTTTGTTGAAACTCCGAAACGGCATTGAAAGCATTGTAAAGAAACATTTCTGTGAATGTATAGATAGATTCAGCATTTTGGTTCCTACAACGTGTTCTTGAAGATGTTTTTTTTTTTCAAGGTGCCAGCTTGGGGCCGCTCGGGGCCGCCATGTAATCCAACCTCAGCAGCGTCGTGGGTAACTTTCCTCGCCACTTGGCGGGCGCTCGGCGTGAGCGCGGTGCGTAGAGACAGCAGGTCTGCCTCGCAGCTCTGTGTGAGCGGGGAGAAGGCTTTAAGTAAACACGGTCCCCCCTCTGCTCAGCTCCATGTTTCTACTTCTATTCTTACCAAGCTTCTTGTGAATCTGCAGCTGCCACTATGTGTACAACCTCCACTCAATAACAGATTAGACTGGATGAAACTCCATCATCCCAGGGGAGCAGCTCGGTCATCCCTGGAGCAAATAACACCATAAGTTAGGTATTAGATGTTAACAAGTTCACAGCTCTGCAACACAACTAATATTCTGCAACTTATTTCTCAAAGAATACATGATTATGTAAGTTATTGTATCATAAGAGCAGCTCACAATACTTCATCTGCATTTGTCTCAGTTTTATATTCCCATGTTTTTACATGCTGGACAGCGTGTATCGTATTAAACTGGAGAATCCAACTCAAGGACTTGCACATATTTTAGTATAAAACGGCTGAATCTCACTGCATCTGAGACACTTCTACCTGTGTTCTCTCTCACAGTAGTACCTTTTTGTTTTGTCTGAACTTGAAGCCACAAAGTTCAGCACCAAGCGAAGATTTTCAGATGGATAAAAATCAAAACCCATAAATGCGACTCAGTGATGTACAGTTTGCTTCTGTTGCCACAATAATCCTGTCAGGACAGGCGGTTAAAAAGACGTGTGTTTGCCTTTAAGAAAGGGTGGGTGCCAAAACCTCGGCAGTAATGTACCTTCCTTTACTGTTATTCCTCACAGCCAAAGAGAGCATTATGTATATTTAATCTGGTCTGTGGCTCGTATCGGTAGCAAACCTTTTCACCCAAAAGGGGGCATTTGATGGGAAGTTAGAAAAGCAGATTGACAAGCGCTTTTGATATATTATCACGGCACTCGAATGGATCCTGTGGGCCTCGGGGTCTTGAAACTTGCTCCAGCTTATCAAGCACCTTGTAAGCCTTCAGTTCAAGTAAAAACATGAACATCGGCGGTGTTGCAGGGGGGGAAGCTTTTCTTTTTTTTTTACCCTGACAACAGCGATACGAAGGCATAGTCGAGATTTTACAGAAGCATATCTGGTTTCATCAAAGGCCATCAGTCATGTGCTCGTCTTTCTCCTCTACCTTTTATCCTTTTGGAAATGTGACTCCCTCGCGGCATGCTTCTTTTTACCCTTCCCCTCTCTCTATCCTCGCTCGCCCTCTGTCCTTCCCTGTGAAGTCACATGTGAAAGTGATCAGCTTAATCCCGATCACCAGCTGTGTTTAACCTACTTTAGACTTGGAACACTTGGCTTCCTTGCGTTCACTTTTGTTTATACGGGATTAGCATGAACACACGGCGCTCGCATGAGGTTTGACCTGCCAGGGTTTTACGCCACGGCTCCCAAACTGTATTGTTCATTTTAATCAGCCTGCTTCATATTCACTCATGTTAAAGGCTGAGCTGTGTGTGCTTTGCTCAGTGGTAGTCCAGGTTTTAGATCTTTCCCCACCAACTGATTTGATTCAAACTGGCACCTTTCCAGTTACAATCCCGCTTCTGTAAACTCAAGCAAATGCAGCCTCGAGGGGTTTAATTTAATTTAAAATGAATGAATCCAAACCCCTATTTAATATGCCGTGTCCTCGCTGCCAAAAAACTTTACAGTAATAATAATGCTGAACTCAAACATGCAGCACTTTCTAAACCAGGCTCTGTAAAGTGCTTTAACAATCGAATAAAGCAAACAGACCCATAAAATAAATATAGCAAAAAACAAAAAAAGCAATGAGGCTCCACAACATAAAGAATAAAGAAAAAGCAAAGTTATAGGAGTGCATCGTCACATCAAAGTAGGTCTAGATGTGATTTAAGCTATGAGATGAGTGATTCTGCTGAGCCAAAAGACCTTCAGTGGAAGCCTCTACTATTTTAATGCCCTGCAAAAGAAAAGGGAAAAAGAATGAAGAATAACTCTGTCTGTCTTTTTTTCTTTCTTCTATTTTCCTCTCTCTTTCTTTCTTTCTTTCTTTCTCTCTCTCTCTCTCTCTCCCTCCCTCCCCACAGGATCCCGGGCCCTCACCCCCGTCCCCCATTTTGGGACACAAACCTCTGCAGCTGATCGAGATGAAAGCCAGGGGGCGCTTCGGGTGTGTGTGGAAGGCCCAGCTGCTGAACGACTTTGTGGCTGTTAAGATCTTCCCCATTCAGGTAATAAACGGTGAAATGTGTCGACGGACAGCTCAGCGGTGGAACAAACGATGTGAAAGACAGTGAGGCATCGCAACATAAAAGATGATTATTTTAGTCCTGTGATGAGCTGGTTGCATGAAATAGTACTTTTATTACATCTAATCTACTTAATTTTTCTCCTACGAGATATATTTGATTCTTTTGTTCGAGGTTAATGTTGAGTTTTAAAGCGAGTCTCGCTCAAGGAGAAGTCTTGGCTTACTGTTATGTTAAAGATTTTCCGTGTCACGACTGAACACATAGCTGACTTTAACAACGTGAATGAGGCCTAACCCTCTCAGCTTTCAGAACGAGACGAGAAGAAACGCACTTTATTTTTCTACAGGCTTCTTTTCATAATGTTGTCAGACACTTGCAGACGGAAAAGAAGTATTAATGAGCGTTTTTCCATCGCTGCTGATTGGAGCTGAAGCTAATAAATATATGAGACTTAAATTATATCCTTTAACATCTGCTTCCGTCTCTCTGCTCTCGTCCAGGACAAACTGTCTTGGCAGAACGAATACGAGATCTTCAGCGTGAGCGGCATGAAGCACGACAACATCCTCCACTTTATCGGCGCGGAGAAGAGGAACAACAACCTGGACCTGGAGCTGTGGCTCATCACCGCCTACCACGAAAAGGTACGCTGTCCGGGGCCAGCCCACCGCTGCATTCCTGCTCTCATTTTATTGAGTCATGTCTTTGTTTTATAAGAAACGGTTCAGGTTCGAGCTCAACGGAGACTTTTAACAAGCACAGGGGGAAGAAATGGCAGGAAATAAAACGTTGTATTATACAGTTTAATAGCAAAGCAGTACATGTGGCCTCTCTTTCTAATGTGACACGGTTATTTTGACGAATGTAATTGCCCATTTTTACATAAATTTACAAAATCTGCATTCCATTTCACCTAAAAAGGTCATAAGAGCTTTTCAACTGATGGAAAAGTACAAAATCTGGTTTTTAAAGCAACTTCTGAACTTGGTTTTAACCTGACAAGCTAAGCTAGCTGTAACTCGTCACTGACGGAGACATTAGAGGGGGAAATGAACGCTGTTAGTGCTGCATCCTTACGTCCAGTGTGTAACTGAAACTAAGACTGAAATAAGGACTCGGGTTTCCACAACTGAACAGGAGGTTATTTGTGAAATCCAGACACATTAACATAGTAAGAAACAAAATAAACGCCGCGCCACACGAGACGTCTGATTACTGGTGAGCTCCAGTTACTAAACAAGCCAGTTGTCTGGTGTTTATTATACACAGGACAGGCCGCTAATAAAGTTGTAAACACTGGAAAAAGGGGGAAACATGCATGAGGCCTGCATTGTATTGCTAATCCATAATTACAATATACTTCATGCTGTTCTTTTTCCCCCTTTTTATAAGCCGTGTTTATCCAGAGGAGGTGGATTTGAGCTTTGTTCGCCCCGTGGCGCTCCACTCGCCCTCTCAGCCGCGCTCTCCGTAGCGCCGGCGGCTTTAAGTGCCTCTGTGTTTTGAGGGTCATTACCGACCAAGTGGAGAGTGATGCTCGCTTGCTTGAGTTGTCCCGGCCAGGCCGAGAATTTAAATCGCCGTGCTTAAGAGACCTTCCCTGTGTGAATTAAGGTTGAAAAATTAAAGGTTGTGGGTGCGGCGGTGGGGCTTTAACCCAACAACACACCGCTCGGTGAGCCACTTAACCCTGCAGCAGCTCTGCAAGTGCTCCTCCGACTCGTAGAAGCTCTCCGAGTAGACGTAACGTTGAATAAACTCGCTTTAAAGCAGTTTTAGGAAAAGGTCATACGACAAGCAGGGCTTCGTGCCTTGCCGAGCATGCACTGTAATTATTGTGAAAGCAGACGTCTTTAGAGGATACATAACTTAAACTCCAACCTACAAAAAAAAAAAAAAGCTTGGCCTTCCTGCCAGTTTTTTGAGAGCAGGTGTCAAAATGTTGGCCACGCCAGTTGGGGCAGAACCTTCGCTTGTGTAACACAGCTGGAACAGTGATTGCAGAGTTCAGTCTCCTTGACAGCTGATTTATGCCTTGATGTTTGGTGCGTTGAGGTTTGCAGTATCTGTAGCGTGCACTGGCTTGCTTGGAAGGATGCAGGCCCCTCTGAAACTCCCTGTAATTAAAATCTTTTCATATCTTGGACAATGCATACTCAATAATAGCTGTCAGGGATCTTGTCTTTATTTTTAATAAGTTGATAGAAATTGAAGGTACTGAATAAACCCAGGTGTAAACACACACACTGCAAAGCATTTATCCCAAAACAGAACAACTGATGTGATTAGAGTGATTTACGGTCTGCATCTGTTGGAGCTGCCTGCCCTCTGGTGGCCACTCCTGCAACTACATCTGTCTTTGGCCTTGCCGGAAGTGACCTTGTATCATATTGACATACATTATGTAAGAACAAAGATGTGGAAAGGATAAGGAACTTCTTCTCTTGGAGCCAAATCTCCAATTAACTTTAACTTTAATATTTATTATGAATGCATTTAAATGTGCCCAGTATCTAAAAATACTCTCTGCAAGTAAAATAGTACAAATAGCTAAGTGTTTGCTGAGCATCCCTTGATAAATAGACATGAAAGAACAAACAACGAGTAGATACACGAGCAGCATTTATTAAGAACAATAAATGAGCTTGACGTTGGCTCAGTACGGAGGAGACCAAAGGACTTCGCTGTGGTTTTAAGAGGACACTCGGGAGGTCACAAATTTCATTTATCACCCTTCATTGAATTATTAAAGTCCTGAAATCAGTTTTCTAGGAAAACAAACACTTAAATGTATTTAATAAATATATAAGATGACTCGGGGACATCCTCTCTCTTCCCGTCCGTCTTCAGGGCTCGATGACAGACTTCCTGAAGGCCAACGTGGTGTCGTGGAACGAGCTCTGCCACATCACTCAGACGGCGGCCCGCGGCCTGGCCTACCTCCACGAGGACATCCCGGGACACAAGGAGGGACACAAGCCCTCCATCGCTCACAGGTTTCACTGGAAAGATATATCTATAATAGCTTTTATCCAAGCGTATCATATCGCCTGGCTCCAGAGTTCTCCACTCACTGATCTGTCACACTGACTGTATTTTCCTCGTTGTGTCTCAGGGACATTAAGAGTAAGAATGTGCTGTTGAAGACCAACCTGACAGCCTGCATAGCTGACTTTGGCCTTGCCCTGCAGTTTGAGGCGGGGAAATCGGCAGGAGACACACACGGACAGGTACGCTTTCCAGTTGAGGGGGAAATGTGAACTCTTCCACATCTCCACTGTGTTTTCCCGCCTTTTTTTTAGGTTGGAAGCTGGCAAATCCACAAACAGATGAAAGTGTTGGTGATGGTGGCTCTTTTACTGTTGGGAATGTCACCATTATTAATATTGCAAAATACCTCACAGCGCCTATAGGGGGCAGCGTGGGCCAGACCTCTAGATGCGGGGACTTGTTTTGTTCTTGCATTGGCCCCGAAGGGTCATAACGTGTTGGTGAATTCTTTCAAACATCTGTAGCTGGTACCAGATTTAGGGTTTGGCTGCTGCACCAAAGCATCTGGGTGGTTAACTCTGTTCCCTTTGAACCCTCAGGTGGGGACGCGGCGCTACATGGCTCCTGAAGTCCTGGAGGGCGCCATCAACTTCCAACGCGACTCCTTCCTGCGTATCGACATGTACGCCTTCGGCCTCGTCCTCTGGGAGCTCGCGTCGCGATGCACCGCCGCCGACGGTGAGGCAACGCAACGAAGCAACGCCGCATTCAATTTGTTGCCGATGTGTGCGCTCTGTGTTAAATCTGGACGCGTGTTGTTCACAGGCCCCGTGGATGAGTACATGCTCCCGTTCGAGGAGGAGGTGGGTCAGCATCCGTCTCTGGAGGACATGCAGGATGTCGTCGTCCATAAGAAGCTGAGGCCCATTCTGAGGGACTGCTGGCAGAAACACGCGGTGAGCCATGAGAAGACCTGTTGTTGAGTTGTATTTGAAAATATCCTCAATGAAGACGCCAGGGACGTCAAAACGAGTGTGAGGAAGACGTTGGATAATAAATATAGTGTCTCTCTCTCTTTCTTTCTCTCTTTCTTTCTTTCTTTCTTTCCTTCCTTCTTTCTTCCCCCCCTCTCAGGGTCTGGCCATGCTTTGCGAGACCATCGAGGACTGCTGGGACCACGAGGCGGAGGCTCGCCTGTCCGCCGGCTGCGTCGAGGAGCGCATCGGCCAAATGCAGCGCCAAGCTCCCATCATCGGCCCCGAGGAGATCGTCACCGTCGTCACCATGGTGACCAACGTGGACCTCCAGCCCAAGGAGTCCAGCTTATGATCGGCCGATGGACCGCCAGCAGGAACACGGATCAACGCGAGGGGATGAGCAGCCGACCCTGGTTGGTTGGCGTAGTGGTTTTTTGGTTCTTTCTTTCCATTTTTACCCCCTTTTTTTTTCTTTTTTTTGTTCTTTAAGTGCGGGCCGCTACTCGCGTTCAGGAAACACCCTGCGCCCACCTCACCACGTCCGTTGATATCCATTTTGATATGTGTGCCAGAGGATTTTAACACTTTAACGGTCGAAACTTTAACGATTCAGGAGAGTACGACCACGTCACCGAGTGACGGTGCTGACACTCGACAAACACTTTTACCATGTATTGTTTTTACACACACACACACACGCACACACACACACACACACACATAGGAGGGCGACCTGTTCTGCTCGGTTTTCTACAGAGAGAGAAGATCTGGCAGAGAAATTTCACAGAACTCTCGGTGCATTTTAGTGTAAAACAAAAAAGAAAAGAAAAAAAAAGACGAGCACCTGGCTCTCGATACATTTGCTGTTTTCTCGTGTGCGTTTTTTCTGAAGAAACGACTATCGTTCTGCCAATAAGCAACGGCTTCTGAATGTTTATAGTGTAATGCTGCTGTACATAGTGTATTATGGACCCAGACAACTTGGTAATCAAGCTTATTTTAAAGGGGGGAAGGGGGAGGGGGGTCCATTTTCAAGCATTACGACGATAAAAAAACCATAAACCTCCTTCAACCAGGTATACCTCAGTTCAGATGGACACAGTTTAAATTAGTCCCTCTCCCTGTTCAGTCATAGCTCACACTTTCCACAATCTTGGCTCTTCATGACATCCAAACAACCTGCTGTCAGCCGTGACTCATGGGTAATGTAGTCAGCAAAGCCTCTGTATACGTGGCCATACACACCTTTTTCCTCCCGGTTTTCAATCTCCAGTTTAGTTTTACTCCACTTTGATTTGTGACTGAATATTAACTTTCTCCTTTTGTTTATTTCTTTTCTCTTTGAGATTTTCTTCTGATGATTAGAGAAAAAAAAAAAAAAGAAAAAAAAAAGAATACCCCCACGATGAAGTTGTCGTTTAAAGTGATTTCTTTCCTCTTTTTTTTGGGTTTGCCGTGTCAACTGTCAACGGAGTAATAATATCTATCGCTGACAAGCCTAATTTGGGCCCGTGAGATCTGGATATACAGTATATGTATTTATATCTCTCTGGATTAGCGCTGGGTACCAACTAATGACGCCTTTTGATATTTGGTATCACGCGCTTCAAGACTGTCAAACTCTCGGAGCCTATTCGTCTCTTCTTTTCCCTTTGAGAGGTCTGATTCTATCTATAGAAAACGCCGATTAACAAAACACACCATGTGTTTTTCGGAGAGGTATCGGAGTCGAAGTGCAGGGGTACCCAGCCCCGATCTGGATTTATACCTGTATTTAGCTGAGCCAGCTTGCTTTTGATTTGATTGCACACACATCTCCTTTTCTTTTCTTTATTTTATTACTATCAAGAGTTTCTGCTCTCTTTTGATACACCTCAGGAAACTTTGCTACTCACCACCTACTCGCATCCTCTTCCTCCTCATCCTCACCCGTCTCGGACTGGAGTACCTCCTCTCTCGCTGATACTTACGCTTTCCTCTCTCTCTCTCGACTCATCTCTACGTGTAACATTTAGCCGTGCCGTCATGCTCAGAAACATTAATCTCTGACAGGTGAATCGTCCTGTCAATCCCGATACAGGTGTTTACTAAGTCCTACGTCTTGGAGCAAGTTAGTTCACCAGTGTTTCCACTTGTGCGAAGTCAAATGTTGCTTCGACAACATTGAGGCAACATTTGAGCAACTGCTCCGACCAGCTGTTTTGTTAACAGTTTTCACAAATGATTAAAACCGATGATCTGTCACTAAGGTGTCGTTTTATGAAATGACACGACCCCAAACGACCGCACGGCTAACTGCAGCGAGACGAGCCGAGACGAGGACTCTCTCCTTCATCCTGGTGCCATTTCTACGTCTCCATATTAGTTACTCTTGTAGATGTCAGGCAAAACGGATGTATCTGTCACTGTTGTGAAACAGTGGCATTTTTTGAGTCTTTATTTCTTCTGAGGGACATAGAACACTGGTGCCGGCAGACCTGCAGTCTCTCCTCAAGCTTTGGGACGGTTTCACAAGATGCAGCTTAAAGTCAAGCGTTTAAAAAAACAAATGGTGCGTTTGGGAATAATAAAAAAGAAACAAAAAAGAAGAAACTTCTTTCTGCCAAACCATTTCACATTCAGGGCAATTTATAATCGTGCTTTCTTTGTAACACACGTTGCTTTTTAAGCCAGCGTCGCACCGTCGTGCTCGAGGACGTGAAAGTCGAAGCAAGTCGAAGCTCTATAGAATATGTTCCCCAACTATTCTGGTATTCACGCTGGATTTATTCCCACTTTACTCGACTTAACTAAACTAGTAATACAAACAACTGGCCCGACTGGCAGAAGGCCGTTTCCCACCAAACAAACAGGAACTATAAGAGCTAAAAAAGATCCACAGAAACCGTTAAAGTTCCTGCTCGACCTCTAAAACGGTGGCGATTATTTAAACGAGGAGGAAGTGACGGTCAGGTTTGAGATATTATCTCAGTACGCGATAAGACTATTGCAACAACACAGCAAACCTGAAGGAAGTTAAAGCCATCTTCTTATTTACTTACTGTAGCACAAGTATAATATTCGCATCAATATCGCTTCCCTTTGCTGCTGCTGTTCTTCAATTAAGCGCTATTTAATAACAGCCATCGTGTAAGGTCCTCATGAAGCTGAAAGTCAGGGACCATCTGTACTGCAAACCCCAGCAGCCCAATAAGCACTACCTCACTCGCAGGGATTTCTTTGGGGTAGACCGTGTGGCAAAAGCACCAAAATCACAAGCAGGTTCCTCCGGTAGAAAAGGGATTCAAAGTCCGTCAAAGGGTTCCAGTTTGGGGGATTATTTCTAGGAGTAAACGCTCGATTCTCCCTGTAAATTTGAGACAACATCATTTTTACCATTATGCATTAACCTTTTCCATTACTGTACAAGACATATGCTGACTGACACGATCCTAAAGGAAAAGCACCAGTATTACTCTTTCTTTTTACCCAAAAGTGTAAAGCGTACTCGCCAGTATTTGAGCAGCCAAGTGGATTTTAAAGTGTCGGTTGGTTGCCTGCCAAAGTGGCTGCTGGAGTCGACAAACTCATCAGCCACAGCGAGAGTAAACAAACGCCCCGGTACTGTCGGTAGACGCGTTGACCAGCTGGAGTTTAAACGGCGCTTGAGAAACCGACCCAAACCAACAAATACCATTCAGGGATTCAGTACTATGCTTTTCTAAGTTCTAGCAAGTTATATGCAACCAGTGCCGCAAATTACCCTACACTTCTGTAGGATCAGCTGCAGGAGTGACTTTCAATACAGACTCACAAATAACTTGTAGCATTTTTTTTTTTTTTTTATCCGTTACCTTGCATATTGATGTTGTATTTATTTTTTAATTTACAGGCCTGAGGTTTTGGGTATCAGAACTCAGGTGCAACTCTGAATAAAGTTGTAAGAGTTGGCACGATTTACGGTTGTTGTTGGGGGGGAGGGGGAGGGGGGGGGGGGGTGTTCAGTTGTTATTCAGGAAATACTTTCATTAATTCAAAAAGAAAAGATATAAACTGTAACGTGCTTCTTTCTATTCAGTCTATGGACAAACGACCGAGAATGAATGTTCTTCAGACTCCTGGATTCCGGTATTGTGTGTACTTCGGTGGATTGAGCCCGGCCCTGTGTAACTCTAGAGGGCTTCGGGTTTGGCTGGTGTCGTGTGATTGTGCCCCGTCGCTGTAGAAACTGGTAAAACCAACGCACTGAGATCCATTCATACACCTCCTGGTTGTACGGTGAACCAGCAGGCTGACCGTCCAACCAGGAAGACAAGAACAGGAGAGGCTCCCCAGAAAAGAAAAACTACAAACATCTTCTGGCCTTCTGGTTGCTTCGGCCCATCCTCAAATCTCGCCTCCATTTTCAAGCCCTCGCTCTGCATACGCTCTTTAAGAAGCATATCAGTTTATCCAAAATAACTTTCATATTCTGTTGGTCTTCGCCAGACGCTTCTTTGCTCCCCCTCAGGTCGTGACTATCCTCGCTGATCTATTCGGACTCCGTGGTCACTTCGAGGTGTGTGAATGGGTTTCCTCAGCATGCAGGCTTTACGCGTTTCCATCTCGACTTCCTCTCGCCCAGCACCTCACATTGCTGTGCATATTAACTACCAGTGAAACATTTGTGTCTTGTTGCCCCCACTATTTTAAGCAGTCTAGGATCTGTACAGACATGAGAACATAAATACCTGTATCAACTATATACTCTGAGCTGAATCTTTATAAGTGCGTGTTGAACTTCAGTGTTTCCTCTACATTCATTTCTACTTTTCTTGTGTTTTGCCTCGGCAGCGGGGCTCGGCCCTTCACAATGCGAAAAGACTTTAAGTTGAGCTTTGTGTTAGCTAAAAGCAAGAGGCTCATTGGAGTACTTTGTAAGGCGTCCAAGAGAGCACTTACGGGTTCCTCGTTTAACCCATGGCGTTCCTCAAGGTACCTACTCGAGTCCCCTGCAATTTGAAGAATCCCCAAAGCTCTTAAACATCAGTTGCAATACTCCACTACAGGTATTTCATTCCAGCATCTCGAGCTCCTCCTTTTCCAGCTGTTGGGAAGAATTTTAGAGGAAACATTGAACTCCAATGGCCTCGCCGTCGAGACGGTCTTGGCAGCAGGATAAGTCTGGTTGCCAGGCCGGAAGTTTCTACAAAAACAAAACACCCTAAACACTACAAGCGTTTTCAACCCCACATTTCTCAAGGCTCTCGAGTCGCAGCGCTGATCCAGGATCTGCCAACGCAGCCTGTAATGGTGATGACGCTCACAGGGTTTCTGGTCTTCAAGGCTGGAAGTAACCGATGAATCTGATCATTTATTTGGTCTCTAAAATGATGAAAATGTTCCTTTTTTTTGTTTTCTATATTCCTGATACATGTGACTGTTTTATTCTGCCGACTAAAAAGATGTGAAAATGGAGCAAGAAACTTGTGTCTGGAATTTCAAACTGGAAAATGTGTAGGTAGCAGTTCTTGAGAGTGGGTTCTCACCCTGACCTTTGACCTCCCAGCGAAGGGACAAGGAAGGATCAGAGGAAAGTATTATAGCAGAAACCCTGGAAACGTTATCACACAGGAGACTAAACAGATCCCCGATCAGCGCTGTGACTCACGGCCACGGTTTTTATCAGCTGAAGTGATCCACGTGATGTAAATAAATGTGTTTTTAGATTGTGAATGCTGATGTTTTTCCTTTTTTCACTGACTGAATCACATTACTTCCTCCTCCTTTAGCCGACAGCTGCAGGTCGAAGTTAGAAGCCCTTTAGTTGACATTTATTTATTATTCAAAACCTCCGATTCTGACATTTTTGCATGTTCAGCTAACCTGCTTTAATAATTAAATACCTATTTAGTGTTACAGTACAGTGAGGTACTTTGTCAAATTAGGTTTTATGCAGAAAACATCCAATCAGTTAAAATAAAATAATTTGTAGCTGGATATTAAAGTCATCAGGCCAGCTAAAATACCAAAATAAAATATATTTGAATAAAAGTTAATTTAACTCGTCTGTATTTCAGAGGATGGATTCCTTCACAAGAAAAATGTGTCTAATTTAGACTCAAGTGCACAAAACTATTCAAAATGTGATGAAAAATACCAGTGAGTGAGATTTCCTCGTCTTCCAGCTGGAGGTGTCCTCGAGCAAGAATATACAAATGTACCAGAAGGAACACGTCTTTAGTGAAGTAATATAGAAATACATTACCAAGCAAATGGAATTTATAAAACAGTTAATTTATTGTTGCATGCTTTTGAATGAAGACAGCGTCTGCTCTGCAGGACTGGAGGCAAAGACAACCTAAAGCCAAATGTTCTGGTTCCACTGTTATTAATAGACCTGTTCACTGCATATATGTACAGCATGTACAGCATGTACAGCATGTACTTGTACTATGGGAAGTAAATGTCAAACAGAAAGAAATCACTGCGCTCTCCAGGCGGATGGTGACTATAGAAACCCACCACTAGATGGCAGCATTCAGCAGCTTGACACTTGTTTCCAGACTTTTAAATGTTAAATTCAAAAGAAATTTGGGCTAAAAGATAACTATAGTGTCTTGTTTTACTCATAATCTTATCAAGAAGCAATAAACATTTTATTTCATCATATCCTCAACAGTAATGCATAACTTAGTTTCTTTATATTTTGTGACTGATTATTTAAAGTAAACTCCGCTCCAGATAAATTTGATATTCTGAGTACACGTAAAATAATCCTGACTTGAAACATTTGCACAGGTGTAGGTTTCACATACTGGCAGCCATGTTTTCTCCCTGGTTCGAGCCGTCGTCCGGTTCAGTTTCTGTTTGCAAGACAAACCGCAGAACGTTCTTTCGTCCGTGTCGTTTTCCACTTTCCCCAAACCTCTCGGGTATTATTTCACATTTTCTCTCACACTGCCTGTGACTTTCCTGCAGAAAACGCAGCAAACAAACGTCTACATGAAGTCCAAATGGATGCAGAGTGCTAGCCGAACGCCGACATGGCCCACTGCTTGACGTCCGTGGGGCATTGTGGGTACTTCTGCAGGGCCTCCATGATCTGACTGTGGTCCAGCATGAGCCTCATCAGCTGGTATTCCCTCTGAGTTTTGGCCAAAGAGCTGTCGACCGGCCGGATCAGCTCCAGCTGCTGCAGGTGCTCGAAGGCCTGAGGATATATAAAGATATATATATATATATTTATCTTTCTTCCTAAAGCGCTAGAGAGCCTGTGAAGCATATTAAACATCACAGGACTCTTTAAATGCTTTATACGGACCTTCAAGATGACCGGCTGGTCAAATTTGTACATGGAGTTCGACTTCCTCTGCAGGAACTTCTTAAACTCTACAAAACAGAACATGAAGAAAAAGCTGAATAACATTAAAGTCTTATTTCCCTTGTTGACTCATTTTGTTGTCTGTCATTTGTACCTTCCTTTTGAAGCGCTTTGTTTTTTTAATTGCAGCCCCATAAAGTAATTGCCTTAGTACTAAAAACCAGTCGTACCGTTGTGAACCATTTGCAGATTGAAGGGCTCGCCTTCGTAGACGTCGTTGAGGTGTTTCATGGCGATGATGAGGCACAGCTCCAAGATGGACAGACCTACGGAGAGAGAGAAGAGAGCACTAATATAAACATATTCTATATTAGAGAGAGTCCCAAGTGGGAAAAGGCCGTGGAGGTTTTTACCGTGGAGCATATTCGCCGTGGCGTCGGCAAAGCTCAGTCTGCTGGCCTCCAGCAGGTCTGCAGGTCTGATGGCGGGTTTGGAGACGGACACCCGACTCACACACAACATCTGGAGAGAGGGAGAGTTAGACGAGGGTAGCGAGCTCTGACAGGTGTGGTTTGTTACAGTTAAGATGAGGTGCGTCGTACCAGCATCATGTGCATTGAACGGAAGTCCTTGCTGGAGTTGAAGTGTCGCTGTAAAACGTCCTGCACTGACTTGTCTTCACACAGAGTCTGAAGAAAGAACACAAACGGGAGAGCTGGTTGGATCGTGGACACCTGATCCGTCCCCTCTGACCTACTCTTGAGCAGAGCTCCGCCCTTTTCATTCACCTCTACGTTGGCGTTCCAGTCCAGAGCGAACCTGTCGTCCGGGAAGTGGTCCGGCAGGCTGAGCTGGGTCCGGACCCGCTGCAGGTACTGAGTGAACGTCGGGTTGCTCAGCAGGTGGATCTGACGGTGGGAAAACCGAGACTTCACGCGCTTCTCCAGCAGCTCCAGAACGTCCTGGATGAACGTGAACCCCCACAAAGACGTTACACCATCAGTATTAACCCAAAAGGTCTGGGTGACGGATGAGGGGCTTACCAGTCTGCAGGTAAGGCCCACCACAGCGATGGGAGCCTGGGCCGACTGGGAGACGTCAAACAGGTTGTAGAGCAGAGTCTGGTTCTTGTGGTGGGCGAACAGGTCGAACTCATCCAGAACGAACAGCGCCGGGCGGCTGCTGCTGCGATCACCTGGACGGGAGAGCGAGGCAAGTGAGAACCCCAAATAGCAACCGTGTGCCGCGCTCCGAAATCTAGACACTGAATGTTCTGACCTTTCTTCAGTGCCTCCAACAAGAAGGCCAGATTCTCTGCAAAACTTCCCTGAAATAACACAGAAGCAGGTTTTTGAAGCACTTTTATGGCATCGTTAACGACAAATCTGTTGTTGAAACTCTTTCCTAACACTCACAAACACTTTGTCCCCGACAGCGTTTTCCAGGTGGAGCTGCCGTGTTATTTCTTTGAGCGCTATCCTGTCGTCCGTCTGCAGGAGACCTTCAGCAAGCAGGCGAGAAACGCATCTCATTATCTGGACATTTTGACTAGAAAAATCAGGATTTATCTCTGGTTTCTGTTATTTTCTACAGCCACAAAAACAAATCCCACAACATGTCTTCATATTTATATCCTTAAATTGGGAATAAATGGCATTAGGTCTGGTGGAGAGTCAGCACGTGTACCATTGAGATGAACCTGGAGCAGGTTTTTCTGTGCTTCTTTTTCCTCTTGCAGGTCTCGCAGCACACACTTCAGCAGCTGCAGACACAAAACACAGACACCGTCAGACACAACAACCCTCCCAGGATTTAAACACACTTCATCATCTTCTCAACCCCCTCTTTTTTTTTTTACCCATAAGCTCATTTTAAGCACGTGATCTGGCTGCAGAGGCTCACCATTGTCTTTCCTGCTCCCCTGGGACCGACGATCAGCACCGAGTTGCTCTCCCCGTGGACGGCGGTCCGCTTCAGCAGCTCTAGGAGGTGTCTGCAAATACAGCGCGTTCACTACAATACCCACAATGCTCCTGTAGTTGTAGAATATAAAGAGTTCTATAGTTACACTGTCAGCCAGGTGAGACTGAACTGGGTCACTAAGACTCACGCAGAGTCCCAGATCTTCTCTTTATTACAGATGACAAATACATTTTCCTTTGATTATGTGACTCTTATGTTCACATCTTCCCTTCTAACGACAACATAGACCTTTAAAATACATAAATCTTTGTCGAAACTAAAATAAATTGATTGATAAGTCGACTGTTTTTATTACTTATTTGATTCATGTAATAGTGGCATGTATATTTTGGGGTTTGGGACTGTTGGTTGGACAGAAAAAGCTATCTTAAGACGGTGTTTTCACTATTTTCTGACATTTTAAAGAAATATCAATCAGCAGGTTAATTGATAACAACAATAACGGTTAGTTGCAGCACTAATCCAAACATCCAAATATGATTTCCCCCCTGTTAACAGTTTTTTTTCTAACTTTGCTAATAACACATGCAAATTAAATGACTGAAAATGTGTTTTAAATGATGTAATTTAGGTCAGAACAATGTGAAACATCATCTCAGCACACTTCAAAATAATAAAAACATACTAACTTGTGTTGAGCTTCCACTCCCTCCGGCCTGTCGGGGAGCTGCTGGTGACAAAACCGCTCCCTTAATGTCTCCTGAACCTGAAAATCAATAAACACATTACAGTGAGACTTCATCCATGAACGAGTTAGAAGAGAATAAGTCAAGTTTGCGGATACAAACCTGTGAGATGCATTCCTCCACTGGCAAATGGGCATTTTCCAGCATCTTCTTACTCATGATGCTGTGACTCAAAACTGCAAAACATGGAGCAGTTGGTTAAAATACATATCTGTGTTCCCCAAAATGTGCTGCAGGGACTTCCTCGGGTCCTTAATGACATCACAAGAAAATTAACTCTACTTCAGTATGTTTTTATTCCATAAAGCAGCACCACAATATGTTAACTCTCATGTTGATGTAAATCTTGTACAAATTGCACTTATGAGTCAATTAAATGCACTAACATAATATCTATCTGTGTGTGTGTGTGTGTGTGTGTGTGTGTGTGTGTGTGTGTGTGTGTGTGTGTGTGCTGTAAAATTAGATAAACGCTCTCATAAATGAGGACAAATCCCAATTCAATTTGTCATTTAGCTGCTGCAATAAGAACTATTTTAATACAATTTCCACTTTAATAACCACCTCTGAGGTGTGTTCACGTTAGTCTGAGTGGACGATATGTATGCCGAATTATAAAGTGACTTGTACATAATCAGAAGCGGTCGCAAATTGTCTTCAAGTGTGTTATTATTTGCCGAAAAGCAAGAATATGCGTATATGTCTTAATCTTCGAATGGAGTTTGGCACTACTTCCCCTGCACGCTGCTCTGCCCGTGCGGGGCTCGTGGGCAGCACGTGGTGTCTTAACGAGACAAAAACTACTTTTACTATTTACTTGGATTAACGTAGAATGTCTACACATCAGATAATAAAGAGACATACCTGGTAAACAACAGCAATTCGGCGAGGTCTCAATCTTCGCGGGAAAACCGCTCAGCCAGCTATGACGACTTCCGGTTTTGACGGATTCTCCCGCCCTGATTGGCTGAAGATCAGAATAAAAAGGAATAGAATAGAAACGCACTGTCACCATTACAATACATCATATACAATATATAGATGCATATATTAGTGCTTTTACTATTACTATTAATATAAATAAATAGTAATATCTGTCCATTTAAGTGTGTTTAAGATGTTGACTGTAAATGATGATTGCACAATATATTTTTATGCTTTAATTAAGTTTTAATGTGTGAACACATTTTAAAATGTTGAGAAAACCTGAACAAAACAGAAAGATCTTGACCCAAGGATCGCTTTAAATCATTCTCCAGAGCTTTCAACCCCACCTCGCAGTCTTCGTCAGCATTTTTTAACAATGGAAAATATTATTTGTCTTTAAAATATCTTTGAAATGATCATATCTTTTAATAATTTCAGGAAGTTGACCTTCAACACCATACAACCTACATTAGACACTATTTTAATGTTGGATTTCCGTCTATATATCCGACCTTTCATCCCCTTTTTATTTCTTTGGACAAACAAAATCTAGTCGGGACTCAAGAAATAAATATTTTAGAAAACATTTGTGTACTTCTGACAAGATTTTGAGTTGTAATGAAGCCTATAGGCATTTTCAAAAGATCACACAGATTGCCCCAACATGGGAAATTAAATGTAATTAGGATTTTTGTTTTTTTTAAACTGTCACCACGGCTCTGATTTTGATTTTGTTCCTCTGAATGCCAATGATGGTAAGAGCTTAAACGTTTCCTGTGGCTTTTGGTTGACTGATATAAAAAAAAGCCCAATAAACCACTAGATATCTCACAGATCTTTTCCCAGTCTCCGCTCACATTTAGCCTGTCACATTATTCTAAAATACGAGTCTCCGCTCACACATCCAGCCCTGTGTTTGCCCTTAAAAATACATGAAGTGGTCCTTTTACAGCAGCCACACACTGAATTAATTTAACGTCTCCTCAGGTTTGACCTTCAGACAAAATTCAAGCATTTGCACCCTCAGCTGCATCTCCTCTCCTTTTCACTTCAGAAGACTGAACTTCTTCATTTTTGAGTTTCTGTGACCTTTATTTATCTGGGGAAGTTATTTTGCCGAGCATCTGTTTTTGCTTCAGAGCCAAATGTTTCATATTGTCATACATATACATTCAGTTATAATAGTTGTTCTGTCTGTATATATAATATTTCAATTATTGTGGATTCTTTACTGTTTTTTATTACTTATTTGCTTATTTCTGATACTTGTTTTTGATCTTTTTTCTTTTTACTATGTCTCTTGTTTGCACTATACCCTATACTGCTGTAAATCCTGTATATTTCCCTGCTGCAGGACAAATAAAGGATTATCTTATATTATCATTATCACCTTATTGATCAGTACTGTTGTCTTTTATTCAATAATTCTACCAGCTGGCAAATTATCAAACAATGTATTTATTAATGTGAATGTAATATTAGTATTAATTTGAAATGTCCCTGCTTCAGGCTACCAGAAATAATATTCAGGTGTCAACATTCAGCACTTAAAACAAATTTATTTAAATCTGTTTTTAACCTGTGATGCTAGTTATGTATGTTTTTGTTTTGTTTCTTACTGTTATTTCATGTTTCTTGTGTACATTGTTATTGATTCCATTGTTTGTTTTTACCATGTAAAGTGCCTCAAGTACCCTGTAAAGCACTATACAAATATAATGTATTATTATTATTATTATTATTATTAACACTATATCAGTGGATCCCTTATAATAAGAAGGTAATAAAAGAGGTGATTATTTTATAGTCAAATAAGTTAAACAACATGACCTGTTCTGTATTTTGGCCCCTGGAGGCCCCCAGAACCCACTCTAGGGGCCATTACTGAAGTCACTGTGAGTCATCCCACCCACACATCCAGTTGTTCCTCATTCATTTCATAATTTTATTCCCAATATTTCTCCTTTTTTTTGTGCATCTGTGCTCTGGGGGTCTAAACGTGCATCACCTCTCCCATCTGCTGGCTGATGATCCCGCCGCGCATGCGCAGTGCGGCTCTCCATCATTTCCAATAGCCCAGTGTAGGAGAACCAGCAGAGGCAGAGGGCTACTGGGTAGGCTGCTTATTCTTATTTCTATAACGGTCAGAAACGAGCCGCGGCTCCCGTGCATTCGCCGGGATGCCCCGGTAAGAAACGGGCTGTTTATGGTTTGATTTGACGCAGAGGGAAACGTTAGAGCGTCTCTTCTTCTTCTCTCTTCTTCTTCTTCTTCTTCTTCGCTCTCTCTCTCTCGCTCGCTCTGCAAACGCAACGGGTTAGCACGGCTGTTAGCTTAGCCGCTAAGCTAACCCTGAGCTAACCCTAAGCTAACTCGGCCCGTGCCCTGGCCTAGCCTGGCTCGACACCCGAAACGCGGGCCCGGCTGCTTTTTTTATTTTACTCCCGACAATGTGAGGTCGGAGCCCGGGGCGGCGGGTCCGTTGTGCGCGCGACGCATGTTGCGAACACGCCAATTAACCGGGTAACCGTTATCAGCGCAGCCGAGCTCGCCCTCTAATTCATTTTCCTCACAACGAGCTAGCTGGCTAACCAACGGCTGGACAGCTGACGGTTGGTCCGCCAGTTTTCAAAAAACGCTGAATTGAATGCATAAAAAAAACGGCCGTTGACACCGTCACTTTGGAACGTTGAGGCCCGCGGGCGCGTGACGTAGCAGGCAACGTTTAACGGCTACTAACGGTTAATAAAGCGACGGTTGGTCCCAGTCTGGCTAACGGTCGCCCGAGCTAATTGCCTGTTAGCTCAGGGTTTGGGCAACTGTGGTTGCTTTGGTAATGTACACAAGCGGTTGTCATGTTCTCCCCCAGCTCCATGGGGGGTTACGGCTAGATTTAATGGGTTTAATCTAGCTGTAACCCATGTGGAGGAGAGGAGGACACGAAGGGTTACACTCCACAAACAGTGCATGCTTTGTGCAGGTAACTTGCATTGCTACCTGTCCCTACTCTGGCTTTATTTGACAACTTATGGCACTAAATGCAATTTTTTAGAGGTCTGATCAAAAGAGCAGATATAGATGCTCCAGGAATTCATGCTCAGAGGCGGTCAGGGACATCTGGGACTAAAACCTACCCCCCTGTCAACCTAATAAAGAGCATACTGCACGATAAACCTTCCAAACACTGTCTCAAGATAACGTATAATACCGCTTCAATCCTCTTAATTTACCCATTTTGTATTATTCTTTCCTGCTCAGCAGTCCAACAGATAAATGGGATGAAATCTAGTTGTCAGCCGGACCAAAACACCGTCTTTATCTGCGTAACATACATCAAATATGTTAAATGAACAAGACCTTAAATCACAATAAAGCAATAAAGACGGCTGCTCGGCAGATTCAGGGTCAACGTATTCCTTGCAACGTCTTTGCAAGGTTGTACTAAACTGAGATTATGCTCCCTTGATTTTACAGGTGTGAAGAAGGCTTTCCTCTCACTGTTATTGTTTCTAAATGGCTTCATTCATTTGGCAGTCTAGGTGTTACTACAATCCTACAACCCAAACGCCGCTAAAGTTTGGTGGCGTTCTCTTCCAGTCATCGTTTAAAGAGCTCGTTCTGGTCTGAATCATGAGTTTTACCAGCTGCTCGTAGATAAAAACGTTTGTTTTCGTGTCATGGTCCGGATGAGTCGAGACAATTAGACGTGATTGTGGTTTGGAAAGACCTTTTGTTACAGGCAAATTAAATTCCAAGCATTAAAGCTCCCTTGATCGTGACAGTAAATATATCGGATGCATTTATTTCACTGTAAATAACAAATATCGCAGAAGGAACAACTTTAATGAAACCGGCGCACGAGAGAAAGAAGGCTGCCTCTTGGCCGTGTAATGAGATGCACACAAGCCACTTTGTCTGATCATATTCTTTAAAATTTGGACATTGAGAGAGAACATTTTCATTTACTTAAGCTGCCATCCTTAATGGACTGCAAATCCAGTTACTCAAGAACCTTTGGCTGCAGTTCCACTTGTCATTTTGATGCGATTTCTTATCTAAAACATTTTTTTCTTTCTGAGACTGCATTGCCGTAAGTCCCCAGTGGCTGTATTTATGTCTTTTTTTCTGCATTAATCTTTTTTCCACCCTTCTTGTATGAAGTTTTCAGCTGGATTGAGTCCACGTTGGGAAGAGTTCCCATCACATGTAAGGCAGTTGTGTGCCAAAACATATTTTTCCCTCAAAACATGTTTCCAATAATACTGCATCTTTTCCTCAATGTTATGCTGGGGTAGAAAAAAGGGAATACTTCTGCTATCGCTTCACTTTCACGTCTTCAAATAACTGCGTTTTACCTTCCCAGGTGCCACATAATGTTTGACACTCGCACTATCTTTTCTGAAACCGCAGATATCAGTGACTCTCCAGTGACGTTAGGCTTTGTGTTCCCATCCTTGTCCTTAAACGCTCACGCAGTTCTACGTATCATAACTTAATTATGAAGCCTTTAAAGTTTAAATGTATTGTTTGAAAAGCTGCTGTGGAGTGTGCTCTGTGTGAATTGTTTAGTACCATGCAGTACATTATCCAGGTAAAGACCATCGGTTAATGAAGCTTCATATTGCAGGCTCTATTGCAGCTCGTCATCATGAAAACTATTTTGCATTCACCAGTTGTTACACAATTTGTATGACATTTGATGCGTACCTCAACAACGGCCTAGCTGCAACAGCTACGTCAGCTACGTCGTACAGCTCTAGCTGGTCCCATCATCTCTGCAAGATGCAAAGCAATCACGCAAAAGCCACGCATTCAAGCATTCACACACACACAACCTCACTCATACGTGACCTCCATAGCAAATTTCCGCCTCTTAAGGTGTAAAAATGTGGCTGCAAAAAGGTGGGGACATTTTTTAGCACATTTTTTAGCTGCTGGTTACAGCTAAAAAATCCACGTAAGATTTTTCCAGTGCAGTAATAATGATATTCAGGATGCATTTCTGGTAGGCTTTTATGTCCCCGCAATGTCCTGAGATGGACCACTTCTCTGTTCCTCCCTGTCTGACTGTCTCGTTCTTGTTGCTGTGAACAATAAATGTGTAAAGGCCAAAAACATAATCTTAAAAAAGATCCACCTGCAGTAAAAGGTTACAGATTAGTAGGTACCGTATGTAATTTGACATGGTAGTTCTTGAGAGTCAGGAAATGGTGGGGAGAGATGGGCAGTAAAATGGTGAGAGCTGAGATTTAATTTTGTGCTTTCACATTAGCAAGGTGACAGATTTAAATGGTGTTGCTTTGCCAAAGGTTAAGATGAAAACATTTGGCTGTGGCACCGATGTGATTTTTAATCAAAATGTCTTTGGTTTGAATCTGGTCCAGGACTTTTCTGGACATTACTGTTCTCCCTTTGTACGGCTTTCCGTCTGTCTCTAATTCGAGCAAACAAAAAAAGCCCAAATACCAAATCAAAACCTGGACAATGGAGGTTAAACGTGTCACAGCCAGAGATGTCCTCAAACAGCAACTCTGTACTAAGCACTTGTTGAGAAAATAATTAGTTTTTTCCTGAACACAACAATATAAATGATGTTCTCTCTGTTACCTCTGCATTCTCCAAACATGGAGCTCTGGCAGATGAGATTTTAACGATGTGGTGGTCTCTGATACGACACTACGCACCTCTACTGAGACGATGAGGTGCGACTGTTGCTGCTGCGTATTTCCAGATAAACAGCATACGTTTAGCTGCTGCCTCTTTTTTACTGTGACCACGGGTAGCGCTACCCTCCTCACCTCTCTCTCTTCCTCTGTGGTGGTGTCACTGGGTTCGGTCTCAGCAGCTCACGGGGCAGTTATGAGTCAGCAGCACCGGCGGCTGAGAGGAGGCTTTGCATGGAGCGCCATCACTAACGTACCGAGTTCAGCCCGATTTACCAGCTTTGATGGGGCTTCTACCAGTGTTTCAAATGCACTGTCTGAGAGAGGCGCAAAGCTGCCAGTGATGCTCTGTAAAAAAGAAATGATTTATTTATTTTTGTTCTATATCCACAGCGTCGTATTTTTATGACATCTACGTTGTTTACAAGTGTCATTTTAAATGTGCGATATTTGTGCAATGAGATGGAGAAGATTTTGTTGGTGTATGCAGTGATAACTGCAGTGATATTTTTTCCCATTAAGGCGTTTTGTTTAATTGCCGTTGGTCGTGATCTTTTAGTTCATTCTAAAACCTGGTACTCTGGGTGCATCAAACAGAGGTATTCCCAAGCAGGCGTTCAGCCCGAAAAACAGTTCAGCGTTAAACAACGCAAAGGGCTGCGTTGGTGGGGGGGGGTTGCTTCAGGCGCTGGTATGACATGAATTATGATCCTGTATGAGTAACAGATCTGAGAATTTGAATGCTTATAAGACCTCAAAAAAATTGCACAGCAGTTTGTAATACTCTCACACAGAATTGTATGACAGTGGAAAGTCAACACAACCGTAATTCTTTTATCTGTCGCTGCTACGGTGGCGAGGTAAACAGTGGAAGTACTGCGTTCATGTGACAAAGTAATGATTGGATAATGAAGGGATTGTCTATAGGACAATGGAAATAATTGGTTAAATAAAAAGACTGGTGTCAAAAATGTAATTCATGTCTTCCATTCCCAGAGCAAATTAAATTATGAACTTACTCATGCAACGCAAATGCATGGCCATTAATTCCTGTGCATTTCTCTTCTGTTCTGCCCTCACAGGAACCATGGGAATACCACTACCCAACTGCGTTTGGGAACCAATATGTTGAAAACACTCTACCGTATCCTGGGCGGCAAAAAGCAAATGGTAAAAAAATAATAACAAAAGACTTTCCTGTGAAAGCAAAGCCACTCCTGATCCCCACTTTTTCAGCCAGCATCTTCCCGAGTCGGATGGCTCTGAAAGACAAGATGCAGTAATGGAAGTCCATGCACCATTTAGCTCCGTAGCCATGAAGCAGCTGAAAGGGTAGGGTCTGCTGTGAGCTCGCCTCACCCTACCCGACCACCCACCCACCACCCCACCGGCTCTACTTGAGAGCAAAGTCCTACGTCGGAGCGTAATCCTGCAGCTCGATCCGTCTCCGCAACCTTCCCACCATCTCCTCCACCACGGCTTTGGAAGACGAACATGACGTGCATTGCGAAGACACTGGTTGATGTCTGATATATATACCTCTGAGGTGTCGAGCGTAAAACCAGTGGAGCAATGAATGGCGGAAAGGACTGTGAGGCGGGAGATGAGAGGCAGGCCTACCCTGTCCAGGTCCCCATTGGCTGGCAGCGCAAGCCGGAGCACGGCGGCGGGGTCATATACATAAGGTAAGAAATAGAGCATGCAAGTATGACAACTTTATATTTCTAAATCAAATAATCTGCCTCTTATTTTCTCAATTAATTGTTGAAAAAAATAGGGAGAAATTATAATTTTTCAGAGCGTATTGTGATGTCTTCAGATCTCTTGCCTCACCAATAACCAAAATGATTTAGCTTACAATCAAATAACACAAAAAAAAGCAGCAAATCGTCATATTAACACATCATATTTTGACCAAGGCTTTTGACATAAAATGGCCATGTCAGTAAAACTCATTTAATTTAATTTAGTGTATCTTTGATGTTCCCTTAATAACTTTGCATCATTATGACTTCTTAAAATTGCTAATTTTGTCCAAAATTTAAAGAAATTCAGCAAGTCCTCACATTGGAGAAGCTGTATCTACAAATTGTTTCATATTATGCACAATAAATGACTTAAAAGATATTTATCTAGTCTCTAGCACATAATGTGGCAAAAAGTAGGTGAGTTAAATTGTAGAAATCATATCATTTATGTAAAATCAATGCAGCGTATTTGGCATCTAGTAGCTGTAAAAATCCCTTGACTCAAGTAAATTGCAGCCCACATGTTTGCTTGGACGGGAAACACCAAATTCCAGTCAATTTTGATTGTGACAAGCAAATTTCACGACGCCTCCTTCAAGGAACCAGTCAATCGCTTATGAAAATCCACTCAGCTTGTGCAACAGGGGCTTTGACTAATGGGTTGGATCCTTTACCAGAGATCGTGTTATGTAGACTGGAAGTTGGTGTCCTTCCCGGCATATGAACACCAGCGCGGGTATTTACCAGCCACAATGAACTAAAGCAGTTGGCTGGTGTCAGGTTTATTTTGGGTGTTGGAAAGAATCCTGTGTACTTCTGTGACCGTGGCCTGATACTGTCACCGCACACTTGCTCATGTTCTTTTACATTTAAAGTGTGCGTTTGCTTCAGGGATGTGCAACTGTAGATCCTCACAGTAGATATTTTCACAGCAGCTTTGGCCAATGATTTAGTCAGTTTTTTTGTCAACTTATCAGTGTTTGTGTTTGATAGGATCAACCAATAGCACATAGGGTTCTTCTTTCATTGGTGGCCGATTTTTAAATGGTTCACTGGATGTATTTTTCAGTTTTTCTCCAAGTGTTTTGGCCACAAAACTCCCCATTTCTCCTGGACTCACTGCAGCTGTGACTTCCTGTTCACATTCCTGATGTTTACTTTTAATGTTCCTGGTTTTAGAGTTATGAAATGGATAAAAAAGAAACACTGTAATGGCACAAGTGGTTTAGATTTTTAACCTACCTGTGAAAAAGTCTTTAAAATGTTTTCCCCCCACAATTGTTTTTATAAATACACAAATAAAAGGAAGACATTTGCATGCATGTATCAGGTAGTGATTCATTAGTGCTAGGGTTATATATTGAAAATGAGCTTGGACTTTTCATTCAACATGATATATTCCAGGCACTGTTCACTCCTCACTGAAAATGTTTTCAATTATTGTTTTTAGTTCATATGGATGGAAGAATTCATCTGTGGTGTGGGAGGATTTTACTGTTTGATTTCTTGGTTGCAAGGCTGTTAAACCTGCAGCAAAACCTGCCTCAAGGAGCTGCTAACCCACCTAAAAAAATCATTTGTATGTCTGTCAGTGGAGCATTTCGATGTGCAGGGGTTTCTTTTCATCTTCTGAGTCAGGAATAAAATTGTGGTGGGAGAACTAAGCCCTTATAATGTTTCCACATATAAATGTTCAATGTTAAATTCCAAAAGAACTTCAGTCTAAAAATATTAAATGATATTCAAAAATCCTTTTTAAACAATGCAAAATTTAGTATGATAGATGGAGTATTTGTGCTCTGGAGCCACACCAGCTGACGTCTGTTCTCAGACTAACATCGTTGTTTTCCATGTGCAGTCCCAGTGGCTCGGTGCTGTCCAGCTTGGAGCAGGTGAAAACCTACCTGCTGACAGATGGAACCTGCAAATGCGGCCTGGAGTGCCCACTCATCCTCCACAAGGTAATTTCTTTTCTCCTGATTCATTTAAAACACAGCGATCAGGCGGTGATTTTATAGCTGCCTTATGAATAGACTCCAGATATTTTAATTAAGATTAAGACAAATTAAACTAAAAGGCTGTTGTTAAAAAATAACAGCTAAATAAGGGCCTTTAGCAGATTAAATGTAGTCAATCAAACCTAAACTTGCGTTAGCAGGTGGCGTTGCTGTACCATAAATGTCGCTCTTGGCCATCGTTTTTATAACAAGCTTTATTCATCAGCTGTTCTCTGCACGGTAAAAAGTGGAGAAAAAGATGTGAACCACGCTTCGTTTCAAGCCTCGAATCGCAGATGACGTCAAACAGGATTTTGGTTTAGTTTGGGGAATCGTGTCTGATCCCGTCCCTGCTGTTTGGAGACACAGATTGATATCTAGTGAGACACATACAATATATGTTTGTAAGGGGAAGATCTTTTGTTTTGTTGGAGCATTTCCTTATTTTTACTCTTGGAGAGTTAATAGTCAGTGAGACCGTTGCATGTTGGGTTGTGCAGGGGTTTTAACCAATCGTTGCCGTATGTTTGATTGATTGTACCCAAATGGGAAAACAGTATATTTAAAATGTATAAAAGCCTTTTAAAAGAGATTTAAGATTTCATAATTAAACTATTTTGCAAGAACTGTTTGTTGATTTTGGTAATTGCTTGTGGAGCAGCTGTTATGTCAGTTGACTAGAAACATTTTCACTTATTACAGGTTTTGCTGCAAAACACCGAGAATGAGTGTGAGCTAAATGCCTCTTCAGACGACATGATATTTTAATTCAAAGCAGGCGGTCAACTCTTGACGTGTCTTCGCCTCAAGATAGGACACGTTACTTATTTGACATTTGTTACGGCAGCTAGGAAGGAGGACAGGAATAGAGGGAGGAATAAGGACGAAGTAAACATGTCTGTGAGAAGGAAATGGTGTCACACTAGTCAAGCCAAGGTGAAAACAACTTCTGACAGGCTATTGTTAAAGTGATGCTTTTATTTTTTGTTGAAATGGTCTTTTGAGTATCAAAAAAGTCTCCCCTGTCAGCTTGAAAGGTAGCAGTAAAAAGTTTGTAGTTTTGTCCTTCATGGAGCACGGTGGCTGTGGTCGGCTTGGATTAATGTCAGTTACAAGGAATTCCAATAGTGGTCTGTTTTCACGGCGGAAAAGAGTCTAAAAATGTCCGGAGAAAGCTCTCAAACCACTCCTGCAGCATAATCCATTTCTCCACTCCATTCCATATGCGCAGCATGTATGAAATATATTCAAGCTGACCGACTCCACTGATCTACGGGAAGGTCCATACTGCAGATGTCGGGGTGTCGTGAGGCATCCACTGTATCACATTACATGGGATAATCCAACCGATTATCCTTGAAGCTAAATTTGCACCCAACACCATGTCTATTAAATCAGGCCATTATCAGGCTGATGTTGTCTTGTCTGAAAAAACATTGGCTTCTCTGCTCTATTATTCATGTTTTAATATAGCAGATGGTAACCCCACCAAACCTAAAACATTTTTCATCATCCCCTTTTACAGAAAAAGAAGAAACAAAAATGTACATTCTCTTCGATTCTTGACCATCCTTAAGTGTGGATCACCTCTGTGATTATTCTCATTAGAGTCTGCGCTGTCAAAGAAATAGTTTGGATTTTTTGAAGTGAGGATGCATGAGGTCCATAAGGTCAATAAGTTACCGATCGTAAATGGCGGTTGGCCAAAGCTACCAGACTCCATTGACAAAAACAGTAAGTTTACCTTGCAAAACACAGGAGTTTCTGGTCTAACGCTGCATTTATCAGTTAGTTTGGATGTGTTATAGTGTGACTTGGTTTTCAAAGGGTTAGTTTGGATTCACCAAAGTCACACAATAACACAGTACTACTTTCTCTCTCTCTGGCTTTAATCCAACTGTATCCATCTGTCTGAATGAATTTTGAAGATCTATACAAAATTGGAGCGTAATCACTTTAACCTTCCCCTGTCTTTCTTGTCTCTTGCTTCTCCTTCCACCACCGAGTAGAAATCTCATTTAAAAATATCCACAGGAGTTCTAATTTAAAAGGTTTCCCTCCCTTCATTATACATGCAACGTTTCATTATTTTCACATGCAACAATGAAAGCTAAAGTAATGGCAAGACTTGCAGGAGCATGACCAAAGGTGAAAAACAAATTAACATGGGTTTCTGTGAATTGATATCTGTTCAACGCACCAATCTTTTTCCTCAGGTGTTCAACTTCGACCCAGGGGCAGCTGTCAAGCAGAGGACAGCGGAGGATGTGAAAGCAGATGAAGACGTCACCAAACTCTGCATTCACAAGAGGAAGCTTCTGGCGGTGGCCACGTTGCACAGGAGCATGGGGACGCACCCACCTCTGACGCTCACCAGTCCAGGGGGAGGTACGAGTAGATCCAGTTGTTTCAACTCAGATGATCTCAAGCTGGTTTCTGGTGCTCAATTTTGGAATAACTTAATATTTGTTTCGTTTCAAACTGGTGAAGTTTATTAACTAGTTTGTAATTTTAATGCTTCACCAGCCACTGTGACCTGCAGATAACAATCACTTCCCTGCCCTGCTTTTGTCCTAGGTGTTGGTATTGATTTAACTCAAATGTGCTTTGTTTGGCCTCAAGGTACATCATCTGTGGTCGTTGCGCATTCCACGTCTCAACGAGCAATAAGGACTAAACCCCACGATGGCCTGCCCAATGCTGTTGGCCCAGACTGCAAGAATCCTTTCAAGATGATGATGGCAGCTGGACAGCAGCAGCAGCAGAGGTTGTATCCACCCCAGGAGATGGTTGGAGCCCAGCAGCTTGAGCTCTACTCGGGATACACCAGGACGCAGAGGTTGATCAGTGGGGAGCCAGGACCCAAATCCCCTTACCGGGTTGGGTATGGAGGCATGCTGAGCCCACCTCCCTCCAGTGCTAAGCTGTATGGAGATGGCTCACAGTCTCCCATTGCAGACACTCTGGGCAGCCCTGATGGCTTTCCAAGGACCAATCCTTGTGGGTTTCCAGGAGCTGGTAGTCCTGGCTCAGCCTCCATCCATGGGAACACTAGGACGCCTCTTTCCCCACACAGTTTAATGCTCCATGGCTCCCCTGCGGGCCAGCCATCTTGTGCCATGACAGGGAGGACTAGCACGCCCCTCTCCCCCACGGCCACTGCCAAAAGCCCTGTCATGAACATGCCTCGAGGGAGCTTTCCCCCTGGTATGGATATGTCCCGTGCAGCATTTCACCATAAAACACAACCCCCTGTGCATCCCGTACCGCCTCCTCCATCTATACCACCATCCTGTGCCCTTCAGAAAAGGCAGTTGACCTCTGAAAAAGACCCCTTAGGCATCCTGGACCCCATCCCCAGCAAGCTAGTCAGCCAGCCCCCCACCAACGCCCCAAACCCCTCCAACTTCCAACCCAATATCCACTCTCAGGTACAAATGATGAATGTAAACATACCCCCTCCTGTCATCGTTCCCTTGCCAAGCAACTTACCTTTACCCACAGGGAAGTCTGGGCCTGTGGGGCATGGCGGCCACATTCAAAGGACTCAACAGAGTGGTCCGGCTCCCTCCATGTCCCCATCCCCTGTCACTTCGCCTGTCCACATGGCAGGGCCTGTCCTTGGCAGAATTGAGGCCTCTCCTCATCGCTCACGGTCATCCTCCACCTCCTCTGACCATGGGAACTTTGCAATGCCCTCGGGGCACCAGGCCCCATGTGGCAACATGAAGGTTCCTCCTCGTTCCCCAAGGTCTGCCATGGGATCTCCCAGGCCTTCCATGCCCTCCAGCCCCTCCACCAACAAAACTGACCCGCACCACCAATACAAAGACTCCCAGATGCTGCCCGGCATGGGAAACTCGATTGGGGCCCAGCAGCACAGCAACCCCATGTACTCGCCCACCTCTTCCTCCTCGTCATCTTCTTCTCTGGCAACCCCAAGCGCTTCCCAGAAGGGCCACCCAGGACTCCTGGGTATGCCCCTCAACCAGATTCTCAACCAACAGAATGCCGCTTCCTTCCCGGCCAGCAGTCTATTGTCAGCCGCAGCCAAAGCACAGCTAGCAAATCAAAACAAACTCAGCGCTGCTGGCAACAGCCCTGCTGGCATGGGCGGTGGTGGTGGTGTTGGTGTTGGTGCAGGTAATGGAGGAGGTGGCGGACACCCTGGCCCTATGAGCGGCCCTCGAGGCATGGAGGGACACAGCACTTTAAACTCAATGCTCCCACCAAACTCCACCATGCTGCTCAACACTCCTGAGGGCCAGAGTGGTCGGGCGGCTCTTCGAGACAAGCTCATGGCCCAGCAGAGGGACCCCATGCGGAAACGGAAGCAGTCATCGGGCAGCGCTGCTGTAAACCACGACAACAGTAACAACATGGTCTACAACATGCTTAACAAACGAGGCATGGGAGGACCCCACATGGCGGGGCCCAGTGCCACTGAGCAGCTTCGAAAAGTGGGCCGGCTTGGAAACCTTCCCCCAAACACCTCCATGGCCCAGCTTCTCCAGTCCATGAGCTGCCAGAGCTCCCACAACCATCGTCCAGGTCTTAGCCCTGGCCCAGGGCCTCAAGGATCTGCACAGCTGCACTACAACGACAGTACTGTTATGGTCCCTGCTGGCCCGCAGCAGAACCTCCTAGCTCAGCAGAGGCTTCGGGGTCCAGGGGATGCCATGCAGCACTGCCAGAACATGGACACCTCTGGGGGCCATCTGGGCTCTCGTCCAGGCCAGTTCCCTGACATAATAGCCCAGATGCAGGCTTCTTCCATGAGTAACTGTGGGCCTATGGGGCCAGGAGGTGGACCGGTGGGCCCCGATGGCATGCCGCTGGGACGCCCCCACACTAACCCCCCACCGCTGTCCCATCCCGGCCCTCACCCCTCACAGCAGAACCTCCTTCACGGAATGGGGCGGACTACCATGGTGGTGATGCCACATGGAGGTGGTGATGGAAGCTGTACACAGACCATCTCTGATTCGGGTAAGACTTTTTATGATTCCCCTGTGTGTCATGTAAGTCTTTACCCTCAATACATTTGCTGCTAAATATTTCATTTCAAGGTATTTATACTCACTTAAATAACACAAATGAGCAAATATGTTATTATTTATTGTTTCTTTTCTAAACAGGACATATTTCTGACATTTCATTGATAAAATAATTAGTTATTTTTATGACGTGAGCACAGTGATCACACTATTGTTCCAAGATTATTGATTTAATTGGCACTCAAAGAAATAAGATGCTAAAAGGCTCCTTAGATTGTAAATGATAAAAATCCTGAATTCTAAATTTAGCAAAATGATATGAATGATCATTTGAGCCTGGCATTACATATGCCCAACTGGTAGGTTTAAATGCTCAGAAGCTACTTTAATAATCTCACAAGTTTTCCATTAATAAAAATCCTAAAAGTAGTAGTTTGGTGACATTTAATAATAACATACATATACTAAGTCAGAGTCGGGAGTGACAGCCCTGTGGCTGGAAGATGATGGTGACTGTATGTCCCCCGCTCTTCCTCGTGATAAGCTAGTGGTTGGATGAAGATGTGGTTTCTATGGTTATGAGTGAACAAAAACCAATGGATTTAGGTGATAGGCCCCGAGCCGAGACAGTCGGGCTCCTCTAGTATCTCCGAGCTAATGAGCAGGCCCCCTCATCTTTGGAAGCTTGGCTAATTGTCAGTCAGCCAGTGTTTCTCTTTGTTTTATTTGTATGCTAGCATCAGTCAATGGTGTAAGAAGATGGAAATGGGGATCTGGATCACGCTTTAAGGGAAGCGGCCCAGATAGGGCGCCCGAAAGAGCTTCTTGCGGCTAGCTGGTCGCTATAGTAACGATAGACCCTGAATAGGGACCAGAGTGAAGCCTTTGATGAGGGTTTAGGCCTGTGTGTGTGTTTGAATGATTGCGTGTGCATGCCTATGACTACTTGTGTATTACAGTGCGTGTGCTTCTGTTTATTTGTGCGCATATGAATGACTGTGTGTGTGTGTGTGTGTGTGTGTGTGTGTGTGTGTGTGTGTGTGTGTGTGTGTGTGTGTGTGTGTACATGCATTCATGTGAGCGTTTGTTTTGAAAGAACTGAAAAGACCTAGATCTTTTTTTTCCTCTTCCTGCCTGCTGTGGGAGCGGACTATGAGTTTATGTATTCATGGTGCGTCTGTGTGTCCTCATATGGTTTATAATGGAGATACCACCAAGGTTTGCTGCAGGCCACCTGTTCTTACCACCAGGTGTGCCGTTTATTCTGCATGTCAAGTCGACGAAATTCAGGTGGTCCTGTGTAGGTCAGGAGGTAGAGCAAGACGAGACTTAATGTTGATGATCAGATTTTTGGTTTGCCGTCTTCTGCTCCGACTTGTTTATTGGTGCCTTTGCTGCCATTTACAATACAATAAGAAATGTGTACATCCTTGTGTCATGTGGCAAACACTTAGGGGACCCTGTCATCTAAACTACTTACTTAGTTACTCTGCAGTGCCCCTAGTCGGGTGAAGTCGAATTAGGCCAAACGTCAGACTAGACCGCTGTACAGAACGTTACCACTAGAGGCACATGAGTCAGCAGCTGCTCCTGAGACCGAGAGGCCATGAATAAGAGTGTGGTGACTCCAGTCCACTAGGTAATAGTGACCACTAGGTAATGCACCGTTTAATCTGGTTTGTCAACGTCAACAAACACGAAATAAAAAGAAGAAGACGCTGCACCACCATCAGTTGGACACAACCGTTCTACTTAACTTCGTATGGCCTCAAGTCCAAAAGGTTGCCATATTGGTGCAGTTTTAGTTTTCTTTGAAACTATCTCTGCCATGTCTCATCGTGCCGGCCTCGGCTCAAATGGCGCACGGCCTATGAGATGTTCGTGGCTCTGTTAGTCTGTTTATGAACAAACATAATATTTTGGTAATCACATTGACATATTGCTTATTACTACTGTGCAATACACATTGGATAAAGTGCTGTGACTCTAGTGGCACAGGTTGCTTATGTTGGCTACTTTTTAACTTGCCATTTTTAATGACAGATGCCGATTCAACCGGTTTGCATAAAATCAAACCGGTTTAAGCTTAAAACTCTTGCCTCTAGTGGTCCAAAACTCATCAGTGTTTTTTTTTTTTTAATAATGGAAAAGAAAGCAATGATAATGTCACAGATACATTGAAATGACTCACCTCAATGCCTCCAAAAGGTCCCTCCCCTGTGTAGCAAATAAGCACCCACAGGCTCTCGGGATAAAAGAATATTCTGTCACCAAACAGCAGATCTTATGCCTCTGAGTAGTTGATCGTTGATTCCCCCACACTTGAGGCTAATTTGAACGACATGTTTGGGGTCTTAAGAGCACGGAAAGCTCTTTGAAAGCGGCTTTTTAGCACTAGCCTCTAACCATCTGTTTCTAGACAGCCAGCGAGCCGTGAACGCCCTCCCTTCCCATCAACAAATACTCCAAAGTTCATTGTAAACCCCCCGAGACCTCCTGCCACCCAGCTGACCGCCCCCCCATCCCCCAGAAGAGTAAAATCACACCACCCGATCCTGGTAAACCCCCCTCATCCACCCACCCGACTCCCCCAACAAGCTTCCTGGCAGTGGACAGCACCACCAATCATCACTCGGTTCCCATGGCAACCTCCCCCGGCAACAGCCGTCACTATATCATAGCGGTAGCGGAGGATGTGGGGGAGTAAAAGGGGGGGGGGTCGACCGAGTTGTGGCTCTCAGCGTTAGAGAGGGGAAGAAAGAAAAAAAAAAAATGGAGAACACACACAGCTGCCCTTCAGCTACGTAGCATCGCACCAGCTGCTCCAGCCGCCACTCGCCCTCACGCGCACACCCACAAAACACAGCGTTAGGCCTCGGAGATTTTGTATTTGCTCCGGCTTTGTCTGCATAACATTGCTGCTGGGCTTTCTCTTCATTCATTGATACATCTGTGGCCTTGATATATTTTGTTCGTGTCCTGTCCTTGAACGCTTCACTAACTAGTCTGTCTGGACCGCGCGGCGCGTCCATCTGTTAGTTTTGGGTGCAACAGATTGTTAATGTGCAACTTTTTCTTTTATTCTAAAAGTCCATTCATTTTCTGTTTTCCTGCATATTTAATTTATTTTGGCCACCCACTCAAATAGACCTGCTCGTATTTGTATACAGTAGTATACTGTTTGCAAAAGCCAGAATGCAAATGTTAATGCTAATAATTTGCAAGGTCTGCTCGAATTGTGCATAATGTGTGATTATACCAAGTTGGGAAAATAATTGAATAATTCTCCTATGGGAAATACTGGATGCAGGTCATTTGTAGCATAATTTTCAGGTAAACATTGGCGTTGCTGTGCTATTCGGTTTAAATAATGAAGAGGCTGCTAGTGGAGGAGCCGGGTGACTGATCATCCCCGTCAGCTCCTTTCTTGGGCGACCCAGGACAATTTTAACATACATTGTCCCGATGGTTTTGCAGGAAACCCCTCATCCCTTGGCTGTGGTATGGGCGGCCTGCAGCCACACGTCAACACCGGTGTAGGTCAGATGTACCAGCAGCAGGTCCACCAGGGCATGCAGCAGGGGGTGGCCTCCCACGCGGCCTACCAGGGACAGCAGCACTTCTCTGACAACCCGCCCTACACAGACAGAAACAACGCCGGCTCCATGGCCTGCCTCTACCAGAACTACCAGGTGGGGGTGATGAGTTATACTTTAATTGTCTGTAGCATTTCAGATCCACGGAAAACATTGTTCATCATGCTGTGACCTTGCTGTTGTGTCCACAGGCGGGGATGTTGTCTCACCCACAGTTCAGGGAGGAGCAGCAGCCCCAAGGCGAAGGGCTTCCAGCGGGTGCACCCGGCGGTGACAGGGGCCCGGGTGGAGGCCCAGAGTCGGTGGACGCCATCTACAGAGCCGTGGTGGATGCCGCCAGCAAGGGCATGCACGTAACCATAACCACCACGGTGAGCGGGACCACACAGGCGAGTCCGGTGCCTGCCCTCAGTGCCATGAGTGCCTTCACTGCTTCTATAGGGGAGCCGGTCAACCTCCCCCAAGTAGTTAGCACAGTCCTGCACAGGCACCAGGACGGAGAGGTATTACCCCAGCAAGCCAGGTCGAGGCAGGTGAGGCTGGGTCGGGGTCAGAAGAACATGGATCCAGGGAAGAGAACTCCAGACGGCCCCGAGGCCAACGACTACTTCCGTTCCCCTGGCCGTGGGACCCCCAGGGGGCAGTGGGACGGGGAGACGCTGCACGGGGGAGGCTTCGACGCTCACAGCAACAACAGCACCTGGGGTGGTGAGGAGTTTCTGGAGTGCTCTACCCAAGTGAGGAGTAGTCCCTGCATGGAGCGCCCCGCCAGCCTGGCCCCTGCCCCGCCCTGCCCCACTGAGGGGTCCAACGACCACGGCCTGCTCATGGGCCACGATAAGGCCTTTCTCGATGACGGCTATCGCTTCAACAACTGCCACCGGACGCCTTCTAACTACAAGGAGCGTCTGGAGCAGACGGTGGAACGCTGCGTCCACATCAACGGCGCCACTCCCCACTTCAGCACCCGGGGTTACGGGGAAGTACTGGGCCCCCCACGGCAGGAGCTGACGGGGGACGATCAGTCGCCCAGCTCCTCCACTAGCCTGGAGGGTCCTCTGGCCACAGCCAAAGACTACAGCCACTACAATGGCCACTTCAACGGTATGGCGCCCAGCCCCTCGGACACTAAGAGCCTAAGCAGCGAGGAGGACCTGCGGCAACCGGACTCTCCCTCTTCAGATCTGCTTCACTACCGGTCCAGGACCTTCAACATGGGAGAGCTGGTCTGGGGCCAGCTGAAGGGCTTCCCACCTTGGCCTGCCAAGCTGGCTGGGGACGAACAAGTGCACAGTGCTGCTATGCAGCTGCGGGAGCAGGCCAAGGTGAGAAGCCCATCTGTGACCACCTGTCAGTATTTTACAAGCCAACTTGAATTTTCAGACTAAATGCAGAGTGAAGGCTGATTTCAGCAGCCGGTACAGAAGGCTGAACAAACCAGCCATAGTCTTGGGTTGCCGCAAATTATTTTCCAGTGTAAGATGGCAGATGGTTTCATTTTACCTGCCAAACCAAAGTTTCTGAATAGAGGACTGATGATGACTGCAGAATGAACTGGTAGACAGCAGAACTAATTCACCATCCTTGTTTCGGTGTTTGGTCTTGTCTCCATCCAGGTAGAGCCAGAGAAGCTAAAAACACTGACTCACGACTTGGAGGCACTTGACCGAGCCGCCAAAAGAGGCCTGAAGTAAGTAAACCGGCCTTTGTAGCACGCTGAAAGTTACAAACTGCAACTTGGATCTGAGTGAGGTGTTAACATGCTCTCTGTCCTTAATTGATCAATAATGAAATGTTGCAAAACAGACTGAGGTTAAAAATGTCAGCAGCCTCACCAACTAATGATCCATTTAGAGTAAAGTAGTAAAGTATTAAAATATAACTTGTATCACATGTTTACCGTTGAAAGACATTCTATGTTTTTAAATATTATATTCATGCTTTGTCTTTGACAGACCTGTCGTTAAAAGTTACGGTCTCTAAGCTGTGATTGGATTATTGCTGCTCGGGAAAAGGGTTTAACGAATGATCCGTCACACCATTCATTTGTTGGTGTTTGTGCAGCGTAGTATTGACACCCAGTCGTTGCGTGTGAGCCCCGCAGCAATCAAGAAGTCTCGCTGCATTAGCTAAATAATGTAAAATCTAAATGTTCAACAGACCGGGGAAACTGAATAATCATTTGGAAGCTGCTATCCACGAGGCCATGAGTGAGCTGGATAAGATGTCGGGCACAGTGAGTGTTTACACCTTTTCTTGATCTCCAGGAGAGACGAAGAAGTCATTGTTCTCCTCGCGTGTTTGCTTTTATTCCACCGTCACCGTAATGTTTCTGTCCGTCTGCCTTCAGATCCCGTCGAGGGATCGTCAGGGGAAGCTCCCCAAGCCTAAGAGGAGGAAGATATCCAGATAACATTGAATGTGTCGGCCCAAGAACGTCCTCAAAGCCTTCGGAGACTTGGTCCGTTCAGCCTTGATGTGATCTGAGCTCTCTAACAGGTGCTACACGTGGACTTTCAGTGGTACATCCTTGTTCCATGACATCAACTTGGCTTAATGACTGACCACAGAAGGTGCTGGAAGTTCCAATCACCGATACAGTTTTAACTGTAGAGAGCAAAAAACTGAAGAAATAGAGAAAAACATTGGTTGCAATTTGTCTACAGCTCACTGAATTAACTATTTTTTTCTAGTATAAGATAGTAAAACAAAAAAAAAAGCTACGAGCATTACCTTACATATTTAAGAAAAATAGACAGTCCAAATATTTCTGATACATTTTCAATATGTATATAGATAATCCTGAAATTTCATGCTATTAAGAATTGTATGTAAATATTGTACAATGTCATGTACAAGCATACCTAATGCACATTTTATCTTTTATTGTACAAAAACAAAGCAGAAGTGTACCAATGTCTTGGTTTCTATTCAGAAGTGCGGTTGCATACGGCCGCATGCATAGGATAAATAAGAATACAGCCTCAAGCTTTTATATGATGAACTGTAAGACGTGCTGTTTTTTTGTTTTTGTTTGTTTTTTTTGTAAGGGAACAGCAGTGGAACAGGCATGAGTATATGAGTTCTCCATTATGAAAGTCACGTCACACCAGTGTTCATTTGTATTGGGGGGAAAAAACAAAAAAGATGAAAAAACAGAATGAACTTTACCAGCAGAAAGTGTTCAATGTTCCCCTCAGCAGGTTGGGAAACGACGGCCGGCCGGACGAATGTTGGGAAGTGGACTTCTGCTCCACCAGCCGCTCTGACGGGAAAATCATATTTGGAGATCCAGTTTTGTTCTTTAAAAAAAAAAGTCTGGTTGGCAGAAGATTTCTTTGGGTTTACCGATCACCGTAACTGGCACGTTGGTTTCCAGACGGTTTTTTTTAGAAGGAAAAATCCACTCTCTCACAGGTGTTGTAATCATTTTTATTTTTGGGTGAACCAAAAGTTAGTGATTTCCAAGATTGACTCCTAACGAAGGCCGGGGTTTGCCTGACGCTAGAGCTGCAACTATTTAGATAACCGTTGGGCATCTATTTAAAAAGATACTGAGAAATTGTCATTGGCATTTTATTGACTTAACGATTAATAAATAAATAGCATTTGGCAGGTTAATCGATAATAATTAATAGTCACCACTTGTGGCTAATTTGTCTGTTTCTATTCGAGCAACACCCCTAATTAGAGTCAACTAATCAATGAGTCGATTGATGGAAAAACTATGGGCAACTATTTAGATATTCGATTAGTTGTTTAAGTAATTTTGTAATGCTGATGTGGCATAAAATACAGTTTTCAGCTTCTCAAATACAGAGATTTCCTGCTTTTCTCTGTTTTATATCATATTAAACTGAAGCATGCAACTTTGTGGAAGTATGACCGACATATTTTACCTGTATTAAAACAAAGAGGACCCTGAACGCAACACAAAACACAAGCCAAAGTGTTTCCGGGTGGATTTTTCCTTCGACTCCAATGAAGAAATCACAGGCTGCATTGATGAATTATGTCATTTGGTTGTTGTGATTATGTTCTCGTGCTCGTTTGTACAGTGATTTATTCTTTTCCATGACTATAGCTTTAGGTAGAGTAACCGACCTCCAGTCTCGATCATCAAACGAACACTAACTCGGTTTTCAAGAGCAGTGAAAGCATTTCTCTCATTTAGGGGCCTTGTGTTTTTTTTGCTTATTGATGTAAATTATTTATGTACAGTACTCCATATTTATTTTAAGCTTTACAAATATGCTAGATGGCAATAATACTACCAAGAGTTGAGAACTCAAGCCTTATATGTGTATATGTATGTTTTGTTTTTTTAACAGTGGATACATCATGTATTCAGAGTCCATTACAAAGGTCATGTTCCCTTTTATTTAAGAAGTGAGCATTACAGATAACACGTTTTCTACAGCGACGCTTTGTGATTATTTGTTTTTGTTACACATCGTGTCATAGATTTCTTAGTGAAAGGAAGAAAATGTTATAACGTCTGCCTCCGAGACCATACTATTTATGAATATGCACATCTGAAAAGTCAGACGCCGTTAATGTTGGTAATAAATGCAGTTTTAACACAGCAAAACAGTCTTAAAAGCCACAGTGATGCACATCATTGGGAACTCTGGATATATACACACACACACACACGCACACACACACACACACACAGAGCTGCTCCTCCAGATCAAAACAACCTGAAATCACTACAGAAATATCAAGTGCAATATACCAATTGATGGCAAAGATCAACCGCTTAATAGAAACACTGCATCTCTGATTGTTAGAAGCCTTCTCTCTTGTGCACACCCTCAACATGCATGCTCAGAAACTCTAACCTAAGAGCCATGAAGTAGTAATTTATTTGTAGCTTTACACACAGCCGTTACTCCCAGACTCAAACTGCATTTGATTTGATCAAACGACAAACTTGAACTTATCGCAAAGAACCCAACTTTTACAAACATTTCCGATGTTGACTGTAAAACCAAATAGTACGCTACATTGTACTCACTAAAACATGAAAACACTACTTTTGAAACATATCTTTTGGTTTTATACCCCCAGAAAACGAGGAATCCCACAAATGTGCTTACGTTTTATACCCGATATCCTAAAGAGGGAGCCTCAAAGTCAAACTATGAATTACAGCCAAGTAACAATTTAAACATTTCTGATTGTGTTCATGTGTACACACTGTTGTACTGTATTTTCTAATGAGTCTGATCATGTTTTGTTGTGTGCACACTGAAGAATGAACGGGCATTTTTAAACAATTGTAGCAACAAAGGTCAGAAATGATCCGTATTTAACGATGGACACCATACGTTGGCATCGGCGTCTAAACATCATTTTGTTCGAGGTCACGATTTCTTCAACATTTTATGGCGAAAAAATGTCCCTAATTTTTCAGTGTGCACACTTTCTACTGTAATCTGTGGCGAGGAAATCCTCCGGCTGTTTTCAAAATGTGACGTCCGGTGTCAAGAACACGTGAGCTCTTTCGGTAAAGTTCATTCTGCCTCCTCCCCCCTCTCCCCCCCCCCACCCCTCCCCCCTCTCACCTGTTTTTTGTGCAATGACATGCAGGAACCCGGTCTCATGTTGGGAACCCATGTGTTATGGATCTGTTCTATCAGTTTCATGTTATTTGTGGTCAAGAGTTCAAAGCATCTTTGTGTTTGAGATGGTCTGTGCAGTCTGTTTTTTTGTTTTTTTTCTTCCTCCTCCTGCCTGTGATTGTGTGTTGAGGTGTGAGTGTGATTTATTTTTTTATTTTCCTGGTGTTTGTTTTCTGCTCTTTGAATCTCATTTCCCTCTTCCAGCCTTTCATTGTCAGTATTTTTATTTTGTCAACTTGTAATTAAGTATATATTTTCTCACTAATATATACTTTACAAAAAATAGACTTGCGTGAAGTATGATGTGCACTTGGTTGCTCTTGTTAATTTTTCTTTTTGCATTAATGTGGGCTAGGGATAGTTTGTCAGAGTCCATTATTTTGAGATTGTTTGGACTTTTTTTAATGGTTTGATGTAAGCAGCATTTTTTTGTAAATATTGTGAAACATTACAGGTCATGCAGTGATGTAACATTTTGAACAATGTTGCACAGATGTTTAAGATATTAAAAACATGGTCACTCTTACTTGAATAATCTGGTGTGTGATGCGTATTTGTTCCCTGTTTCCTGTTTTGATTATGATTCTCAGGTTATTTTTTTCTGAGTATAAAAAGCTGGTTTGTTGAGTTAAATGTGTAATAACATCAAAGTATGGAGATAATAACAAGGATTATTTTAAAGCTGGTGTTTCTTGTAGCGCACTGCCCTCTAGTGGGAAAATAGGAGAGTTTAATTCAGCACCATACTGAGAATAAAAGAATAAAAAGATGAGCTAATGGTTGGAAACGTGACAAATACACTAATAGATATTATTTTAAAACCAAATTATTTAAAGACAAATATAATCACTTTAATGTTGCTACTTTTAATTATATATTTCTGGGTTTTTGATCTATAATAACAATAATACATCATAATTTATTTCTTTATTTGCTCTATTTTGATCAGATAAACCACTATTGATCCCCGGAGGGAAATTCAGGTGTCATAGCTGCAACAAAGAGAACGAACACAGGAGATGTTCAGGTAAGAGCACAGAACCGACCAAGATAATGAGAATAGAAATAAAGATACGGTGGACTAAAACACTGAGCACCTTCCTCTAGCTATGTGGAGAACATATGTAGACCTGCATATCAATAGTTTGTCAATATATATGTCCTGTATGTGTATATATATATGCATATGTATGTATGTATATATACATATATATATATATATATATATACACGTACATATATATATGTGTGTATATATGTATGTATATATATATACGTATATATATTATAAATATATATATATATATTTTATATATTTAATAAATATTTATATATATATAATAATACATTTTATTTATATAGAGCTTTTCAAAATTCTCAAAGGCACTTTACAAAAATCATTAATCAATATATATATATATACTATGTCTATATATATATATATATACATGAGTACGTGTGTATATATATATATATATATATATATATGTAGCCATATGAGTCTGAATCTGCAAAATAACTTTTAATAAATAATAATTTACCAGCTTTCTGCTATTCATTTTCTACCCGTTAGGATAAATATTAATACATATTTAGAGATTAATTAAGAAATGAGTGCAGTTTATTTTGTGCGTGTGCACACGATCAACTCAGTGGTGCTGATGCAGGCCACGTGCGCGCGCCGCGGCAGCGCGCTTTTATTGCAAGTCAGGACGCTGCGGCTGTCTCTGCGCATCCTCCCCGGGCTCTCTCCCTCCGCGAGCCGAGCAGCGACCCCGGAGTTTGTCCCGCGACGTCGAGACGCGCAAACACCCGCCAGTCCGCTCTCTGCCCGGTCGTCTCGGTGTCGCCGCTGCACGAGGGAGGCCTGCACGCCGACGTCGGAGCTCCTCCGCGGGGACGCAGCGCTGCGGTGGATCCGGTTCGGCCATGGCGCAGCCGAGGGAACCCGGCCGGGCTCGGCTCGGATGAAGGACGCGTTGCGCATCGGATAAAACCGGGAGATCCATAAACTTCCTCGCGGTGAGGAAACCGAGAGGCCAGACGGTTTTTAGGTTTTTTTTTGCCCCCCCCCCCCGCTGGGAAAACCTGTATTTGCCAATAATGATGTGATTCTCTGTTTTAGTGAATTCTGAACTCTCACTCGGCCCGGGACGCAAGCTGGTGGTCCCCGAACCTCCCTTTGGACACCACCCTGCCCCAAAATAGACTGCTGTCTCCCAGCCGGTTTGTTTAGTTGTTTGCACCCGCATTATTTGGAGGGGCGGTGTAAACAGTGCCAGCAGCAGCCATGATGGATGCGGCGGAGTGCGGGGTGAGGGTGATGTGCCGCTTCAGGCCCCTGAACGAGGCCGAGATAAACAGGGGAGACAAATACATCCCCAAATTCAAAGAGGACGACACGGTGGTCATAACGGCAAGTGTGCCCGCTCCCTGTGTGTTGTGATGTTGGTGTGTGCAGCAGGAAATACAAACACTGCAGTGGTTCAGGGGAGCAAAGTCACCTGGAGCTCTGCAGGCAGGATGGGGATGCCAAATGCGTCATAAGCCTGTTATAGTGACAATTATGTACTACAATATGACGGAGATGTGGATGGTTGGGCTTTGTCAGGGCCTCTAAATGTTTATTTAATGCCATAATGGAACAAACAAAATACTGTTTTTAAGATATATGTGGTACTACAACAGCATGACAGGCTGCTACCAAAAATAATCATTGTAATTAAATATGTCATTAACATATTAATGCAAAAACAATCTACCTTGTAAAATTGTTTAATAATATAAAGGATACAAGCAATGACATAAACAAATAAAATGGAGAATTAGTCAAGAAAATCATTTTTTTATATTAATGAAATACCCAAAAATACCAGCGGGGATAAACAGATAAAGAGTTTATTTCAGATTTTAGGGAGTCAATCAGGATTAGCTCAGCTGTGATGTGTTTCCTCTCAGGCGTCTAAACATTGTGTGGAAAAGGGATGAAAAGACAACTTTAAAATCAAACTTTAACACTCATAAACGAGTGGATGAAAAGAGAGGAAAATAATCTTTCAAGGCCTTTTTATGGCTTCAGTTGAAACCTTTCATTTATATATTGATCCGTACAGATTTGCTGCAGAGGAATATTGATTTCTTGACCGCAAAACAACTAGAAGACGTGATAATTTAGAGGTCAGGGGTCAACGTTTATCCTCGCACTGACTCACCAGTTTACATGTGGAACTCTCTTTGCTCCTCCACAGTGACTGTTGAGCCTGAGGTTTGTTTTAAAGCATCCATAGGGTTTGTTTTCTACTCCCTGGCAGCCCTGCTGGGTGGAGCTAACGCAGACGTCTTCACAATGTGTGCCAGAACGTTAAAATCAATAATGAGAAAAGTGATATTAATTTGGTGAAAGTCATCCATGACCACAACCATCTGATGCTGCAGGAGTCCTAGATGTTATATATCAGACAGACAGGCAGACAGACAGGCAGACAGGAAGTGAACCCAGCCACATCCGCTCCCCATCAGCAGCCCTGCACGTCCTGCATTATTCATACTGTTGCGTCATCTTCCAGAAACCCTTCTGCTCCGTCACCGCCGCGTGCCGTCAATCAAACTGCAGAAACACACCACTGACGCTCGGATACTGCGGGCGTCGGTGTTTTCTCTGCTTCAGAGTGCTGCTTCTGCTGCCTCCGAGTGCTGAGAGCTGCGTTTCACAGCAACGAGGCTTTTAACCCCCCCCCCCACACACACACACCCCACCCCACCCCACCCCCACCCGAGAGACAGAGACGGTAGTGGGACGAGGGCAGGAGGGAGGATGGAGAGACAGACTGGAAGCTGCTGGAGCTGAGGTTGATCGAGTTCATCAGTGTTTTCTCATCATGAAATGGTCCCTTTTGGAATGAACCTGTTGAAGTACCTCAAGCATGCAGTATTACAGTGAACTAAAATAGTTATTAAATCAAGAATCAGTAACCAGTTGAGACAAACTTTCAAATGCACGACATGAAACGTGTGTGTCTTTATAATTTATATACTGAAGTGGTTTCATCTGTTTAATTTAGGTGATCCAATCTGAAAAAAGTATGTTTCTAGGCTATTTTTAGAGGATTCTGGCAGATAATCCTGCTTGTTTCATTGTATTTCTCTTGATAAATATCAACAGCACTGATTTTATTAAACCATTATAAAAATCTCTTTAAAAATGTAAACGTTTGTCGAATAAAAGTCCGGAATCAACCACAAAAATCTCACCTGAATGCAGCCTGTCATATATCATTGAGCCCTTAAACTTACTTTAATCTTTTGCTTATTATTTATAAGTCAAAACTTCTGAAAAACATAATTATTTCACTTGTTTTCTTTTGTTGTTTTATCAAATGGAATCCTGATTTGATGAAAGTCTTTTTTTCTGTAAAATAAGATACTGAAGATAACGTGTATTGCTGAGCTGTTGTTTGATGCACTGCAGCATATTTCTGTCACTAATGTCTCCGCTGTTGGTTTGAAACAGAGTAAACCCTACGTGTTCGACCGAGTGCTGCCTCCCAACACCTCACAGGGACAAGTGTACGACCAGTGTGCCAAGCAGATAGTTAAAGGTACGCTGACACATCGTTTTTATGTAACTGTAATCTGTCTCCCCTCATCTTCTATCCCCAAGTCTTTGCATTTAATTGCATTTAATGTTAGAAATAGGAATTAGAGTAGCTGTAGTTAAGGTGTCTAAGGTGATTAGAAGTACTTGGATCATGTATTGTATCATTCAACATTATGACAAATCCTGAACTTATGCAGGTTTACAATGTTTTAGGAGATTTTATTGTGAAAATATTGTTTTTAAACTACTACAAGTCCGACAGTTTTAAATGTACTGTCTGTATCCTCGGGGATAAATGGCCCCTTCACAGCCAGGACATTAATAACTAATAATAACTCTCTCATGATTAAATTAATTTGCATATAAAGTCGTGATATTGGCTGTAGTAGTAGAAGAAGAAGTAATAGTACTGCAAGCAGCTTTAGTAGGAAGATAAATACTAAAATATTAAGAGCAGACTTGCTTTTATGTGATGTTGTCCTTTTATTGCTTTTTATTTGTATTGTTTTATCTATTGTACTTTGTTTAAATTGGACCCTAGTTTTTCAGAAGTAGTTTTCAGTTGTTATATTGTATCCTGCTTTCATAAACTCTTTTTTTAAAGGTGCTGTACAAATAAAGCTACTAGTATGTGACTATAAAGCAGTTATCGTAGTACCAGCAGCAGTGTTAGTAGTTTATTTATTCACATTGGAAAGCTGTTCTTCATGCTTGTGTTTGCGTGTCGCTCCAGATGTGCTGGGCGGTTACAACGGCACCATCTTCGCCTACGGACAGACGTCCTCCGGCAAGACACACACCATGGAGGTGAGACACTCGTTCAGTCCACTTCAAAAATACATAAATATAAACATAAACACATGTGCAAGCTGGAGACAGAGGTCTACTTTCATGTCAGCAGTTCCTCCGTTTCTTCATAGACAATCGGTCAACCGATGGATAAATCCCAGAGTCAGAGCCGTTAAATAAAGACTGGAAGTGACCTTTATTTTCTTAATCTCCAATCAGAGGATTAGAGCACAGCAGGCATTGTGCAACAGACTTATCAAGAACACTAAATCCAATCTCGTACGATGGCTGAAAGTTCGAGGAATCAAACGCCAGAGAGTGAAGTGTACAGATTTTAAGTGGAAAAAGAAGAATTCTTGTCACAGACTGCACCCAGAGATCATCATCCTGCATCATTCGTTCGGGATGAGTGCAAATTACTTCAGCGAGAAGACTAATCCACCAAGACAGCAGTAATTCTCTGATGTGATCTGTGATGAGAAACATCTGTCTTTACATCAGGTTTTTATTCCATCTTAAACCCTGATGATCTGATTAAAAACTAGCTTCAAAGTTCAACAAAGGTTTTTCCTGACGACGTGTATTTTTCATAGCTGCAGAGTCATCCTGGTGTATTACTCCACATCGGAGTATTAATAACGTGAATATTCATTGCTGTGTTCAGGGCAAACTGCACGACCACCAGCTGATGGGAATCATCCCTCGCATCGCCCACGACATCTTTGACCACATCTACTCCATGGACGAGAATCTTGAGTTTCACATTAAGGTAAAAAAATACAATAAAAACATTTGTCACAACCGAAAAATTTGAAAAAAAGAAACCGAAACATGCAAAGCTGCAGCATCTGTAGTGATGAGTCATAACCTTTTGAGCCTCGGAAGATGTTTTATTCCATTTTTATTATTTTTTTTACTTTGGACCCAATACAAAATAAGCAATTTATTTCTAATTACATTGAATTCCTGTTTCATTAGCTTCAGAACAACAAATATACGTGTCATTTAGATGCTCATCTTAATATTTAACTCTTCATGCTTAGATATCTAAACGACCTCCATGAGGAGAAACCGTCACTAGTGCAAAGATTCAGACATTCAATGTTTTGAATTTCCTCTGTGCAGGTTTCCTATTTTGAAATCTACATGGACAAGATCAGAGACCTGCTGGATGGTGAGTACGACTGCTTCTCTCAAGTGTGTCACATTTAAGGTGAATTGAGCTGTGGATTGGAGTCATTTTTTTATGAATCAACATGTGACCTTGGTGATTGTTTTGTTCTGTTTGAAGTGTCGAAGACAAACCTCGCTGTGCATGAAGACAAAAACAGAGTTCCCTATGTGAAGGTTTGTAAACTGGCTTCATGTTTGATATCCCAGCAGCCGCATTAGTACGATTCAAAATCCTTTCAGACTGTGACTGTTCAGTTTGTTGACTTTATGACGTACACTCATGTGCACACTGGCTGCTGTAGAGCTTAACTTTAACTTTAAGTGCCATAATCCCAGTTAAACACCTAAATACATGGTCAACTGTGAATGTTTCTCTTTCTCTGTCAGGGTTGTACTGAGCGTTTCGTGTCCAGTCCAGAGGAGGTCATGGATGTCATCGACGAGGGCAAAAACAATCGGCACGTGGCAGTGACTAGTATGTATCTATGTCTACTTTAATATCAACCAAGGACATCTTTCTCACAATTTGTTGACTCATCTTTCATATTTAATGTAAAAAAGTCCGATGTGTAAGATTTGGTGCCCTCTAGTGGTGAGGGTGCAGTTTGCAACAAGTTCAAACTTCGCGAATACGTGAAGACGCTAAATGCCCCTCTCCAGAGCCAGCTGTCATAAGAGTAGCACCGGTCATTTGGAGAACAACAGTTGCAGTTTGTGCAGAAATAACTGCTGCAGCTCCCCAAACAGGAAGCAGAAAACCGGTAGAGGGAACTGTGGGGAGGCACACAAGTCTCGGTTCTGTTAGACTGTGGAAAAAGGGAGGAGAAACTGGTTGTGGAGGGAAGAAGTTTTTCCACCAGGAGCAGGATTCTTGCAGATCCCTGTATTTTAGTCTGTCTTTAGATGTGTGAGTCTTTTCAAAGTCTCCTCGTGTGGTAAGCGTTACATGCATGTGGCACGGCGGGCTCAGGTGCAGATCATAAAGGTCACAAACTCCTCTGTAATCTAATTATATATGTTTCTGGAGAATAAAGTAGAAGTATAAAGTATTATAGAAGTACCTCTACAGCTACTTTCCACCACTGAGCTACATACATGTAATAACCAGAACTTGCACTGTGATTTTTTGCTATAGACATGAATGAGCACAGCTCTCGCAGCCACAGCATCTTCCTCATCAACATCAAGCAGGAGAACATGGAGACGGAGAAGAAGCTGTCGGGGAAGCTCTACCTGGTCGACCTGGCGGGCAGCGAGAAGGTAACCCGGAGTGAGAGCCGGAAGATAAGAGTTCCCGTAAAGTGGATGTGATGTCTAATCTGTGTGCCGGCTGTGTGAACAGGTCAGTAAGACGGGAGCAGAGGGAGCCGTGCTGGATGAGGCCAAGAACATCAACAAATCTCTGTCAGCGCTGGGAAACGTCATTTCAGCTCTCGCCGAGGGAACGGTGGGTCACCAGCGGCGAGCTCTACCTCCACGTGTTTTGAAGAATGTGAATTAAAATGCGTTTGCCTTTCAGAAATCCCACGTGCCGTACAGAGACAGTAAGATGACTCGGATCCTGCAGGACTCTCTGGGGGGAAACTGTCGCACCACCATCATCATCTGCTGCTCGCCGTCCGTCTACAACGAGTCCGAGACCAAGTCCACACTCATGTTCGGACAGAGGTACCTGGAACTTGCTCTTTGTGTGTGTGTGTGTGTGTGTGTGTGTGTGTGTGTGTGTGTGTGTGTGTGTGTGTGTGTGTGTGTGTGTGTGCAGCTCCCAGGTGATGGCTGACGTCAAACAAGCAACCAGATGGCTTTTAGTTTCCCACTGTGCATCTGGGTTTGTTTCTATGTATAGATCCCTCTGATGAAACACTCCACACCTTGTTTTTGTTTTTTATGTAGTCTAAAAGTATTATCCGGTCAATTTGAAACACTTTGGTGACGCTGTAACACGTCTTGAATGAGTATCCACGAGAGACGTGTAATAAAGTGTCTAAAAATATCAAATTTATTTATTTTAAGACATGATTTTCATTTATCTGTAGCGTGTGCAAAGAGAAAAAGTCAAACAGTGTCAGTTCAAACTGCTTATGTAATAATAGATGCAGTAATCATTCATCAGGGCTACAGTGAGGAATGATTACTGTGCAGCCATCTGCCCACTGCTGAGGAGAAGCTGAGAGGAAAAGATGAGTTTGAGCCCAGAATGAGATTCAGAGGTCAGAAGGCACTCTAGAAAAGCTAAAGAGCGTTTCTATGCATCCTGCAGACAAATGCAAGTTACTTAATAAAAATGGGGACAGAAAAACTTTATTTTAACATACTGGGACGTTTGATTTCTACACTGAAGCTCAAAACAAATCTTTTTAATTCATCGCTATTGTTAGATTTGTTGTTACAATTCTTACAAACAAATATTTTTTACATGCAACACAGCTGACATGATGTTGAAGTGTGTAGAATTAAATTAGTATCTTAATTTCTGTGTCGAGCTTTATTTTCAAATTGCAGTATTTGTGGCTACTTTTGAGTTTTTTCAGACTTAAGAGAAAATTATAACAAACCATCTCAAGTATTTTTTTAATTTATGAGGTCACATTTTGCTTCATTTCATCGGTTTTTAAAGCAGATGTTGGTTTGTAGTCTATGGAAACATAATCAATACTCTCTAAAGATGACTTCAAATAGAGCATACCTTGTTTTAAAGTATTTGTTATTACTTTAATCTACACTTAGTGAACGTAACTCCTTTGTCCCACACTAACAGGTGCCACAAAGCAGACAGTAGAGAGGGAACAGCCAAGAGGTCGAATCAAGCTCATTAAATGCTGTTTGAACATATCTGTTAACTTCCAAACAACTTCAGAGCCAAGACCATCAAGAACACCGTGTCTGTGAACCTGGAGCTGACGGCCGAGGAGTGGAAGAAGAAGTACGAGAAGCAGAAGGAGAAGAACAAGAGTCTGAAAACCATCATCCAGAGGCTGGAGGCTGAACTGAACCGCTGGAGGAACGGTGAGAGAAAAGAATTGTTTTGATGAGCACCTGTCTTCTTAAAGACATTCCCTCATTTTGTGCTGTTGTTTTGTCACTTTCTCCTCTCATTTATGGATTTTCTCCCTTTAATTTGTCACCAATCTCCACCAATCTTCATAAAAATGGACTTGTAATGCTTGAGTTTTATCCCTTTGACTGATTTTACTGTTAGTAATTGATACAGACAGTGATGTTGCATATTGTCACACTAAAAAGGAGTAGCTGAAAGCCCAAAAGTCTGCTATATTGGCCTCACAAAGTCAGACTACTGTACATTTAGCAAACTCAGATTTTGCAAAGAGATTTAAATGGAGTGTTTGAATGTTTTAAAGTGGGCTTGTATGAGTCCGTATCAGTAAATTTAGCTCACAGAACACAGGAGTTGCTGGTCCACCGGCAGCAGACCCCCAACTCCCAGCTTCTGTGAGGTAAAATGACTGTTTTTGTCAATGGAGTCTGGTTAGACTGGTCTAACGTGTGTTTTGCTGCATGGCCACTAATCCTCACTATCACCATCCTGCAGAAATGTTGTCGATTACAACCGTATTGAACATCATGATACATTATCAACAGTAGCTACATAAACACAGTATGAAAGGCTTTATTATTATTTATTCTGTCTGTTGTTTTCTTTCCGCTCCACACTGTCCTCCTCTCTTCTGAGACCGCAGTAACATATCATCCTCGCCCTTTTTTCATCCTCTCTGTTGCATGGTAACCGCTCTCCCTTCTCCTCTTTGCTTTATTGTCTCCCTCCCCTCCGCTCTCCCTCGATTCCTCTCTCTCTCTCTGGCCATTGCTTTTTTAATTCTTATAATTCCCATGCTGATAACACTCCCCCTCCGTAGCAACAAATCAGCTGCAGCCTCTAAAGCCTACGCTCCTTACACATAAATGTAGCGAACACACAAACAGAGAGGCCCACACACACACACACACACACACACACACACACACACACACACACACACACACACACACACATTATGCTGATGCAGTGTGTCTGGCATGACTCAGCCGCTGGCTCCATGCCGAGCCTTTTAAACGAAGCAGCTCTTCACCTTCTCCGCCTCCTCTCCATCTTCTCATTTGACTTTCATCATAATTAAGAATAATTACAGTACAAGTCTGTACCTGCTGAGGTCACCGGCTGTGTTCTGTTTTACCACAACACATAACCAGATGTAGAAAAAGGATATGCATTAATTGTAATATGCGCACAGTATATTTGATGCAGTGTGCTGCATGATGCACAATGTGTCGTACATCCCTTAAAATCCAGATACGTGACATAATACGAATAGATCTAACCGATGAGTCCGTGTTACAGGGGAGGAAGTCCCTGAGGAGGAGCAGCTGACCTCTAAGGAACAGAAGAGCGTCGAGCCGTGCGACAACACTCCCATCATCGACAACCTGCTGCCGGCCGGAGGAGGCGTCTCGGTTTCCGGAGACGAGCGGAGCAAATACGAGGAGGACATCAGCAACCTCTACAAACAGCTGGACGACAAGGTGACACCGAGGAAGAGGCTGACGGTCCTCCTGCACACCTTCCTCCTTATTTTCTGCCCTTCTTTCTTTGTAAACTATATCCCAAAAGCCCTTTTGATATGGTTCATCGCTCTATTTTTTATTTATTTAGAATGTTTTAAGTCTTTTTTTGAGTTTTATTGATTATTAAGAGTCTCCTTTTTTTATTTCCAGACCCATCGAGTTGATTGCATTATATTTTCAGGTCATAGCACTGGTTAATAAATATATTACTGGGATGACATCTCTGAAATCATTTGCAAGTTATGATTGTAAAAAGACAAAAAAAACATCCAATTCATTGAAACAAGAACAAAAAACTTGCAGTATATAATAATACATCTGCACTGTTAATACTTGACTTTTAATTACTGACTTAATTTGATTATTTCTACAGGATGATGAGATCAACCAACACAGTCAGCTGGCTGAGAAACTCAAGGAGCAGATGATGGACCAGGAAGAGGTTTATGTCCCCGAATGAAAGCATTATAAACTATGCATGTGAGTTGATGTCGGTATAAACGTGTGTATGTCAACGTATCGACACATTTTTCTTTCCAGCTGCTGGCGTCGACGAGGCGCGACTACGAGAAGATCCAGGAGGAGCTGTGTCGGCTGCAGGCGGAGAACGAGCTGGCCAAGGAGGAGGTGAAGGAGGTGCTGCAGGCCCTGGAGGAGCTGGCCGTCAACTACGACCAGAAGAGCCAAGAGGTGGAGGAGAGGGATCACACCAACCTGCAGCTGATCGAGGAGCTGCAGCACAAGACGGTGAGTGGACTGCACGCAGATCACTGCCATTTCTTTTATAGTATCCTAATATTTATATTTAAAAAGATATATATACTAAATATTTATATTTTAATCAAAACTAGGAAAATAACTTGCAATGCAACTAGAGCTATGTTTCCCGTCATCCAACAAAAGGCTGTATTTGTAATATAAAATATTTAGAAAATATGATTTTATAAGCTACTTTAACTATTTTAATTTATTTAATTTAATTAATTAATTTGATTTATCTAATAAAATATTTTTATTATTTTTATGTTATTTATTATTTTATATTATTATTGTATTTTGTATTTATTGTTTAAATCACTCCTATTGTTTTTCTTTATCTCATATTATCTTATTTTATTTTCATATTATTTTGCCTTAGCCCTTTGTAACTTTGAGACGGAGGGACCACCGACACAGCGAATGCCGCTGAATATTAACAGTGTTTTGTGGACAGGCGTTGCTGTCGGCGGTGCAGAGGGAGCTGAGTCAGCTGCAGGAGCTGAACGGCCTGCAGAGGAAGAGAGCCGCCGAGGTCCTCAACCTGCTGCTGCGTGACCTCAGCGACATCGGCGCCATCATCGGCACCAGCGACGTGAAGATCGCCGCGGTGAGAACGGACACGCACATCAAAGGCACGCTCACGCGTCGTCTCTCGCACTCACGTCCTAACCTCTCTCCCCCCTCCATCCCCCCCTCGCTCAGTCCTCAGAGGCGAAGGGGAACGGCTCGGCGGTGGAGGAGGAGTTCACCGTGGCTCGCCTCTACATCAGCAAGATGAAGTCCGAGGTCAAGTCTCTGGTGAACCGCAGCAAGCAGCTGGAGAGCGCTCAGGCCGACGCCCACCGCAAGATCCAGGCAAATGAGAAGGAGCTGGCGTCCTGTCAGCTTCTCATTTCCCAGGTAACCGTCACCTCGGTAACCGTGGTTACCTGATGTGTTATGTGCAGAGAGATGCAGCTCCTTATCTGAGGTTCAGGGATCTCTGGGAGTCCTACGTTTGTCTTGTTTTAAAGCAACTTTGGCCTTTTTATTTACAAGTTTGAAGCCCCACCGTTCCCCTTAAATGCCCCAACGTTGCAGAGAAATAACATTTTAAAACATTTAAAATTGCTTTTTAACTTATGTTACTTTGTCAACAAAATTCCATGGTTATTGCATGTTTCAAAATTATAGATGTGTTGTGCATATTATATATTTACCCACAATTATTTTTACTTTGTGTCTGTGGAAACTCAAAAATACACTTTTTGAGTGTTTCTTCTATCTACTGACGGTTTTTGAAGGCCAATATTAATATGATAATGTATACCAAGCTACATTAAACATCTCTAGTAATACAACTAGGTGTAATTACCTTTTAAATTGGTGCTTTATGATCAGAGAAAGCTGAGAAAATGGTTGTAGGCTTCTCTATCACTTTTTCCCTTTATCACTTTGCATGAATGACTGAACATTTCTCTTCCTCTGTTTTTGCTACAACACCCACGGCGTCTGTGTTTTCTCCTCTGTGTGCAGCACCAGGCCAAGATCAAGTCTCTGACTGACTACATGCAGAACATGGAGCAGAAGAAGAGGCACCTGGAGGAGAGTCAGGACGCTCTGACCGAGGAGCTCACCAAACTGCATGCTCAGGGTCAGGACACGACAAGACATGCACAAAACTACACCTGTACACACCAGCCTGTTGCTGTTAACAGGTATTAATCACTGATTGACACAACAATTCATCTTCTTTGTTGGGTCTCAGAGAAAAGACATGAGGTGTTAGGGGAGGAGAAGGAGAAGGAGGACATCAGCAGACCGGACGGAGGCGAGGACATCAAGGTGACCTGAAAGCACAGCTGGAAAACAGTCGAGTTATTATCCTTTAAATGTATTTGAATGATGAATCTCTAATGTGTGTCTCTGTCCTCCAGAAGACGGTGGAGGAGCAGCTGGAGAGCCACAGGGAGGCTCACCAGAAGCAGCTCAGCCGCCTCCGAGACGAGATCGAAGACAAGCAGAGGATGCAGGACGAACTCACAGAGTAAGGACACGTCAGCATTTTTTCTATTTAATTTAATTATTATTGTAGAATAATGTGCGGTGCTTGTGCTAGTATCCATGCCGCATGCCAATTTGGACCCCTAGACCCAGCATGCCTGGGTTTTGATCTGTCTTGCATATATAAAACTATTTTTATAAATGGAATCACTTAGTTCAGATGTTTTTTTTTGTTTTTTTTTTTGCACAGGGTTCAGGGTTTAGCTTGACCCTGATTTCTACTCAAGTGCATTTTTAAGCCTGCTGAAGAGGAGAAGAGAACAGCTCAGTGAATAAAGCGTCAAAGTCAGTTCCCACTCTTGGGGAGAAAAGATTCACGATCACAGAGAGACTGACTGTTTTAGGACCTGTGAGAATAAGTCCAGTTGGTCAAGACCTTCTACGTAATGTGGGACTCTGGTTTAAACTTAAAGTCCAGGACTTTAAAGTAAAATGTTGCACCCTCAAAATGAACAGTCCACGAACAAGTCCATCTTCATTTTGCAACTTTTATTAACTAATCCCAGGTTCAACACAAGCACATACATCACGTCTTTTTCTCACGTCTTTCTTAAAGCAACAGCGCTCTCTTCTAAAGGGTCAATACAATATATTTATTAATAATAGACACAGTGGCATTAAATCAGCTAGAGATATGAAATAACATGTTTCAGGGCGTTACAAAAACAATGTTTGTTTATATATTTATTTTTGTTGTACGTCTTTCCCCTTCATTGTCTGACCTCTCTCTGTTGCTGTCAAAGGTCTAATATATTTATTGCCACGTCTCTTACTCTCGCAGTCTAAACCAGGGTCTGTTGTTGGAGCAGGAGAGACTCATGTCGGACTACGACAAACTGAAGGCTGAAGAGCAGGAGAAGGATGCAAAGCTGCAGAAACTCATGTAGGCATCTAACTGCACTTTTATTGATGAGTGTTGGCTGGAGGACAAGTTGACTTGTAAATGCCTGTTTTGTGTCCAGACTGCTGAATGAGCACAGCGAGCAGGCCAGAGAGGACTTGAAGGGCTTGGAGGAGACTGTGGTAAGTCAACTTTATTATTGTATTATAATTATTGATGCATTTGTCACTTAAATGTTGCAGCTGGTCTTTTCATTGTTTGGACTATTTATTTATCTATTTTTTAGTTCTCCCTTGTATTATTTATTTGTTTGTTTGTTTGTTTGTTGATGCACTTTTCCATATCAGGGTTATTTATTTATGGACTGTTTATACACAAGTATCCTATTCATATTGTACTTTTTAACTGGTTTATTTTGCAGAGGTTGTTTTTTTACGCAACTTTGTATGCAGCTCTTTATTCTATTTTTGATCCTATTTTATTTGCGGTTGTACATACCCTGGTACCGAGCAGGTCTTGAACCCGACACGGGCGCCTTTCGTGTCGAGGACAAACCTACTGCGCCACCAACGCTAGTACACTGGTAGCTCTTCTCTTTGCATATGTAACTTTTTCATTTTGGGAGTTGGACCTAAAAATAACTGAACCTCACAAGGTTTGAACCCACAACCTCAGGTCTTTTAAACCATATTATATCACTTTTAGCTAGAAAAAAGTCAAACTATAAAATGAGTGATAGAGAGCTTCATTAAGTGTCAGGGTAGATGGGGTAGGGTGATACATGAACGGTTAGGAGTCAGAAGTGTGTTGGTTTGAATCTCATGAGGCTCATCTTGTTTTGAGGTTTGATAACCAAACAAGAAGTCAAATACACCAACAAACCAGGTAGGAAGGGTGTGTTGAATAGCTCAGGTGGATGGGAGGAGGGCTGGAACCCATGAGATTGTGGGTTCAATCCTTATAAAGTGCAACAACTTTTGAGGTCTAACATCCAAAGACGAAGTCAAATATGCCAAGAAACGCCTGTCATCTGTTGGGAGGAATAGCTCAGATGGATGGATGATGAGCTAGAACCCTGGGAGTTGTGGGTTTGAATCTTACAAATGCAACAAGTTTTGAGGTCAGGAGTACTCAAACCCAGGAGATTGTAGGTTTGATCCTCATAAGGTGTGACATGTTTTAAGGAAAAATACATAGTAAAGTAAGTTAACTAACTAAAAGTTAGTTCGTTAAAAGTTAGTTAACTAATTTAAGTTAACTAATTTAAGTTAACTAACTTAAGTTAGTTAACTAACTAACTTTTAACTAACTTAAGTTAGTTAAGTTGGTGTGAGTCGCAAGCGACTCACACCAACTTGAGTTAGTTAACTAACTTTTAACTAACTTTTAACTAACTTAAGTTAGTTAACTAACTTTTAACTAACTTAAATTAGTTAGGTTGGTGTGAGTCGCAAGCGACTCACACCAACCTAACTAATTTAAGTTACTCAAGTTGGTGTGAGTCGCAAGCGACTCACACCAACTTGAGTTGGTTAACACACACCAACACACACCAACACAAGTTAGTGAAAGCAGCAGCCAACAAGAGAGAGACTTATTATATTAGTCTGTTTTAACTGTCTACCGTCTACTGTCTTTGAACCCATGACCTTCAGGGTTCCAGCCCATCATCCATCCATCCATCCATCCATCCATCTGAGCTATTCCACCCCACACCCCTTGATAACTGTTTCTTGGCATATTTGACTTCGTCTTTGCATGTCAGACCTCAAAAGTTATTGCACCTTATAAGGATTGAACCCACAATCTCATGGGTTCCAGCCCTCCTCCCATCCGCCTGAGCTATTCAACACTCCCTTACTACCTGGTTTGTTGGTGTATTTGACTTCTTGTTTGGTTATCACACCTCAAAATAAGATGAGCTTCATGAGACTCAAACCCACAACCTCATGACTCTTAACCTTTCTTCTATCACCCTACTCCATCTACCTCGACAACAACGTAACGTCTCTATCACCCAGCAGCTACCTGATCTTTTTTCAACATGCTGTTATATGAATTAATCTTACCTTTTTCGACATGTTATAGTATGACTTTTTTCTAGCTAAATGTGATATAACATGGTTTAAAAGACGTGAGGTTGTGGGTTCAAACCTTGTGAGGTTCAGTTATTTTTAGGTCCGACTCCCAAAATGAAAAAGTTAAATATCCAAAGAGAAGACCTACTAGCGTTGGTGGTGCAGTAGGTTTGTCCTCGACACGAAAGGCGCCCGTGTCGGGTTCAAGATCTGCTCGGTACCAGCGTATGTAGGACCATAAATAATGTAGGAACAAATAAACAGCTGCACAAATACATTAAAAGGTACAATCAATCAATAGATGAATAAAAACCATGTTCAACAACAAATATAGTAAATAATGTAGGATCAAATACAAAAATCAAATTATCAGCAACAAATACATTAAAAGGTTCAATCAATAGATGAATAAAAACCATGTTCAACAACAAATATAGTAAATAATGTAGGATCAAATTATCAGCAACAAATATGTCAAAAGGTACAATCAATAGATGAATAAAAAACATGTTCAATAACAACAAATATAGTAAATAATGTAGGATAAAATTATCAGTGACAACAAATGTTAAAAGTCTAACAATCCACAGGTAAATAACACTATACCTGCATTGTGGGACAAATCTAGTACATCATGCAAAATAGTAAAAACATTTCTATAACATACAATATTTTATATACTATCATAATAGTTGTCATATGTTTTAGACACCTCTGAATAATACTCATAATATTAATAAACACCCAAAAACAAGTAAGAGTATAGTATGTAGAAAAAAAGCCCCAAAATAATAAATAAATCTCATGAAGCTCTACTTTTTCTGTTTCCTCGCTCCTCTTTGAGACACAACTTCTTTGTATTTTTTGCTCACCGTCATCGTTAAGACAGTAAATCTGCATATTTCCCCCTTCTTCCTTTTTTTAATAGTAAAGAAAGACAATACCCGCCCTCTCTTTTCTTTTTGTTCTCTCAGGCCAAAGAGCTGCAGACTCTGCACAACCTGCGCAAACTGTTTGTTCAGGACCTCACCACGCGGGTTAAGAAGGTACATCACCGTCCCTCCTCTGGATATTTGGTGTCATTCGTCTGCCAGTTTAACGTGCAAAAAAAAAAAACTGTGTTTGTTTCCGCCCCAAGAGCGCAGAGCTGGACTGTGAGGAGGGAATTGGAAACGTGGCTCAGAAACAGAAGATCTCCTTCCTGGAGAACAACTTGGAACAGCTCACCAAGGTCCACAAGCAGGTAATAGAATCAAACTGAACACTAGACAAGAAATAAGAGATTAAATATGCTTCACGAAAACAGAAATGTGGAGCGATCAGGTTCCATGATAGAGAGTAGTACTTCTGTGTTCCCTCCGCCAGTGGTGGAAGTATTCAGATCCTTTACTTAAGTAAAAGTAGCAGTACAATAATGTAAAAACACTACATAACAAGTAAAAGTTCTGCATTCAATATCACACATAGATAGATAGATAGATAGATAGATAAATACTTTATTAATCCCGCAAGGGGAAATCTTTTTGGTACAGCAGCATTTTTACATAAGAAAGAAAAATGTTTACATAAGAAAATATGTACAAAAATAGAATAGAAGAAGAAGAAAATAAGAAAAATGCAAGAGAATAATGATAATATTAAAGAATAAGTAAAAGTAGTCACAGCAATAATATAAAATAATAATAAAATATACCACATGGGACTTCCCTCAGCTGGTCCGAGACAACGCAGACCTTCGCTGCGAGCTGCCCAAGCTGGAGAAGCGTCTGAGGGCCACGGCCGAGCGAGTCAAGGCCCTGGAGAACGCCCTGAAGGAGGCCAAGGAGAGCGCCATGAGGGACCGCAAGCGCTACCAGCAGGAGGTGGACCGCATCAAGGAGGCCGTCCGGGCCAAGAACATGGCCAGGAGGGGGTTCTCTGCACAGATCGGTGAGCCCACTGTCAAGATCCAAGACTTGGAGAGAAGGGGGAATAAAACGTGTGGCTGAATTTATTTGTTGTTGTTGTTTGTGCCTCAGCAAAGCCCATCCGACCAGGCCACCACCCACTGTCATCCCCCATCAGCAGCTCCATCAGACCCGGTGGCGTCTACGCCCACCACTAACTTAACCCTGTGAGTGAGTAATACATTTTTTTATAAATTCTACATTCTTGTGAAGTATTCTCATGTTTTGCTTATTGCTTTTATTTAGTTTTTACGTCAGGAATGCATCTAAATGTGCTCCCGTTTCCAATTATCCCTGTAAAGTTCAAATGTTTTTATATATATATGTACATTTCCCTTTGCTTTTATGAATATAAAAGATCAATTTGATAATTTAACAGATTGCGAAATGTGAAAATGTTTATTTAAAAATCATAAACTGGACATAAAATGTTCCACAATCTCATTAAAACTAAAGCTTTGTTTCTTCCTGCAGACAGACCATGAATAACTGAAGCATGCCCATCGTCCCACCTGGAACCACAAGCCCCGCCCCTCCCGCTGGAGCACCAATGGGAGGCCATCACCACAGACTGTCACCGCTCAGAGAAGCAACATCCATAGTGTATATACTATATATGGTGTACACATATTTAATTTGCTGAATGTAGATATCAGAGGCCTCATTTAGAAAATGTCCCAAATTTGCTTTCACGAGAAAAAAAAAAAAATCAAAACCAATTTTCTGTGATTCTCCTGATTTCATTTGTATTTATATTTATGCATAATTACACGCGTACAGTCTATAAATGAGGCCCTGATCGAGACGGAAAGGAGAAGTTTACCAGCTGACCTGTTGTGATTTCGGACTGTGACTTTCCAAAGCTTGAAGAGCCAGGCGGAGCAGGAAGACCTTGAGGGTTACTAATTCATCTTCAACCAGCATTCATTCATTTAAAGGAAAAGTGTGATATTTTGGGATCATGCATCTTGTCGAGACTTAGATGAGAAGATTAATACCAATCGATATAAATCCTCTCATCTAACTTCCCTGCAAAAAGGCAAATATGTCCCAAAAGGTCAAAGTATTCCTTAAAGAATTACTTGTTTTGGGGCTAACTGTCAACGCCAGTGCAGCGAAAGCCTTCGAGTTCCTCACCGTGATAAAGTCGAAGGTTACAGCGAGAGTTACAAATACACTAGCTGCGAAAACAATAACACCCAATACCTATTTTAATGTGTTATCGTTGGACTTCTAGTCTTTTTTTTTTAAAGATTTTCCCAGTTACCTCTTGTCTCCCAACAGGTGACAATCATGAAATATCAAACACTACGAAGCTTAAAAATAAGATACGTCATCTGCTGAGATATGTTTCAGTGTGAAGCATTCCTAATTTAACTGTTTAATGACTGTAGGCCTCCAAAATTCACAAGTGAAAATTATTTCTTAGCTCTTTTTTTTGTTGTTGGGCTCGACTGTACCGGTAAGTCCTGCAGGGACACTGACCAGCCAATCAGGCGTCCCCGGGACTCGGACCAGTACTAGTCAGGTTTGTTATGTCAACACAGAAGACTTATTTCCAAATCTTTCATTTTTCCGGTCGAATAGTCTTGTAAAGTTTTGCACTCACTCTGTAAAGCTCCCGATCAGCCAATCAGAGAGCTTCAAAAACACAGATAACGACAGATCAATGAATTTCCCCTCGGAAAAGTCTGTTTTTCACTCTGCCACACCTTGTGCCTTTAGAAACACCTCAACTAACTTATTATTTTCACAGGTAAAAACATACTTGCGAGGTTTTGCAGAATAACTTCCACTTCCTAAATTAAAAGCAAAAGATTGTAATTGATGCGACCCCTTTACCCTTTAATCAAAGATATATCAGACGCCTGTGCTGCTTCGTCTTCGCATGTTTTTTGAATGCACAATATTATCTCAAGATGATATTTTTAGTTGCCGAGAGCGAGGATACAAAAAGGGCAACTTTCTCGGCAACGGTGCGTCGGGTTGCCAGAGAATATCAGCGCTCTGAGCCCGATTATCCGCGTCTTCTTTTGATGTTTGATGGTTTGATTGCGGCTGTTTGGAGAGCGCTGCGGTCACACTGTACACGGTGCATAATGAATGTAACTGCATGGAGCTTGTGTTAAAGGCATGCTCAGGGAGGGCAAACTGAGGCCGTTTGTAAACAACATGCATTTACCTCATAACGATGTAATTACGTTTGCAAAATGCTTTTTCAGTTGTTTGTTTTGGCTGTGGCATCATATCTCTGAATATACCTACAATTGATGCAATTAAAGCTAATATAAATCTATTTCACTTTCATTTATCCTGTTTTTTTTTGTCAAAAAAAAAGATGGACTTTCAGATATCTCGTCATGATATAATCTTTAATCCCTATACATATATTTCCCTCTGTAACATTGCACATTATCATCATCATCATCAGTTTTGGACAGAACAGACAGATGTGGTATTTTGGTCATGTCACAAGTAAATTAATAAAAATAATAAATAATAGAAAAATCTTCTTCACACAATCACATAAAGTTCCACGTATTGAATACAACAATGTAACAGGACGGTTAAACCATTGTATCTGTACAAATAGATTTTCACTGGGTTTTTTTCCACATAATTCACATACTTTATGATATTACTGCACTTTCGGCCCACAAACGGTTACAGATGTAAACCCGGTTCTCTGAGTCGTTAAAGGTTCCCAAGAGTGACGATGCTCGTCGCTGAGTTTCTCCAAACCTGGGTCAAATAATATTTAATTTTTAGAGCATAATCTGTTTTAATTATTGCAGCAGGAAACTCAAATAGTGCTGCTATTATTTATCTTTTTACAGGATCCCTCAGCTTCAATAAGTTCTTATTTCTCTCACGTTCACGATGTTGCTGGCTAACGAAATTTATGTTCTAACGCCAACAAACTGCACATTTTTACTGCAGAGAAAAATGAAATCAGCTGATCTTCACAAACACTCTGGTAAACAACAAAGTTAGGGTTGGGTTTTCTCAAAAAGCACCTTTTGACTAAGTCCACGGGAAAAGAAGTCCACAGTAATGCAGATGAAGTTCAAATGTTTAGATTTGGGAATATATCATTTGGTATTTTTACATTTTGAATCTTCTGTGGTGAAAAATATAAATAGAAACTTGTTAAGCTCTGGGTTTGTCTGATTTAAGCATTTTACATTTAAATTACTTCTTTAAAAACGTATTTATATGCAAATGCCTTAATTTAACTTGTATTTTATTGATTTAAATATTTGTATGCATTATATGTATTTGTAGCTCCTTTGCTCAATGTTGTATAACTTTTAAGCGATTTTCAAATTGTTTTTTGTTTGTCTACCAATTTAATTTTTATCTTGCACAGCACTTTGTATCTTTGTTTTGAGAGTTGCTATATATATATAATCAAAGTTTATTATCATTATTATTACAATTATTATCATCCACCCGCTCGTTCGGGTGTCCTTCACACGTTAAGAGTTAAGTGCATGTGGGTCAGAGGAGGCACTGTTGTAGTTATTAATTAATTAATTAATTAATTAATTAATTAATCTGCATTTCCATCCTCTGCTTAAAGGATATTAAGAGTTAGTCAGTTGCGATTAAACCATTGCAGAAGAGGAGCATGTAATTAAACAGACAGGACTGAAGTCAGAGGACTCCAATGAGATGCCCGTGTTGCACACGGAGTCTTTTCAGAGTTTTCACACCAGCTTTTGTGATCTGAAGTTGATGCAAATGTTGTTGAGTTTGCAAAGTAAAAAAAGGAGTCGTTCATATTTATCTGCATTATCGTGCACGTGGTCAGACTCGGTCAGAAGCTGCACGAAACAAACCGCGCCCTGGTCCTTCAGTACAGTTTCAACACGGATGCACACACACACATTCACATGCACCCTCACCCTCTCACACAGCCACACGACGCACCCACCCAAAGTGCACCCACACACACACACACACACACACACACACACACACACAAACACCCACAGAAACAGAAGCTCAACATACGCGGTGTGGATATTGTTTCTACACCCAGGAGTCGGGGGAGCCGGTGAACTTGTTGGCCCTGTTTGAAGGCCTCCGTGTGGTGGAGTAGAAGTCCACGTAGTTGGTGTTGGCTTTGAATGGGAGCGACTGGCTGGCGTAGCCGTCGGGGGAGGACGGGGTCAGGTGGACGGGCTCGTCCTCATACGGCTCCTCCCCGTAGCCTTGTGGGGACGACAGGTACATTCTGTAGCTGTTGTAGTTCTTCCTGTCGGGTTCGTCGTAAAATGGCTCTGTGTGCTGGGAGAGGAGCGATGATTTCATATGTTTAGGGATGAATTATAACGACCCAAATGCCTGGTCACACCAGCATTAAAAAACAGGTAAAATACTGAAGAGAAATCAATTAATTCCAATAAATGTTCCCGTAAAGTGTTTGTCTACAAGTCTAAGAAACTTTGTTTGTTTAATGAAATCATTTAAATGCAATATTTTGCATTAAATGACTAACAGTCAGAGTGTACGCTGTATGTAGCTGTAATCACTTTCATTACAGATTGATCTGTTGATTAAACCTGATTTAACCACTTATTTAAAATGTTGATCGATCGATGAATGAATGATGATTCAGCAGTACAATACTTTAATGCATTTACCTGGGACCTTCTCAAATCCTCTCCCGACTGGGAAGAATATGTCCCGATGAAATACGGAGTTTTCTTCTCAGACGCTGAAGGGAAACATTCACCCGCAGACAGAAGAAAAGCATGAGCCTAAACACAGATTTATGTGTTAACCTGCAGCAGGCTTGATGTTTTTAATACGAACACTACGGACCTGTGTACTGCCGTTTGTGTAAACTGTTGTCTCCATAATACGTGTCGAGTTGCATAGATGACTGCGCTCTCTGATAGTTGGAACTGTGTCTTCTTATCCCGAGCATCGCCGGCGAGGACGTTGCACTTCCACCTGAGAGAAAGAAGATATAAGATAATATACCTTCCAGGAGTTTCCCCGGGTGTTTGATATTCATTGAATTCTTTTTGTGACCTTCGGTTTGACCTTCGCTCTCCGGATCTCTCACCTGATTGGATGACGGGGGACATCTGCAGCGGGCTGGTGGGCAGGGTGGGCTGTGACAGGTAGCGGTCTCGCTCCAGGGTGGAGACGGGAGTCACGAAGTGAGTGTAGTTCCAGCCGTCCTTTAGTCAGAAAGTATTCATACTTGGTCATAAACACACATTTAAGTGAGGAATACATCCTTAAATACTTCTTTTATACATGTTAAATGCAAGTAAAACAGGTGTTTTCAAGGGTTACTTATTCTCTTTATTTCTCAGATTACTGGTGAATGTGAAAACAAATAAAACATAATGAAACAAGCTGTTTCTATTATCTATATCTAACACTTGTTTACATAAACACATGTCTATGTCTGTGTGATATTTATCGCGTCGTCATGTTTCAGGAGCAAAGTACTGCGGGAATCATTTCACAAAGTTACTCCGACTGTGGCTTAGATCTAACTTCATAGCTTTAGATAGACGTCTAAAATTAATCTGTTCATCAAAGCGGTCTCACTATCTTAAATACGACTAATGTGCCATGAATTCTGGGTGTTCTTAGACCAAAGAAAGGCTGACGGAGCAACAGCATCAAACAGCTTATCTCCTTTCACTCCAGAAACATTTTGACTTATAGAAAAGTTTGACGGTTGAAAGGACATTTTACTGCAATTTAAAATTTTTATTTTAATGTAATAATCCGATTGATTAACAATTCTTATGTCTTCTGTCGCATTAAAATATGATCAGTGGTGGTTTTGTTTGTTTAGCTCGTACCGTATGGAACTATTAGGGAACAATACAGTCAATATAAAGATTTATTATTCAAGATATCTTTAGTTTTACATGATATTGCAATGATTTAAGACATTATTCACAGTGTGAATATATTCACAATGTACATTTGAGTGTATTTATTTATTTACCGACCTGTTTGTAGAGGTTCCTCAGCTCTCTGTACTGCCACAGCGTGTTCAGCACCTGAGCCGCCGCCTTCACCACCTTCATCGAGTACCTGCGACATCAACGGCACAACGTATTGCCCCACATCAGTATGTTGCCAAGCAACTACATTTATTTGTAATGATCATGCCAACTCTGCTTGTTTATGCCATGCATCCTAATTTAATGTGTGTTTTTGACTTGTTGTCTATTATTTACTTATGTGTGCTATAGGGACTTTAAAAGATGCCTTCTTTAAGAAGTGGATGCATTAATAATGTAAGACAATGCATGTGCCTTTTGTTTATTGTTCTTAGTTATGATATGCATGGAAATATATTGATTTATGTTTGTTTATTGTGCAGAAAATCATCCTTCATCTTTTCATCCATGTCCTCTCACTCAACAAATGGTTAATTGGCTCTTGGATCTATTTGTTTAACCAGCTACTCCCTAATTAGACAATAATCTAATTAAAATGTAGATTATAAAGTCTTTTTTTCCAGGTAATAAAGGAAAACTTGCAATCAGAAACTACAATTTAATAAGAGATAAAGGTTTAAGAAACCAAACGATTTTCATCCTTGTGTAAAAAGTCAAATCTAACATGCTCAGACATTAGACATTAACATTTCCCCGTGAAGTTCCTCCTTCGTACCCTTTCCCTCGCCCTTTACTGATGTCCACCAGCTTCTCGATGCCGCCGCTGTCGGCCAGAGCTTTGGCGTTCTCCATGTTGCGGCTGGTGACCTCGTGCAGCGTGCAGCAGACCGACGCCACCGTTTCGTCCGACAGCACCGGAGGAGTGCCGCCGGGCAGCCGGTTCACCAGATCCCGCATGGCGTACTTTCCTGGAGGAGGGACACAGAACGGGGAAACATTCTCACTACGGAGAAAAAGAAGCTGCTGGTGCTCCGTGTGCTGAGGTATTATATTTAATGATAATGATTAATGCATCTGCCATAACTTTTATTGTTGGTTGTTTGTTTGCAGGCAGCGCTTATGCTTTTTTTTAATCTTCATTTTAGCTTTGGTTTTAGATTGGATACAGTTAGTTTGATGGTGATATGGTTTGTGTGACACATTTTTAAGATTGGGGTTTTATTTTGAAGTTTTGGTTTGCGTTGTCTTCTACACAGGCAGTGAGTGTGAGTTTCTCCTCTTCCTCTTATTCTGGGTTTTAGTGATATAAGGCTAAGTTATGCCAGTTAACCCCCACTGACTGCTGTGGACTCGTTATTAAAGTCCCCGTCTCCGGGTAACTCCAGATGTTTGCCATCGCCCGTTGGATTATTTCACCTCCAACACATCTGTTGTCCATAAGGGGGCGATGTGTTACCACAGCTCCTAAATCCAGTCTGACTGGAATGAATGGACTTTCTGGGATCTGGAAGATAAAAACCTATTTTCAACAAGCTGTTTCTGACTCGAGTGTGAAAACTGTTGCGTGTGTTTGGGTGTGTGTGTGTGTGTGTTTGCACCTATCAGCTCTTTGTTGCGGCTGTCCAGCGCCATGTTGCGGAGGGCCGTGGCGACGGAGCAGACGACCCGGTCGTTGTCCATCCTCAGCAGCTCCACCAGGATGGGCAGACCTTTCTCTTTACGCACCGCTGCTCGGATGTAGGCTGAGAACTGCGCACACAGACACACACACACACACACACACACACACAGACACACACACACACACACACACACAGTTGTATTGCTTGAATCAGCTCGTTTAAACTATCGGGGTGTTTCCATCATAGAGAGGAAGTTCTACCTTCCAGTTTCCAGCAGAGAGGTTCTGCAGCGACCCGGCGGCGCCCTCCAGCGTGGCGGGGTTGGAGCTCTCGGCCAGCAGGTTGAGGTACGGCTTCACCACCACCGGGTGCCACAGCAGCTCCGCCCCCCTCATAGACTGGGAGAAACCTGGGATGGGCCCGACGCCGTCCCACTGCACCAAACGCACAAATCAGCATGCAGGATGTGTTCGCACGAGTGGTTTAAAACCTTATTTTGTCATTTATCAACTTTCCAATCAGACTAAAAACAATAAAAACATCCACCCCCCGTTTCCTAGATTCTTCCAGGACCTCCACCCCTCTCAGGGGGACCCCCACCCTCTCAGGGGGACCCCCACCCTCTGAGGTCGTACCTTGTCGTCGGGCCAGCCGCCCCTCTTCCTGCCGCGCCTCCTCTTGCCCCAGCAGAGGTAGTCCAGCTCCTTGGCCGGGGAGGAGAAGCCCAGCAGGGTGTCCAGCTCCTGGTTGCCGAGGAGACGAGAGGAGGGCATCTCCACCTCCAGCCGGTACGAGAGGTTCCTCAGGGTGCAGACGCTGTTCTCCACGATCTGAAACACAAAAGAAGTCAAAACATCTGGAGCATCGTCAGCACAACTTACAGCCACGTAATGCAAGAGGCATGAAGACAAATCACATCCAACGACCATCAAACTTCAATTGTAAATACTACTACGTGTATTAATCTCACTTTTGGTTCATTATTATATTTTAGGGTTAACAGGCACTGGTCAATTTAGAGATTTCAGACTAGTAAGAATACAAAAATCATTTTATCTTATATAAGTAATCAACTAGGGAAGTTTCATGATGTTATCTATTAGTTAGATTATTTACCTATTCACCTGTATGGTCTTCAACATGCATCGAACTTTAAAAGGGTGTTTCTTTCTCAGATTGAGCCAGAAATCTCCACTTCAGTAGCTCTTACATTAGATAATGCCTCATTTGCATAATTAAACAAAACATTTTTAGTAAACTTGTTATACAAAAGATAATTGTCTTAATGTAAGTAATCAACTGGGGAATTTTCATGGTGATATCTATTGGTTGCATTTTGTTTTAACCATATTCACGTGGACTGTTACTCCTTAGGATTTTGATTCTTGTTGAGGTTAGGTTTAGTTTCTAAGGAATAAATAGATGTGTGTGTGTGTGTGTGTGTGTGTGTGTGTGTGTGTGTGTGTGTGTGTGTGTAGCACCTTGCTGTCGTAGTCGGAGGTGTTGACGCAGGCTTTGAGGACGTGAAGCAGCGAGTCCACCAGACCTTCACAGCAGCGCAGCTGACTCCTCGCCTCCTCCCCTGCTGAGCTCAGGTTCCTCACAAACACACACAATCGCACACACACAAACAATCGCACACACACAAACACACACGGAGCCACACGTTAATTCAAACTGAAGTGCAGTGTGTGGATTCCCCCACAGGGTGGCTCAAAACCTGCCCGGATACAAGTAAAGGAGGGGGCTGCTCCTCCAATAGGAACCGCTGACACGAGGAGACTGCACAGCAGCACATAACTCCCACAATGCATTTCTATACCATCAATCTACAGCCTGAACGCAGAGTGATGCTGGAGGCTTCTCGTGGACAGAGATGTAGTTTCCCTGCAGCGCAGAGTCACTTAAAGATATTAGAGGGAATAAATAATCACCAGTTTGTGTGCAGTCATGATCAAAGATAACTAATGAAGCCAGTCAAATTCATTTTGTCTGAGTAGCTTAAAGTTATTGTGTTCTTTTTTTTTGCAAGTAAGCACTTCAGGAAACACGACTGGACTCTAGAGAATGACGGCACACGTCCAATCAGGCAGCATGTGACCTGGGAAGTCTCCACTCAGCAGGTTTAATCTGGTTTCAAGGCTTCATCGTAACCTTTTGAAACAACGGCTGCAGGTGTGGAGACGCTGCCAACACAAGTACACTGAGGAAGCATTCAGGTCACAAGGGACCAGACAGGTAAACCGTGTTCACCACAGCTCAGGATGGTTGTGTAGCTGCAGGTTTGGTTGTTAGAGGGTGAAAAAACTTCAGAAGGCAAAACATGAAAACCTGCATTATTATCTTGAGCTGCAGTGAACTGAATCAGGAGCTTCTATCTTCAGTCATACGTTACACTATTCTCCTGCACTTATTGGTGTAAAACTGATTGATATGAACCTTTATATGAAAGAAAATAACACAGTGTGGTCGAATGCATGCTTAAGACTTTATACCTGCATAAAATCAGCATTATAGAGGCTCTCTTTGACCGTTATGTGACTGTGATTATGTGTTGTGGTTTTACAGAATCATTAAAATGAAGTGCAGACGAGCAATAAATCCAGAAGTCATCGTTGCATTTCAAGATGAGAATCGATTTAAAAGAGCCTGGTGACTCGACGGGCTTCAGAGGCGAGGCACTTTGGTAAATCTATTTTCATTAAGAAATTAGAATGGATTTGTGAAGTTTTGGGGCAGTTTTAACTGTGAAGACGTGTGTTTTGTAAATGTGAAAACACGGTGGTGATGAATATGCATAAACATCATCAGCAAAGATTATGATTAAGATTACATTATCAAAGCGGGGATAATTTTATCATCGTGGGACTCGAGCTGCAGAGGAACAAACAAAACAATAAATCCACTCCAACACATTCCGCGGTGGGTGCGTTTGATTCGTTCCTCACCTCAGACAGCCGGTGGTGTTACGCAGCAGCAGGGAGGACTGGAACTTGACTTTGTGCTCGTCGCGGTGCGAGACGCTGCTCCAGCCCGAGTGGGGGATGACCACCGTGTTGGTCAGCGTGGACAGGGCGTCGCGGATGATGGTCATCTTCACCGCGTCACACGAGGAGAGGTTCCACAGGACGCCTGCGGGGGGCAGCGTGCCAACAAAGGAAGGGTCAAGTGTTGGATTTCATTTTTTTTTTTTGGAGTGCCAATTATACTTGAATTTGTCATTCGGCATATTGCCTCTCAAATTAGTAAATTTCACACAGTTTGAGATACAGATGGCGTCTTTTCTTTCCCTGTTGCATCAGAGCGGGGACCTTCTGGCTCCTTGGCTCACGTCAAGGATAAAAACAAGTCATCACGCTTCTGGTGATCAGAACATTTAGACAAATTATAAAAAAAAAAGATTTATTTTCTTTGGCTTCATCTTGATTTGAGATGTTATGTTCTGCCTGTTTACTCCCCCTCTTTACCATATCCTTCTCCCTATACATCACTTAATAACTTCTGTTTTGAAACAAGGTAAATTGATAAAGTTTGCCCCAAAAACATTTGACAATGAGGGCAAATTAAAACTTAAATTAAAGAGAAAAGAAATTCACCCTAAACTGACACGTTTTTAGCGTGGGTGTGAATCAAACCACCACACAATAAAGAGCCTCGCTCTCCTGCAAGCTGCAAGATACAATATATATATATATATATATATACACAAATACATTGATGTCATGAGTTTAAATCAAAGTGTTAATTAAAAGAGAGGTGCAATGAGTACGGGGCGTTTGCAGTGACACGTTCACTAGCCGAGGGATTGTCCATGTGAAGTGTTTTGCAGATATATTTCTTAACATTAGGTAGTGTACTCATGGTAGATACATTTTAAGTGAAAAAGAGAAACAAGGAGAACAGCGCTGCAGTGATTTGGGAAGACTAAAGTACTGCTTTGATAGTCGAGAAGCTGCCCTGAGCTGTAAAAATAGAAACTTTCCCGGAGCTCGATATCAAACTGAAGACTCTCCTCTGTCTTTCCCATGAATGTGAGGCGTCTAACAGCTTCTCTTCTCCCGGTATTAAACAGTATGTGTGTGGGGGGGCTGCAGAATCCTGTTTCCAAAGCACATTATCTTAGCATCTGTCCCGAGGACTGTGCCGAGATCTGTTCCGTCAACACTGAGCTCTGAGTGTTTAAGCCGCTGCCGCTCTCACCTCCCACAGAACAGCCGATACACAGATTAATACACTGCCAGCCAGTCAGACCGACGCTCAGCCAGCGAGCCGGGTGGCCAACGGCCCTCGCGAGCAGGCGGGCGCCCACGCCAATCACAGCGGGATTTGAATGTGGAGTGTTTCAGTCAGCGTGGATGCTGCTTTCACCTGAATCTACCCCTTTAGGAATCTAAAGAGTCGACAGCTAGACGTCCCCTTCTGTATCGGACCTGCTGGATTTTGGGTTTTTACTTTTTTTTAAAGGAGATTATTCAGTCTTTGGTTGTTAGTATGATTTAAGTGTAAACCCTGGTGGTAGGTTTGGTAATGGTCAAAGAGACACTTAAAAAAGAAAGAAATGATCCAACATTATGGTATATTTTGATGCAAATAGATGCAAGCTTTCTCAGCTGTGCAGCAACCATTTTTTGGTTTTCAGTAAAAAAAAAAAAAGAAATATATATATATATAAAATTTTCTTTACTGAAGAAAAATAAAAATAAATAAAAATAAAATATATATATATCTATGTATATATATATATATATATATTTTATTTTTTACTGAAAACCAAAAAATCATGGAAATATATATATTATTTATTTTTTACTGAAAAATATATTATATATATATATATATATATATATATATATATATATATATATAATAATTTTTTTTACTGAAAACAAAAAAATCATAGATATATATCCATGATTTTTATATATATATTTCCATGATTTAAAAAAAAATGTCTTAGTTAAGCTATAACAATCTCCTATTTAATTGTATTTCCTGTATTTTAGTTCCACTGTGTTATCTTTTCCTCATTTGGTTTTGTTTTTTTTCGCCAAGAAACGTAGCAATGCATCAACAAAAGAAGTTGAGAAGAAGATAGAAAGCAAACAGGGATGGAAACAACTCGTCAAATGTTCGTCCCATGACACGGAGACCTACAGCACCTTCGGGTGAGAGATGAATGTAAACATAACTCGTGTTACTCCTCAGAGTTCCTCTAATTAAACCTAGGGAGTCGTACCTGTGACGAGCTCCCTGACTTCGTTGTCGGTTGTTTTCCTGAGGAGCCGCAGCAGAGCCGGCACGCCGCCGCAGTTCCTCAGCGCCACCTTGTTGTTGTCGGTGGCCTTTCCGTACACCAGGTTCCTCAGGGCCCCGCAGGCGCTCTTCTGAACCTCCGTCAGCTTGTGATCCAGCAGGTCCACCAGGTGCTGGATCCCTCCCAGGTGACACACCTGCAGACCGGGGACCAATCACAGACATGGATGAGCTACATGACAAGTTCAAATCTTGGTCACTTAAATGTCAAAAATCACTGTTTAAATATCCAATACATAGAAAATATGTCTAATTCCGTCTAAAAGGAATTAAATCAATACAAATAACTTAAAATAAAATCCCTGCACTCATTTCACGTAGCACTGATTCTCTGAAATATTCAGGCTGAAGCATCACTGTTGCATGTTCAAAACTTTCCGGTGTCATCTCGAAATAAACCCGTCTCAGGAGAGCAGCCGACGCTCCCTGTTTCTCTCTGATTCTGTGTTCAAACCCTCACTGGAAACATTTGTTTCTGGCAAAAATGAGCAGGCGCGTTTCCAGGCCGCTCCAAAAGGCTAATTAAAAGCTCATCACCAAACAAACCAAACGGCACTAAAGTGGCTCTCGCGTGAAGCGCCGCCATTGTGCCGGAGTTATTTATTGCACGGGAAGCAGAGCACAGAGGAGAGCGAGCGGCGGCGCATTTGGCACCGACGTTACTTAAAGTTTGGTTGGAGCAGATGGCGCTTTGGCTCCGAGGTTGGCAGCAAAAAACAAGTCAAATTTCAAACCCTGCAAGCTGAGAATAAACTCCTAGAGACGAGGGAGGGATACAACAGGAGAAATCTGAGGCAATGTAAATAAGAAACACTCAGGAGGTCAAGGGAGTGAAGCCCTTTAACGGGGCAGCGCCTTCCTCCACCCGAGGAGCGAGTCACTTCACGGGCCTCCTCACCTCCACCTTGACCCTGTTGTCTCCGTAACACAGGTGCTGCAGGTAGGCGGCGGCGTTGGCCTGGACGGAGGGGAAGTGATGCTGCAGCATGTGGATGACCTCCGGCAGCTCGGGGTCACGCCATGCAAACTCCCTGAGGGGAAAACAAAGAGCGAGGTTCATAGAAATAGAAACATATAAGATGATTATGCATTCATGCAAAACGCATTTAACCTAATTTCTCACTTTACTGCATACGTCTGAATGTGTGTGAGCACCTGGGGTCCTTGTGGATGCTCTCGATGGACGGCGTGCGCGTGGCCACCCGGTCCACCAGTCCAGAGTGCCGGTGGGAGAAGACGGGCTCGCCGGAGACCCTGTAGGTGTCGACGTACAGAGCCGCGGTGCTCAGCCCGTAGCTGCTTCTTTGGTACGGCAGAGTGCCGCATTGGCTCGTGGCCCGAGGGAGGGTCCCCATACCTGAGGGAAGGAAGGGAGGAGACTTCCAATACATCCAAGGTCACAGAAAAGAGGAAATACTGTTACGTAAGCGCTTAAAACAGGCATTTAACGCAGCGGGCCAAACCTGTTTAAATCTAAACGAAACTAAAATGGCTCCTTAGATGCTCCGCTATCAAACTCCGCAGAGCTTTCAGCTTTAAATCATTCTGCAAAGGCTTCAATTAGGAAGCAGCAGAGTACATGAAAGGTTTCAGCCTAATTAAGTTCTGACCTCGGGGAGCGATAATAACAACAGTTCCTGTGCCTGTAAACCCTGATTTCCTCCACAGATTTTTAGAGAAATAATCTTCTCAGCAGATGTGGAACTGAGTCCGGCTGCTCAACCAGAGGGCCGGGGCACCCGAGGGGGACGCTGATGTGGAAAAAATAGGTCGTTTGAGTAATTTAATGCGAGTTCTTTGCAATGTTTCGAAAGATTATTTCTGATTTCACCACAGCTCCTACTGCAACTCCTACTGCTATTGCTGTGAATATTCCAGATTTTTGGTACTTTGTTTACAGCCTGACAAGTTTACACAAACATATTTCAATAGTATCAGATCGCAGCAGACATATGGACTGTTTGCATGTTTAAAAAGGGTGAAATAAGCAGAATTATCTGGGGTTTATCAGCTAAGTTATTGCTGCAGTACCTGTGTTGGTCCTGTAGAGGGAGCCCTGGGGGTCGTGGGTGGGGCTGTGGTACAGGGGGCTGTGGAAGGAGCGCTCATCGAAAACGGGCGTCATGTGGCAGTCCGGAGACAACGCGGCCCTCAGCTCGGGGTCCATCTGCCCCGAGTGACCGGCGTATGAGCTGTGAAGGCCTGCAGGTGCACAAGCAAGAACAGGAGCCATTTATTTGTTTCATTTACATATTTTATAAAAACAATTCTTATTGAGAAAATATTGATAACAATCTGTCATTTCCAGGAAGGCGCTTTCATTTTAATAACATTTTTGTAGCTGCTTTGTGGTCACTGTGCCAATATTGTTATAATGTTAATTAAAATCATAAAACACGGCTTTTTTTTCAGCAAGTCTTAAAGAAAACCTCTTCAATTGACCATATCTCACATATGCAGCATTGATAACCATCAGCACATCGTTGCCAAATGGTGGCTTCAATAAAATTATGTGGACAAACACATCAGGAGAGCAACATACACATATGGTCAAATTAAGCAAGAAGAAGAAGAAGAAGAAGAAGAAGAAGAAGAAGAAGAAGAAGAAGAAGAAGAAGAAGAAGAAGGAGAAGGAAAAAGAGAGGAAGAAGAAATGAGGAAGAAGAAGGGAGGAAGAAGAAAGAAAGAGGAAGAAGAAGAAAGGAGGAAGAAGAAAGAAAAAGAGGAAGAAGAAGGGAGGAAGAAGAAAGGAAAAGAGAGGAAGAAGAAGTAGAAGAAATGAGGAAGAAGAAGGGAGGAAGAAGAAAGGAAAAGAGGAAGAAGAAGACGAGAGGAAGAGGAAGAAGAAGAAGAAGAAAGGAGGAAGAAGAAGAAGAAGAAGAAGGGAGGAAGAAGAAAGGAAAATAGGAAGAAGAAGAAGAAAGAAAGAAGGAAGAAGAATAAAGAAGAAGAAAGAAGAAGAAGACACATTTGAATACCTGCTGAGCAAATTACGCACAATCTACTCAAATACAGTTTTTTTTGCAGGCCATTCATACCCAAATAAAAGAATGATTTTCATATTTGTAAAAGTTGATTCCATGCACCGAGATTTTTTCAGTCAAAAATCTTGCACTCTAAATGTTTGTCTGCAGAAACCGAAGCTGCGTAATAACTAAGAGCCAAATAAAGCCTCTGTCTGTCGCCACGCTCGTACATAAATCACACGTTCATGTCACGGCTCACGTATCTGTACGTCTGTACGTCTGTAGGTGAGGCCATGCAAATCAAAGTCGTGCCAAACGGTGGATTTCATAACGCCGACTCATCCCAACCGCTGTTTGTGCTTCTAAAAAAAGGCACACAGACAGACTCCGGTCATTCAGAGTCTGCTGGAGGCGCCGACATCAGCAAGTCAAACAAGCAGAGCAGAGGGTTTCTCCATCCTCCGATCTCAGATCAGTTCAAAGAGCGCTCCAATTATAACGAGGCTTTAGGGCAAGGAGGGTAGGGGGGGGAATCAGTCTAACAAGAAGAAGCACACAATTTGCACTTGGAGCTGGTGATGAAGGAGCTATTTGCTTCTGCAGCACTCTTTACATAAGACGGTCTCTTATCGCGAGGAACGTTCCTTTAGTGGAGAATTAATAAAAAAAAAAGGTGCATTTATTGTGAATGTTGAATCTGGGACTCAGCTTATTTATTTTTCTGAAGGACCTCCAGGTTCGCGGACGCTACCAAAAGCATGTTTTGAGTGAGGCTTTTCCACTTTCAAACCTTTTTGGATTGATTTTAAACTGGCTGTTATTCAATATTAATCATACAAAAGTGGATATCTTCACAGGTGCAAATTCATGCCATTAAAACGTCAACATTGAGGCTGTTTTGGTCACGTTTGCATTCAAATTAGTTACTCTGCAGTCATATTATAGATTTTATTACACAATCCATTTTAACTACTTTCCACTGTGAAGTTGCAATTTTTTAACACAAAAAAAAAGGATATTCTCGCAGCTTCCGTCTGGCTGCTCTCCAGGTTTCACTACCTAAGCTACGAGTGCCACTGATCAGTAATAGCCTAATCTTGTATATCCATCTATTGCTCATCTCGCCCGTGTAATCTGGGATTATGTTGGATCTGCAGGATAACTGGGAATAAGGACTTAGGCGACATATTAGGCCACTTAGCAGCACTGCAGGATGAAAAATCACCCAGCTAGAGAATCAGAGGCATTTTATTTAGTTCACTGACTCGGCCTCCCTCCCACACACACACACACACACACACACACACACACACACACATCCTTTTCCTTTCCAACACATGCACAAACACAACAGCACAACACAAAAGGCGCACGCGTCCACGAGCATCATAAGAAAATGATCGCAGCAGAATAAAGCCCTCCGGCGCAGTCAGCTGATAATCACACGCTGCTGCTCCACGAGGGCTCGGTGGTAGGAGCACCCTATATGGGTCAGAGCGGCTTAGGGAAGTGACAGCGGGCAGGACGCAGGATAAATCTGTGTCGCTGCAGCAGCATCAGCATCAGCAGCGCGTCTAACGCGGTAAATCCTCCAACTGCTACACAGCAAAGTGTGGAGAAAGTTGTCAAAGACCAGTTAATAAGAGGGGAGGAGCTGCGATAGATTTTTAATGTCTCTGATCTCATTTTCGGTCACGTCTTTTTTTTTTTATTTTATTTTTTTTTTATTTTACAATGTTTAATGCATCTGGTTCAAAGCTACAGTTTGGGTTTGAAGCACAGAAATAATCCCTCACGTTTCTCAGCTCGGCTGTCTTAACCAGTCAGAGAAAGTCATTCATCATCATCATCATCATCATCATCATCATCATCATCATCATACTTGCATCGTCTCTGCTTTGTTAGAATAAACTGCTTGAAAAACTCTAAAAAACAACTCTAAATAATAAGTAAATGTCACAAACATTACTTTCATTTCAATAAAAAAAACGCATTGATTGATCTAAAGTGGTTATTTTAAGATAAATAAGCAAATTAAAATCAGTAATCTTTAACTTTAATACTGAGTATTGTTTTAATCTGTTACTGTGAATTGTTTCATTTGTATGTCTTGTGTTTGGTTTGACGTTATTCCATTGGGTTGCGTGTGATGGTGATATTTCATTAATGTTTTATCAATATATTAATAATTAATATTCTATATATTTAATTTAGACCGAGGGAGGAGCAGCTGCCACCAAAGTCACAACTAATAAAAAGGCTAAAGATTTACTTACATGTGAGGATTTTATAATTATTATTTAATTATTTATTTGCTTAATCATTTGGTCTGTAAAACATCAGAAAACAGAGAGAAATATTAAATTTACTGTCACAAAATACAGAATACTCTGCAGATATTTACACCTATTCTCTCTTCTCATAATTACAAAATATTGTCCTGTAATTATGAATTATTTTCTCATAATTACAGTTGACATGTAATTATGAGGTCTTAATGTAATTATGAGGTCTTAATGTAATTATGAGGTATTTTAATGTAATTATGAGGTTTTAATGTAATTATGAGGTATTTTAATGTAATTATGAGGACTTTTCTTAAGGTGTTTTAATTATGATGACTTTTCTTGTAAATATGAGGACTCTTTTGTAGTAATAATGTGTTTTAATTATGAGGTATTTTCTTGTAATTATGAGGACTTTTCTTAAGGTGTTTTAATTATGAGGACTTTTCTTAAGGTGTTTTAATTATGAGGACTTTTCTTGTAAATATGAGGACTCTTTTGTAGTAATAATGTGTTTTAATTATGAGGTATTTTAGCATAATTATCAGAAAGTCACAGTACTACAAGACTTTTACGAACATGAACTGCCCTATCACATTAATATCTACACTTTGTAGTATTGATATATAATATTATGAGCATATACATCTGTGATTTAGCTTGTGAATGCATTTATTTTTTATTTTTACATTGTTCTCCCAGACATCAACAGCTCATGAGAGAGAGAGACTCTCGAGGAACACTTCACAACGCGGCCTGTGATCCGCGGTATTGTTCTTGTTTCCCTCCGCACCGCTGCAGATCAATCACCCAACGAGATTAGTTCAAAAACATCTACCTGGTAAAAAGGGAAATCCTCCCCATCTCAAAGATTACATTCCTTATTCTTCGCACTGCCGTGCATCAAATGAAATGTTATCAAACCCAGCAGCATTATCTGCCGGTGCTGGAAGATAATTTGCCTAAAAACGGGATGAAATGAGCTCTCTGAGCCTGGTTAGAGATAAAATCCCCTGCCGAGCTTGCAGTTTGCCTGAAAGTTATTTAGTTCAACACGCGGCTTTATTTAATGACTCTGCTTCACGGAGATTCAGGAAACTCTTGCAGAGCAACTTTTGTGTGCTACAATATTAAATCAGCGCCGCTCAGTCAACTTTCCCCGGACAAAGGAGAGGTTATTAAATAAACAGGAGAAATGGTGTTGAGGCTGTGGAGCGTGGCTTTTGAAAAACATACATTCAAACCAGCGAAACTCTGCAGTAAATATAATATATATATAATAATATATAAAAAATAATAATATATATAAAAATATATTAAAAAATTATATATAAAAATAATAATATATATAATAATACATAAAAATAATAATATATATAATAATATATAAAAATAATAATATATATATAAAAATATATAAAAATAATTATATATAAAAATAATAATATATATAATAATATATAAAAATAATAATATATATATAAAAATTATATATAAAAATAATAATATATATAATAATATATAAAAATATAATATATATAATAATAATAAATATAAAAATAATATAATAAATACTATACCTGGAATAAAAATAAATAAATAATTGTATCTCTCTTAGTACTTAGCACTTGGTAGTTTGGCTTTCTTGAGAAATTGTACTTTCTTGATTTTTGTTGTTCTGGGTTTGAACTCCCTTGGTTGAATGCACTTATTGTAAGTCGCTTTGGATAAAAGCGTCTGCTAAATGAAATGTAATGTAAAAAGGGATTTTATTCTCAAAAAGGAAACTTAACTTGAGTTTTTCCCCGGCACAGATTTTGACCTGGTTGGATCGGACCGAACCCTCCAGAGCACACACTGACCTCTCTAACAACGCTGAATAGAGGGCAACAAGAAAAGCCTGAGCCTTTCCCCAGATATGAAATCATTAGTGCTCCATGCACTAGTAACATGATATCAAACCGCCGTTAAAACGCAAAAACACTGGAAGAACGTAGATATTAATGCTCATATATTCTCTCGTGGGTGTTTTATGAACAATAACTGAACTGAAATAAAGAAGGATTCATGATTTAAGGCTTTAAAAAGAGATTGTCTAGATTTATTATTGGGTCCAATAAGGATTCAGTTTTTTATCATAACCTAATTATGAATTATTGTAGTATTAAATGTTTAATTTGTTATAAAGCGCCCCTTCAGTGGGCCACGAGACGCATCTGTGTGCTCATGAGATGTAAAGTTTCTCCACACGTATTTTTATTTCATATGTTTGAACTGTTTTTAATCTTTGCGTTGTGTGAAACAATATTAGTTTTGATTCTTTAGGCCTCAAACATTTATTTAAATTAGACAGTTTAGAGGCTAAAATGACCCTAAACTCCTGTAAATCCAGATTGAAGACTCTTCTGTTTGCTTTAATTGAACCAGATTCAAGGATCTTAATCAATTTCTGCATCTCACTACTGTATTTTATTTCTTAAACTGCAACTTTTATTCTATTTTTTAGCTTTTTTTTTATGTTTTACTGACTATTTTTCTTTTTTTAAATGAATGTTCTTAATTGTTTTTGAATCTTCTTTTCTTTTGCATTATGTTTTGATGCTTTTAAAGGTTTTATGTGAAGCACTTTGAATTGCCTTGTTGTTGAAATGTGCCGTATAAATAGCCTTGCCTTGCTGCATGACGTGCGGGCAGGTGGATGTGCGACTGACCTATGAGGCTGTCGGGTCGGGGCAGAGCGCTCCTCTGGTACAGCCCGTACGGGTCGGCGCCGTAGGCCAGCGGCTGGCTCTGCCGGGGCAGCGTGGAGCCATAGTGCTGCGGCACCGCCGTCATCCCCGAGCGCAGCGGCGACCCCGTCAGACACCGCCCCTCCACCAGAGACAGGGTGGAGCCCAGACGGCCACCGACGCCGCCTCCGCCGCCTCCGAGGATCAGGCCGCCCAGGGTGCCGTCGGTCGGGGAGGTCGGCGAAGGGCAGGAGGGCGGCATGGCGGAGCCGGGGAAGACGGCGGCGAGCGGTTTGGGCTCCGAGAGGATGGGCGAATCGTAGGTGCTGCCCTGGGACGTCCGCAGGGAGATGCGGGAGGGCGAGACGGTGCCGCAACCGGGAGACTGGCTCCTGGAGGGGAGGGAGGCCATCCTCCGCAGCACCCTGCCAGACACCTGAGAGCAAGACGGGAGACAAATTAGACAATTAATATCGTGTGATAACGAGGCATCTGTTTTTATTTATTCAAACGGGTCCTCATCGTTGCGTAAATACCATTAAATTATACACGAGTGCATTTAGTGTCGAGTGAGATGCTCGGAGGCCATGAAAGAAAATCAATGTTAAGAGGAAGCTGAAGGAATTTAAGAGGTTTTATTTAATTTAGCAAATATTATCATCTTGAAAAGTTTTTTTGCATCCTGCATATTCACGTTTTGTGGGAAGTCTGCAACACTTTTGCAAAGTTTTGACAGTACAGGGTTTTATTGACGACCCTCCAACGTCATTATCAAATGACATTTTGCTCATTTTTAATTAAGATTGACTTGATTCTCGGCATTCATGTACTCTCCAGGCCCAAAACAACATCCGTAACACTGTTGACAATTAATAACTTCTTCATTTGGGTTTTCTCTGCACACTGCACTGTCAATAAACATGTCAGTTACCAGCAATGTGACACTTTGTGCTTTATGACGTCTGATGAAGGGCATCATTATCGTTTTCATTTGTCCAAATAAGTGAACGTGAATAAACTCATTAGTGTGTCGGCTGAGCTCTGCGAGTCGTAAATAAATGACATTTCGGGGACGATTTGACAGAACTTTTCATATTTACGGTGGCAAACGTTTACTTTTTTTCTTCCTTATTACCAAATGTAAAATGTCCCTCAATTACAGACTCAGCCAACTGGATGCCGATCTGTGCCGCCTTAATCCATCAGCCTCGAACGCCTCGGAGGAAAATTAAGAGCCAAGACATGTAAGCCCATCCAGAGAGGCTGCTCGCGCTGGAATAAATCAGGAGAAAATTCAAACCAGCTCACTATTATCTGTCATTCCTGCTTCTGCTGTCATGCAAAGAGCATATCATTATTAGCCACAATGAAAGGGTATTATGATTCTGTTGGAGACAATTTTAAGGTAACATTTGAGTTGATTTGAAGGGTTTAGCTGAAGTTCTTCACCATTCATATCTGTGATTATTGAGCCCCTACCAGCTGTCCTTACTCTGGGGATGAAGAGTATTATTCACAGCAGAAAAACAACCAAATATCTCAGGCGACACCAGTCTGAAACGTGTGAGAAGTAGAAAACAAACTCAACACCAGGTTCAGTTTAGTGGCTCTGCTGGAGCTGCTTGTCAAAGGATTTGTCATCCATGTTGGCTTAAAAGTCCCGAGTGAATTCATTCATTTATTCAGTTGAAAAGCGACTGAATCAACTTTGTGGTTAAAGCGTTTGCTCAACTGCTTTCAAAAGGTCAAGAATAATCTTCGAAATTCAGCTTTTAAGCCAGAAAAAAAAAGAAGAAAACCATTCACATGAGATCCTACCTGCCCGGAGGCTTGACCCTCAGCTCTCGGGCTTCTCGATATCGAGGCTCGGGGCTCCGAACGCACCACGTTCTGGTTGCTGTAATAACTGACGCTGCTGTCCTGGTAGCCGCTGTCTGAATACGAGGTCATGTGGGCCGAGTGGCCTCCCGAGCCTGAGAGGAACGAGAGATGAGTGAAGGTGAGGAAACACTGACGACGGGAGGGTGAGGAGGAAACACCGCGTCTTCATTATTACCAATCAGGGCTTCTGGGGAAATGTTAAAGCAGTCGGAGGTGTGATCAAACCCAGCCGGCACAGCCACAATCACATCAGGCAGTTTAATCATTTGCATATTATCTCACTTGGCTTTGAACTTGTTAAAAGGCCTTACGCATATGAATGCATGCACATGGATATCGGCATTAAGCCTTTATGCTGCTCCTGGAACAATCTGCATATAGCTCCGATATTGCTGGCCTACTTTCTCCTGTCGGATGAGGAAGAGGAAGCATGTGAGGGATATTTTTATCGGACCAGTCCAACTGCATGGAAACAAAATAAAAAAAGACCAAAAGGCAAATGTGTTTTTTAACATCTCAAACAGCTACTCAGAAGATACATGTTTGCTGATGATATTGTAATTTATTGTAATAAGAGGGAGGTTGAACAATCTCTCCTAAATAACTCTCAGGGTTTGCTTCAGGCCTTTTTATGGATGCATGCAAAGTTTTGACAAAATCACTTGCTTCCTTTTGTGTCATCTGTTTAAAAACAGATAAAACAGCACACATAAGAACTTGTGGCTGCACTGACTGCAGCTGAATCAGCCTCCCCGTCTGTGGTGCTTTAACACAAGCTTGGAGGAAGCCTGATGGACCGAGGTGTCATCCGCTCCAGTGAAGATGCCTAATGTCCAACAGCGACAGGCTGTGGTTGTACTGCAGCGCTCCCAGGTGTGAATATATGTGAGAGATTTCTGACAGGACTCTTAAAAGTAAAGTGATGCTCAGGCCATGTGGTTTGTACATGTAACAGACCCTCACTGTCATGCAGGGAGGCGCGGTCCGGTTCAGGCATGAAGAGCCCCTCCTCCGCCTCCAGGTGACGTCCAGACGCCTCCAGCACTCCGCCCTGCGACTCTCCACCTGCAGGGGCATCGAGCATCAGGTTAAACACGGACAGAATCTTCTTAAGAAAAGATATTAAATGTATCGATTCTTTGACACGAAAACACGCAGCGTTTTATGACTGTGCTTTTTTGTTTTAATGGAAAGCCGACAGTGAAGAATGACCCAGGAAACTGAGTGGCGGGATCTGTGACAGAATAGTAAATGGATCCATTTCAAAGCCCATATATTCTGGCGGAAACATTGTTTTGTTTTGCTTCACCGGCCGGCGCTGCGTTCTGGCAATTTCCAGCCCTTTGGAGGTTGAATTGTCTTTCTACATCTGGAAAACTGTTTTCTTTAGAGCCTAAATGATTAGATTTGATCAGATTTTAAGCTGGAGGGACCTTTTTGTTCGCAGTATAAGATAGTAACAATTTATATCATCCCCTGTGGTTTTTAAATCTGAAGCGGTCATCTTTCTGTAACCTTATCTTCGAAAAAATATAACCTTAAAGGTTAAAAGTGAGAAATCTGTACCTGCAGACCTCCATGCAAACGACTTCTCGGATGAGCTTCAGCAGAAGAGAAGTGGAGGAAATAAGAGAGAGGAGAAAGCACAGAGAGACGTAAATCAAATCAGAGTCATGGCCGAACAATTTATATTCAATCAGTCCAGGAAGAAGAAGAAGAAAGATAGATATATATATATATATATATATCCAAGGAAACTTTTTCCGCAAAAACATTTCACCACGTTCAATCTTCGATGAATTTGAAGAGAGCGAAACTTGTCAGTGTTGTGTGAATTTCAATTTACTTTCCAAATTGATAACAAATGAAAGTCAGTTGACCCCAGCTGGGGATCATCATCAGACATGACACACAGCCAGGCCCCGGTACCCGGGCTGAGAATACGCCTGCAGCTGGTAACAGGAGCAAGATCCCAGTTTTACCTGTTAGCTGCAAGATTATGACCAAAATCAAAGGTTATTGTGACGCTGATTATTAAAAGAAACATCTTGTCCATCTTTAGAGGGTCAACATTGAAGTCCCTCTTCATGCACACAGCGATCAGAGTGATGTATGCAAGTTGTGACAGCACAATGTGACTGTCGACTATCTGAACATCGTTCCTCGTGAAGACAACTATCACTATTATTTGTTTTGACAGCGCCGCCTGCAACCAGCCGTGATTTACAGCCAACTGCAATCCATAAAACAACAGAAATGTATGTTTTTGATGCATTTTGAAACGACGTTAAGAAAGTTAAGTGCATCTTAAGTAGAAAGAAGGGTCAAGTTGGACTAAAAAACTAAAATAATGTTCTCTTCTCAACCTTATTTAAAGCCTTTTATCAGAAGATTACACTGTGAATAAGTGCTCAAAGGACAAAAGCCTGAGATCTGAGATGAGGTTTTGATTGCTTGCAATTTGGTGAACAATACTCTCTTTTTTTGGGATTAAAGAAAGAGATGCATCATTTGTTGTTCAATGCAGGCCATACGTAAACGTCATGCTCACCTGCTACTGTCTCCCGCTGGCGACTCAGCTCCCAGCATGCACCTCTCCAGCTGGCTCGCCACGATCTGCCGCTCCTCCTCCAGCTCCCGAGTCAGCCGCTCAAACTGCAGCTCCTACGGGAAGACGTTTACGGGCGGTGATTATTATAAACTCGACATCCACCACGACAGCAATTTAAGCCTCCTTTTTAAGACCTATTTGATGCCAGTTAGAATTACACGTAAAACCCATTCTGCATTTGTCCTGAATGGCTTGACGGATTTCTCACTGCTTGTGAGCTCGCTGAGAGACCGTTAAAGAGGATTCCAGATTTAAAACACTAAAACGATGTCCGGGACCTTTTTAATGGCCTTCGGTTCAGATGATTCAATAACACGTATTTTAACAATTTCAGTACAAAATAAAGAGAATCAAGACAGAGGGTAGAAGCAGAAGTGACCTCCTGTTTTACTTGTGATTATAAATCGCTCTGACATTAAAGCATGATATATGCAAAAAGTTAATGTTTTCTTTTTATCCTCCAGGAAGACAACTCCTTGCTTTCGTTCATTATTGTGAAACTTCTGTAGTTTTAGAGGAAGACCGAAGAGAAACAATCCAATAAACATAAAAAAAAAAAGATGCTCTCTGCCACATTTTGCAAGTTTTCAAACTTAAATGTTTGTCTGACTTTTTATGGCAGTTAAAATAAAACGTAACACTTCTGTGCTCAATGATTAACCAGATTTTTTCCTGGGAATTTAAAACTATACACACTCAAAACCTTTTAAGGCCTCGAGTGAAGATAATTAGATTTTATACTACTTGTTTCTGTTTGTGATCTCACTCTTCAGGCCGTGGCACCTGCTAATGTGCACCGAGTGTTAATGAGAATCAGATGGTTTAAGGGAATCACTGACACGTGGCCCAAATGTCCTCTTGTTTTCTCCACAAATCCCGACTTCTTCATGAATACAAAGCATAAAAAATATAATTATAACTGTTATTCGTTGTTTATCCACTTCCTACATGTGATATCTATCTCAAACTACGCATGCAATTTGCTCATTAGAATTAACTTTTGGCAATTTTGACAACCCAAACACCACAACACTAAAATATGCCCCTCTTATATAAAGTCCCAAGAGCTTGGAGGGATCTAATGCCCTGCTCAAGGGTAATACAAGTAGAGCAGATGTTTGCCGACTGCGGTTGGGGATCTGGTGGTTTTGCCACTGCCTCCTTTTTTATTCTGTTACATAACACGCAGCCTTCCCAGCTGCTTCATAAATCTTCTAGGAACCACAGCTGGTGTCATCACGGAGGTCCGCTGGAGAATTAGCTGTCTGCAAACAACGTCTAAATATAAAACCAACCGGCTGGAAAACACACTGCCACCCAGGAAACCCTGTTGTGTAGTAATACAGGGAACGTACGAGTCGATGTCAAAGGGCCGATGAGGTCGATGTGTTTACTGGGACACCGTTTGCTGGGTTGGCTATAGATTATAGTTTTAAGGTCACTTTCACACCTGTAAAAGTGGATTGGATCATTTAGTCTGGACCCAAGTTAAACTAATGGGCCATTGCATTTTAGCAGAGGTGGAAAAGATCCTTTACTTAAGTAAATAATGTAAACATACTCTATTACAAGTAAAAGTCCTCAAATTAGAGTCCTATGTAATTAAAAGTACATGAGTTTGTTATATTAGCATCAAAAGTAAATTATGCAATGCAATGCCATTATATTTAACATTATTACATTTTATTGCTGATGCATCAAAGTTAGAGCAGCATTTTACTGGTGGAGCCACTCGAGGTGGAGCTGGTTTAAAACTCCTTCATATACAGTAGAGTCATCCTGTGGTACCCAACTTGGGGGTCGGGCCCCTCCAGAGGGTCAAGAGATGAATCTGAGGGACTGCGTGATGATTAATGGGAGAGAAGGGCCAAAAAGGTCGGAATTGGCTGGTTTTGCCTTTTTTAAGTAAAATCTTGATCTCAAAAGTACTTAAGAACTACATATGTTAAATAAAAGTAGGGTGGTAAAAATAGCAATATTAAAAGGGGGGTTAACGTACACTGCAGAGGATTTTAAACGGCCTACAGAGATAGAGTTTGTCTTCCATTCTGCCCAATGGTTGCTGAGAGATCCGTGGAATGTGATGATGAGATTCCAGAACACAGAGGACACATTAAAGGTCAACGTCTTCATCATATCGGTCAGTTCGCGGTTTGTTCCTGTGTGCAGAACAGAGGAAGCCAGCTCTCCTCCAAGTTTTCGGACGACTTAGTTCTGGATCCTCTCGCTTACGATGCGCCAGCTGAACGACCTCTGTTGTCCTCAAAGTCCGAGCTCAGGTGAGGATAACCAGACATCAACCGGATCCTTCTGTGGGGCTCAAACTCCACAAACCCCACTGACATTTTCGGAGGAGGAGAGATCCAGCGATGTCTACATCAAGCCTCTGGCAAACAGAAAGAGGGCGTATGCTGAGATTTCACAAAGATGCAACCACAGCCCGGACAGCACCTCCCCCGAGAGGAAGAAGTCCAGAGGTACACCTGTGGTAAAAAGACCTTATGGGGAAATATCACAAGGCAGAAAAAGATTCCCAGAGATCTCCTCCCCTGTGAGGAAGAAGAGGAAGACTTTGGAGGGTACACCTCTGGTAAAAAGGACATATGGAGAAATTTCGCAAGACAGCAACATAATCCCAGAGATGTCCTCCCCTGTGAGGAAGAGGAGGAAGATCATGGAGGGTGCTCCTCCGGTTGAAAGGTCTTCTGGTGACGTTTCACTACCCAGAAAAATATTCCCAAGAATCACCTTCCTGGATCGCTCCCCTGTGAGCCAGAGGAAATCTCAGAGGAAGAGGAAGAACATGAAGGCAACAAGAACTAAGATATGGATCATGGGGTCTAGTTACGTTCGACGAGGGGAGGAAGCAGCGTATCAGATCTTCGGGGAGAACTTCGGACTCGATGCCAAAGTTGAGTGGTTTGGCAGAGGAGGGATGCGCTGGAGAGGCGTCCTCCCCGGTTTTCATGCAGAGTTGAAAACTCAAAGCCCCCCTGACATTTTGGTGATCCACGCCGGTGGCAACGATCTAGGATTGATGCCCGCCGAGGAACTTGCCTCCAGAATGACAAAAGACCTGATGCAGCTCCACGAAAACTCCCCCTCGATGAAAATCGCATATTCCTGCATCAACGAGCGTCAAGCGTGGAGATATGGACAGCGAGGGAAGGTGGATTCTGACAGGAACATCGTCAACAAACGCATCCAAAAGGCTGTCGGCAACTGTGGCGGTGAAGTGATAGAACACCCACGCCTGAGATATGACGACAACAGCATATTTGGGGAGGATGGAGTGCACCTCACCAAAGAGGGAAATGAAATATTTGTGACCAGCATCCACCGTGCCCTGAAGAAGATCCTGCAGGAACACCACACATGACTAAAACAAAAACATGAACGCTTGTCTGTCTATATGTGGCATCTCTGAATAAAAAAGAAAATAAACACACAGTGTTGCAATGTTAAAATCTATCCCTCATTTTCTCACTTAAAAAGCCCCTCAATTGATAATCCTTTAAAAACTACAAAGGACTTGCAGGTTTTTATCTGTTTCGGTCTCTTGATAAAATCTCTTTTGTATTTGGGTCAAGCTCTGGCCATGTGGTGCCCAGAGCCTTGACAGCCTCTTTAGTCAGATGCTTGTGCAGTGATTTAGTTAATGGTTTCATCACGATGGTTATTTCCTCCTGTCTTATACACTATACAATGTTTTCATTCAAACAAACGGCAAAAACAAAGTAAGCTGGCCTGAAATCAAAATGTACTCACAGAAATAAACATTTTTTTTTTATCCCAACACATATGCCACACGCATTAAACCGGGGGACCGTCTATACATTATTACTTTGGCTCAGATTGCATGAAACTTTAATGATCCCCATGAGGAAATTGGCTCCACGCAGCTAATTTTGCAGTGTTAATGAGTGTTGATTTTTCTGCAGCGATTATTCCAAGTTAATTGGAGAGCTGTTTGTCCGCTTTTAGAGCTGATACAGCTCTGAGGCGAAGGCTCCAAAATATTGCAAAATGTGGATTTAATTGTGCAACTGTGGAATAATACTTCGTATTTTGAGTACAGACTTTCTCAAGCCGTGTAAAGGTTTCCCTCCCTTACATTTCTAAGTAGTTTTGACATTTTTACGAGGTGAATTAAACACATTTTTCAGGATTGTTAGGTTAAGGTGAGTCATACATAAACAGAAACAGAGTATTCAAACAAGAAAGCCATTGAAAAACTAAAAATATCTACACAATAAGCCCTGTAGAGCTGGAGAACAAGACAAAATCACTCAACAATTCATTTTTTTTCAGTGTTAAGATGTGGCACACCTTTGATCTATGTTGACATTGGAATTAAAAATGCTGTGTAGTTCAATCTAATCAATGACTATCTCTTCAAGGTGATTAATCGTGGAAAAACAGAACAATAAAATGCAATCACACTTTGGAAGATTAAAATTACTGATTGTACAAGTGAGGAAAAAACCCTGAGGGGTTTATAAAGAAAAGAGGAAAATGTTGGATGAGACAAATAATAATAATAATAATAAAAAAAAGGGGAGGTTGGAGATGCATTTGACGTAGGGGACCTAAAGATTGGATGCAGTTTGACACGTTCAGTACTTTAAAGGACACAACAGTGCACCATTTACACAACATGGGGCTTCATGCTGTCACAGCATCGCTGCTGACGCCGCCTCTCTCCCCGACCCGGACATCTCCTCACATCTCCTCAGGGCGGCACGGAGACAGGACGGGGAGCACACAGCGCTCCTTGTTCCAGCCTCGGCACGTTTCACGGCACGCCTCCGGGGGGGGACAAGCGGAGCCGCGTCGCGCCCTGCGCCCGTCACCTCGTGGTGTCTGGGAAACAGGCCCGGCCCTGCCAGCCATGCCGGGGCCACGTCTCGTACCAGCTGGGGGGCTACCGGCTTATTGTGCGCCGTCACCAAGCGTTTCTCTCTCTACCACAGATCCCTGCGTCTTATTTCTCCCCGCCGTGTCTAATCATAGCCCGGCAGTTTGGTTTATCCAGGCTGCATCTGTGATATCCGTGAAATGTTCGGCCTAGTTCTGCCGCTGCGACACATTTCTGCTCTTTAACTCGCCATCTTACGGGGTGAATTCACACTTCGAGACTTGGTTAAAGAGACAGCTTAACATTTTCAAGGCCAATTTAGCTGCAAGGAGTTTACGAATATCTGTCAATGACGCAATCAGACACGTCTGACAAAGCAGAAACTTTCCAGCCACAACATTAATTATGTAGGTTTTTCTATTTCATTCCAGAGGCACTCAACAGTCATATGGAGAGAGCATAGACACCAGTTACAGTACTACACCCACAGCAGACTTGAATGCTTCCTGCTTTTGTTTTGCCATCTCTCTTGCTCTCTTCTCCTACACATGTAACCCATAGATGGATTAAAACACTCGGTGTCTCTTTATGCGCCGTAAACGCCCACTTTTGATAGAAAGCAACAAGTTGTGTCTTCGAGGGCTGTCAAAAGGCATTCTGGGAGACGGTGGAAGTCGCTAAGTAGATGAGGCAGGTGGAGGTAAAGTGGGTTAACTGAGAGAGTAAATAACTCTCTTAATGCGATGTGAAATCAGAGAGTTGCTCTCTTTGATTTCCACAAGAGAAATCAGCTTGTTGTTCCACCACAGCGGCTTTGCTGCAGACCGCTAACGTAACACGCAACCTTGAGCATCCGTGATCTTGAGTCAACGAGGCAGGCTGCAACAACACGACCATCATGAGCTCTCTCACTTATAGAAACTATGACAGCGAGCATGCATTCGAATCCGGGCAGATGTCAAACAGCAACAGTTCTGTGCCTCAGACATCGTCAGCGGGGACATAACTGGATTGACGGAGTCAGTTTAACCCTCAGATTCGGATTGCGACCCTGCAGAGGCGAACCTCTCCCCGGGACCAGGGATCACACAGCTCCATCAATCATCCGCATCGACGTTCGGTGGATTTACTAGGACGACGCATGTGGTGTTTCTGGCCCTAATAGCCGAAATCAATCCAAGTGTAGAGAGCGCTGACTTGGCCCAGTTGTTGTTGTTTTATTGAGTTTTCTTTTTTTCTATTCCGGGAGGGGTTTTGCTGAGCATGCATGTTCTTTTTCAGCAGCGCCATGCGTCACATTCAGAGGGACCCTGCTCTTACACCTGGTGGCTGCACAACAACAGTCTGCCACTGTCGGCCACGGGAGACACACAAGTCCGGGGTTAATTATCTGATCCCATTTTATCAGACAGGATCGATACATTTTAGAAATAATGAAATATTAACTTGCTTTGTTTTTTTTTTTAACGGATGTTATTGTTGTTAATTGACCACCCATTGTTTGGGCCACCGGTGCAAGTTCACGCTGTGCATGAGCTTTATTTTTATGTTGTAGTCCAGTAACCAAAACTTCCAATGTTATTAAATATATCAAAACTGAATTACAGAGAAACTTGTATAAAATTAGGAACAAGACATCAAGAAGATTTCCAGTTGTAATATTTCTTAATTTGTTGCATTTGTCCATTCATGCTTAAAGAAATATAGTTGAATAATGACCGTTAAATATGAAGCTAGATCCAGCAGCTGGTTAGCTTAGCTTAGCACAAAGATGACAAAATCTGTCTCCAAGCTCTAAAGCTCACTAACTATATGTATTATATCTTGTTTATTTAATATGTACAAAACAAAAAATGGACAAAGCTGTCGCGCAACTATGCTGATATGCAGTTGGAGGTCAATTTCAATGTCAAACAATTCCAAACTCTTATCCCGCAGTACTGTGGCGTGGTAACACGTCATATTGTGACAGCTCTGTAAACTGTTTCGATCTGATATCGGGGACACGTTTCACTCTCGATTTCACAGAACGATGCAAATAGCAGCGACAGACGTCTCATCTTTCATTTGGGAGCATCTTTGCTGCAAGCTGTTGTCTCTACATTTAATCAATCTCACAGTGTTTGCTCAAGACGTGACAACATTAAACTGCGCACTGTCACCGCGTAGGTTTTCGGTTTCCAAGTCGCCCCATGTCTCCAGCTCTGGTATTTCCCTGCTCGCGTCTATCACTCTCCCACTTTTAATGGGCTAAAAGAGAGCCAAGTGGCAAAGTGTCAGGGCCCCAGCACAATGGAAGGCCATAAGTGATGTGCTCCATTTAGCATGTCTAATTTGACATTTCTGTGGGGGAACTGCAGGCGAAAGATTTGACGCTTGAGCAGCCGCTTGCATTTCAACACAGAGAAAGGTAAAGCTACTTGATTATATTTTCTGCTCTGCTTGTAGTAGTTTGCGAACATCAAATGTCTTGCAAGTCAAAGAAAATTGCAATCACGCTGTACGTTGTTCGTCAACCGTTTCTCGCCGTCCCGAAATCAGCCCTTGTATCTGGTGATGAATTAAGCTTCTGTATGAATGCTAACTATGAATGAATGTACTCATCATTAAAAGGCACCAGCGAGAGCTACAGCACAACACATGCATCTGCATCGCTGCCAGGGCAATGCATGTGCAGGGAAATGATGCAGCAGTCACGGATCCTCATGTGTGAAATGGGTGAGTTTCCAGCAGCAGGCAGAGCTTTTGAGGCATTAAGTACGATCAAGGGGTGACGAAGCAGCTCCTGCTGTGCTCCATGAAAACCAAAGCGACATGAAGGCAGCCAAACAGCCTTAACTCCACATCAGTCGAGACTTGAGCGCAATCTGAGGATGCTGGGTTTTTTTCCCTGATAGCTCCGAAGAGATGGCAGATTAAAAGTGAGAGCAGATTCTCTTTTCTTGGACATCATAAGCCTTTAAATAGCAGTGCGCCCGATTCAGAGTCACACACCCGGAGTGGAGAACATGGCCACTGTCCAGGCATAAATAAGAGCAGGGGAACAGACAGGCTCCCATGTTGACGGGATGGAAAGCAGCATAAAAATAACAGCGGGGAAAGGAGACAGACGGAGAGACGGAGGCTGCGCTCACACTGCAGCTGCAACTGTCTCTGTATACGTAACATGGATCTGACGTTTATCAAAGGGCGTCAGAAAGTTAACGGCAGGAGAAACAGATCAGACTGTCACTCTGCATCAACGTGCAGCCCTCAAAATATGTCAGTGAGACATTAATTACAGTTCGCATCATTTAAATAGAGACACCAGGTGGAACTCGCACGTTGCCTAAGCAGCGATAGCGAGGACGACAACATGACCAAAAAATAATCGTGAAACTGGAGTTGACTATTTGGGGAGAAGCATCAGTTCAGTGAGAAGCAGCAAACACAACTGGAACTGAAATGTGTGAAAGGATGCGGGTACAAAACACACTTTCATGACATTCCTGTCAGTTTGTATAGAAGCCTATTCTCACAGGATGGATATTAATAGGGAATATTACTATATTCTTTTGTATTTTCTAACACTTTTTGCATTCTTTTTGGGGTGCTGAGTTTCAGGAGTCCTTGGAAATTATTATTCCGAGTTTTAATAGAATTTGGGGTGCAAATTCGGGAGGCTCAGCATAGCATGGAGATCCATTATAATAAAGCCTCATCTGGAGATAATCCTCGGGATTTGCTCAGTAAATTCGAGTGAATCACAGACTTCATTTATCCTGTGAGCAGGGGTGGGGCCAGATGGGCGGGGCCAGATGGGCGGGGCCAGATGGGCGGGGCCAGATGGGTGGTGCCCCCCCCCCACCCCTACCAGAATCAGAACAAGGTGACAGTATCATGGATGGATCACTGAAAAGGCCTACTGAGTTCTGGCCCAGGGTCCATGCACCAGAGCCTCTGTATGAAGTGACTATAAATAGATGCAAAATGACCACAGAGATGCAGAATGACCACAGAGAGATGCAAAACGAACACAAAGAGACACAAAGCGACCACAAAGAGACACAAAGCGACCACAAAGAGACACAAGCGACTGCAAAGCGACTGCAAAGAGACGCCAAATGGCCACAAACAACGTGGCCATGTTTTGTGACTCTTCCAGTCTGGGTCCTGCTGTTATGTAGGTGGGTTGGGGGCCTTTTACACGTCTGTATTCAGGGGCCCGTTGTCCTACAATCTATTGTAGACTATTTGGAGATACAAACAGTAGTTATTTATTAGTGCTATTTTAAATACTGTAACTATTAATTCTCTGCAGTTATTTAATACATTTTCCTGTATTTGTGTGCAGCATTTTAGTCCCAAGGAGACAGGGAGCATGGGTCTCATCCTGGAGTAGATAACATCATTCATCCAGAGAAGACACGAGCTCCAGACAAAAAGTAAGAAAAAAAACAAAACTAGATCAAAGTGAATGAATTTGTTCGTGGAGGTGAGAGAATAAAGCACACACAACAGCAAGGATGTGACTGCAGCATCTTGGGCCTCCTACCTGCTCTTTGACAGAAGCCAGGAGGTTGGTGGTGGTGCTGCTGGCGTTCGGCGGGAGGCCGTGACCGCTCGGCCCCTCTCTGACCACCATGGGCCCTTCCCCCTCTGCGTCCCCCTCCTCCATCTCCTCCACCTCCCCGCGATAGTCCAGAGCCGGCTGGCTGCTCAAGGGGGACACACAGGGAACAGAAATATCACTGTCACGGCCCCCAGGGGCCACCGAGTGGGTCAACATGCAGGTTTACAGGGATCATTGTGTTTCACCTGATAATAATCCTGCAGGGACTCATCGTGAATTTATGGTGAGATTATGGTATAAACATTCCCTATAATACCCCAATGGGGACTTTTTATGCAGCGGTAGTATCAACGCCTGCAGGGATTCATAATAATATCATCATGCGTTTCCATATTTTTATTCTCCTGTAGTATTATGAGGCTCTCCAGTGGAGGTTTATCCCTCACTGACGCATGTTATTGTATATTCCCCCTCAAAGCAGTAGTTTTACCTTAAAAGGTTATGCATTGCATGTGCAGGTGAGCATGCACGCTGCACACAAGGCATTTAACAGCATGTCACGTTCTCTCTCTCTCTCTCTCTCCACAAAGAGCTTCATCCTTTTTTCATAAATCACATGCTTACGCGCAGCCTCGCTGTCAAACGTGCACATCAATCACTCAACCGCCATCCGGTGGGCCAAGGACGAGGTCACACCGACTCACCGGACCGGGGACCGGAGAGCTCCCTCTCTTGTGTCCGTGCCTGGTTCACACAAGCCGAGCTGCCCGCCTGGCAAGCGGCTGCGGCTGTCAGTGCGACTCACCGGCCAGATGTTCCCGTTAGAAGCAGGCCACAGCTGGCTCAATCCGTCCTGTTACGCATGCATCCTCCTCCTGCGGGCGGCCGTGACAGCTACTACATTTCCCACGCGCCGTCACGACAAAATAAACAAAAACAAAACAGAAAACAGTCCCGTGCGCGTGCACACGCTCCTCGTGCAGTATAGTGTTTTTTTTTTTTCTTCTTCTTCTTCTTCTTTTATCCGGTGCGAGGTTCCAATGCACCCGTCTGCCCCTGACGTCCGCGCGGCACCAAGTCACCCGCCCACCAACACGCCCAGCAACTATTGCCGATCATCGGCGTGACGTCACCATGCGGCTATGGATTGGCTCTCCGATACAGGAATCGATCCCCCGGAGTCGATGCGCCGTCGCACGCGCGGCTCGTTGCGGCTGCAGAAAGTCCGCGTCGCGCAGCGAGATGCAGCGCGGCAGCTTTGTGCAAAGAGGAGAGGAAGGATGCAGCCTGCAGCGGGCACCGTGCGTGTGTGCGTGCACGTGTGTGCGTGCACGTGTGTGTGTGTTTTCTCCTCTACACGACTGCTGGAGGCCTGACTGGTCCTTCTGGGACCCACAAAGGATAATTAAATAGTAAACGTGCATGAAGTACGTCAGTGTAAATGATGCAACGCATGGAAGCACATTTTGTTTTAGGAGTTAAAATGAAAACTTTTAATTAAAACAATGCTACATTGCATTTTGCATCACTATTTGTTGTTACATGTTTTGATGTCTGCTGTGTTCTGGTTTGTGAAGCACTTTGAGCTGCATTTTGTGTATAAAAGCTGTTATATAGATGAAGTGTATTATTAAAACTGCATTGTTTTTGTGGCTAAATATAATAACGTCATCATTTTGAGCAAAAATCTGAATTGTATTTAATTGCTGCAGGAACAGCACACCATTAAAAGTAATGGCACCAGAGTTTGCTCAGCTAATTTGCATCTGTTGTCAAAAACAACCACAACAATAAATACACTCCATAAAAAAGCACAATAAATACAAGTTTATCAGTGTAAGATCATTAAAACGTGTTTAATGAGGTCCCAGCCACCTTTGACCTCTAAAATCTAATAAATGAATCCTTGAGTACAGGTATTAGCGAATTCTGAATTGTTACATTTGGTGAAAGAAAAACAGGACACGAGTACATGCACATGCCCATTTATTGAAATGATAATTGAGAGTCTGTGTGCAGTCATCAAGAAAAGCGGGGTCTTACATTGAGTAGTGTCAGGTGGATTTCTCCCCACTTCAAACACTTGAGGGATCTTCTGTTTAAAAGCTGCCTTCTTCAGTCTCATCTGGTACATTTGCATTTAAAAATGAACCACTTGCAGATACAAAATAAGCAAAAGGGCGACACACGAGCGGCAAGACTTCAGGGAGGACTCTGCAAAGTTAAGCCACTAGAGATTCCCGCTATCGTTTGTAAACCGATGTGCCACCAACTCACACCGGGAGGAGAGGAAGCAACTCCACGAAACACAAAATACTGTACCTGAATATCTAACGGTTCAGAAAAAAAGAAACCAGTTCAAAGCGAAACAATATCAAAAAGGATGATGCATTCGCTGTTCCTTCAACTGCGAAAACAAAACCCGCTGCGTCTGGTTTCCAACACTTTTTAGTACCACAGAGATGAATTATGCATCTTCGCTGTGACGGCCCTAAACGGGACAGTTGTGTTGAACATGACACATCTCTTGTAGGAGTTTTCCAGCGAGTTCTTTTCAAATGACAGTCTGCTACTGCCGCATCATTTTAGAGACGCAGGTGACGAATGTGTTGGATTTACGAGGAGCTTTAATCTCGCTGTTAACACCCAAATAAATCATTGCTATGCTTTTCTTTTTTTTTTTTTTTTAAAGAGAATTTTTTCTCCGTCTGACAAACGTCCCAGTGGGATTAGGATTTTACCGTCACCGTTGGGTTCACAGTTTCGGCGAAAAGAAAACGTATAACTGTTAAATGACACAAAGCTGAACCGTCTATCGAATAAAAAGAAATCCAGTTTTTGAGATATGCCGACTGTCAAACTACTTCTGCAACCCCGCAAGCAAGCAGAGCACGAAGAGGTGGAGTCATTGACCAGCTTCCCGTCTCCTCCGTCCACGAACCTTGCCCCATCGTGAGTCCGCACCTCAACCAAAGACTCCTGCACTTAACTCGAGGATTTAAGGCAAAAAAAACAAAATTAAAAAAAGGGTGTGAAAGTGCTTCAAAAGTTCTGTCCACAGTGTTTCTGCAGAGTTCATCAAGTTCAATCGAAGGCGTTTTAAGACCTTATTAGTGCCACAAGAATTGGAATTTAAATCCAGTTTCCTACTGGATCAAGCATTACAGCACGGTGGAAACCAGTCAGGACCACGAGGCCGAGAAGTATTTCTAATCACATTTTTTTTCCAGTACTTCATAGGGATACAATCAATGCATATAAATGCAACCTGGACACAAATACGTGGCAGAAAATAGATGGAGGTATTCACCAATTAAGCTTAATTAAGTTTGACCTTATGAGACGATGAGCAATACTGACAGCGTTTGCTACAAATAAACTTACTTTTATAATACATTTAGGTTATGTTACTGAGTTAAATGTACATTTTTTTTTTAAGAATCAACATAGCAGCTGTCTCCGATTAACAGATGCATGTTTTAAAGGATATCTATCAATCTGCAGCAAAAGCTTCTCCACTGCTTCCAGGTTTGAGGTTTTCAAATGCAAAAATGTTGCCGCAGTAAGCGTTTCTCTCATCTGAACAGAATAAACACGGGGCGGACAGACGTGTCATGAGATGGAGGGTTTGTTGTGATCAGGCTGTGCACTAACACTAACTTCTCCTACTGGTGTCTACGAAGTAAAAACAAAAAACACTGCATGAGCAGGGACAAACTGCTTGGTTGGCATATTGAGAACTCACTGTTAAAAACTCATCTGCCGTGATCTTCACAGGGAATGACGCTGGACTCGACTTTCAGCCCGGCAGTCTGCTGAAGGTGGCCCCGCACTTCATGATTAATACTTTATCTGCTGTTGCATGAGTGTTGGGTTTAAAAGGCTGGATGGGAAAGCAATAACACTGGAGGGCTTTAACATACAGAATAGTCCTAATTTAGTTCCATCATTAGCAAGCTTCTGACCTATTGTGACTGGCATCAAGCACTTGGCACCGTTATTGATTTACTGTTGAGCTTCCTAACGAAGAGAAAATTGATCTTGCAGCACCTGATAGAATCCAAACTCTTCATTTATTTTCTTTTAAATATGAGGTATATTTTTTCGAAATGGGCTTTTCGTCTGACTATTGAACGAAAAGCAGCATCAAAATGCAGCTTGCATGATCGAACGATGCACATTTCTTGATTTTAGATCTCCTAAACAACAGGTTTGTGGGGGAGTAGTAGAGAAGGGCGACCTTTTGCAGAGCAGGAACCTAAAAAAAATAATCTTTGGCCCTTTTTAACCAAACAAACCACGGCGGCTGTGGCCATCAGTATGTGGTCACAGCTGCAAGGCGGCCGTCTCAACCGATGATCGTTTCCACCCCCGCAGCCGAAAACACACAAACCTCCGACATCCCTTCAGAGAGCAGGAGCCCTTCATCCAAACAAATAATATTTCACGTCACTGGAACCACATTTCATTAGCACGAACACTTTTTTAAATTCACTAACTCGATCTTCATACAACCAGGGGGGGAAACTAACGCCAGGTGAAAACAGGTGAATTCAAGCTTTCGCTCCACTTTGGGTTGCAGATCAAACTGGCCGGTGAAACAGTTGGGATTTCTCACTCAACCAGCCACTCTGGACCCAGAACCAGTTAGTTTCCCGCCCTAAGCACAACTCGTCTTTCAAATCGAGGAACGTCAATACAGAAATAAAAAATACTGCGAGCACCAACACGTCTACTCAACAAAATCAGCGTGAACTCTTTTTACAAAGTAAAGCAAATAAATAGAGGACAGTACCTTTGCATAAACATGAGTACAAAACCTAACAGTCAGTGGATGTACAATAAATGCGAGTGAATCCGAGAGGGAGGGGGGTGGGGGGCGGAGTAGTGTGTTCGTAGATTTGTAGGAACCATGAACCAGTGTTAGAACGAACCCCCTTTCCCTCAAAGCCAGGACCTGAAAGCTCTACTCCAGCTCTTCCACGTCCTCCGTCATCACGGTGCTGGTCTGTTCTGAGGTCACACCTGGGAAGCAAACCACACATCAGCATCAGCATCAGACCACAAACGCTCCCTCCAACTGAAACGCTTTGGAAATAAAAACCATATCGTACTTGAAGCGTCGTCGTCGTCGTCAGTGGACTTCTTCTTGGGCGCAACATAGCCATGACTCAGCAGCTTGGTCATGCTGACCGGGAGAGCCTTCTTCTCGTAACACCTGAAGGCGAGACCTCGTTACAACTTCCCTGAAGCTTAAACAAATAAAACTTACAATCGTTGTTTTGACTCCCATTTTCCAGAATAAACGTCAACACTCACGTTCTCTTGTATTTGTTGGTCATGGACAGACCTTCCATCTCATTGGCAATTCCATCAGGAGACATCTGTGGGATGGAAAGGTTTCACGCTTTATGCTTATTTGTGGAGCACTTAATGACGAATGCAGCAGCCACTTTATTAGACCAATAAATGTGGGCTGTTCTGACCTCTGACACGGCAGAATTATACAGTGATTCACTTTACTGACAAATGTATAAGCTGACGAGCAAGTGGAACAGGTCGTGGTGACAGAGCGAAGGATGGAGGGATGGAGGATGCAATTCATCATGCAATGGAAAACGATGAAATGAACAAAAACCGGATCCAACAGCAACGCTCGAGTCATTAAACAGATTTAAATCTGATACAACTACCAAATGGGTCGGCCATTTACTTCAATGTGAATACTTTCCTCTAAATAGGTGAGGAATATATACATATATCTATAAACATATATATATTTTTAAAAAACAGGGTTCTTGTTCTCTCTAGCTGAAACCTCAGTCTTGACAACACTCAGAAAAGTTTCCAGTTACTTTGATATAAAAACAAGAACATTGCTTTAAATATACTTCATATGAAAGTGTGTGTTTTATCGGGTACTTTCAATACGTCGCTCTGTACTTACCTGAGAACTTTTAGAAATATTTTCACAAAGCTACCACACAGCCAAAGCACGGGCAGGAAATGAAACCCAAATGAATTTGAACCAAGATGCGAATGCGACGATGGAGCAAAATTAGGTGGAAAAAAAGGGGGAAAGGTGGTGGTAAAAAAAATGTAGAATAAATAAATAAAGGATGGAAGACATCGACACGGCATAAATGTTTAGGGGTGACTAGTTTGGTCCATTCACCTTCTCATTATCAGGGGACATTCTATCGTCTCTTTCCCAAGTCGGACTGTTATCAGTCCCAAACGGTGCAGCCAGAATCTGCCTGCTCGCCTTCATCATGCTGTCGGGAGACGTTGGTTTGCTTCCGCTGTAAGCACAAAACCACGGTGACATATATATACGATGGGAAATGACTGCTGATCACATTCTGGGAAATGTTGTCTGTGGCCCGTTCGCTCGGAGGAGGATCGAGAAGCATTTAGGAATGTGGTGCTTTGTCTTAAAAATTCTCTGTGACTTTGATCCAAGTCGAACCCAGAGATAGATTTAGGCTTTCGTAAGCTTTATATTTTATTCATTAACAATATTTTTTATTTTTTAGGCTCCAGGTTAAAAAAAAAAAAGAAGAAGTGTGTGTCGGGAAACGGACTTTTAAAGTTGTTCGGGTTGTTTTCGAGTCGCACCGTCCCCTTGTTAGAGTGCTCATTTGTGTTTGCTCTCACCCCTTTGACTCATCACCTCCAAACCACTCGGGTGGGTTGTAGGCCTTCATGGGCTGGTCATCGGCATCAGCATCATGACTCAACAGCCCTGCAGGGAGGCGACACCACGTTCAAAATGAAACACTGCCAGCAATTATGAAGCACTGTACTGCATACAGTACACAGTGGGGTATTTAACTTCGTCACCTTAACAATTACTATCCTACAAAACAGGTTTAAACACATTCTTTTAGGCTGACATTTCCCAACTCCCTGCAAAACAAGAAAAGCAAATCCTCATCTCTCTGGAACATTCATGTGGAGGGATAGTACAGGAGACTCAAGTGTGCACCACAGAATATACTCAGAAACTACTTTTCCTCAGCATACATCTAAAAAAAAAATAAGATTTCTAAGATAAGTTGTTATAACTTACCAAAAGCATGAATAAAAGATAGCAGATTGGGAACTAGAAACAAAGCAGGCTTGAATTGGCCATTTTTCTGATGGAGTTTGGCACACAAGAACAATCCCCGTCTGACTGATAAAACATTTATGTGGAACTCAACATCAAACTTTTTATTGTGCACAACAAAAGTGACCCCGTGGTCCCCGAAAACAGCGAATGTCGCAGTTTAAAACAAACAAACAGCGGCTATTGTTGTTTCCCAAAATGTAGGTAAAGTATTTTTGGAATTCCCTCTCTTTCATGTGGTGGACCGGTAGGCCATCTGTTCAGGATTTGCATTTCAAAAGAGTTGAACGGTGTCAACATCAATCAAATTAATTTTGTTAGCATTCTGCCATAAAACTGCAAGAGGATCTGAACAGCCGGAGTACAAAACGATGCTGTGAAACATCACAGTTTAAGTTCAAACCTTTACCTTTGTGTCCGCCTCCCTTTGCGAGCTTGACATACTCCGAGTCTGACGCAAAGATCCCGACCCGCCTCCCGCTGGTCCTCTCCACCGGAGAGGTTTCGTCCGCAGTCTGGGACAGACCCGGGATCTGGGAAGTCGGGCCAGTCGCGCTGCTGGCCACGACCCCGGTCTTTATACCTGCAATGACCTCAGAATCAAGCTACACCCATTTGCTTTGCTCATAAAGCGTTAAAACATCTAAAAGCATACTGCAGTTCAGCTGCATTACATTAATATTTGAGTATTCGAAGGCATCGCAGGTGATGGAGCCAGGTGAGTCTTACCTCCGGGCTTGGTCCTTCGATGGTTGGGTACTGCAGCACTCATTTCAGCTGAAGACATTTTACAATCCGACGACCACAGGAGATTCTTTAAAGTCTGTTAACAGCACAATGAAGCATAACATAAATACAAGGCCACCTCACTTATTCGCAAGCATATAAAATATGACTGAAGGCCTAAATTAGTGAGTGTAGTTTCTATTTTTTTTTTTTTATCTGAACACATCCAAAACTCAAAGCACCACATGTTGCACTTTCTACTAATTTCTAATTTCTACTCTACAAGAGATGTCCATTTTTTCCTTACTCATCTTCCACCAAAATGGACGGACAGGGACAGTGGCCTAAACCCCTTAAGAGTACCTGAGATTTCTTATTAGATTGTATTTAATATTCAGTAGCATGTGGCCGAATTTACCAGAGAACAAAAAAGACATTATTAAAATATTTAAAGTCATGTTAAACAAGTAGGAAAGGCCGACTAAGAGCAATGCAGTCTTAATTCATCGATTTTTCTAATGGGGCCTGGCCTTCTGTTTCCTTTTCCACCGACATGGATGCAATGACGTAATTAACACGACCCCTTATTCATGCATTATAATCACAACAATAATAATATCCAATAGCACGAGGAATATATCAATTAAAAAATAAATTTGATTAAAAAGTGAGCACACTTTGCAGAGGATGTATAAATTGCGGTTTGACCATGCACACAGTGCATTTCCTGCATAAAAAACATATAATATTAAAAGACATATAACAGGTGTATTTCTTTAAAGAGGAATATTTTAATTTAGCTAACAAAGCCATGCTAATTTATTTAGCCGCCTAGCTAGATGCCGCAGTGGATTCCCACCGCAAACCTCACTTCTCGCTGCATTAATGCCAGTTTTACCGAGACAACTGAGGTTAAAACTTGGAAAAAACACGACATATTACTTACATTATATGGTATTTTTCTTTTGAGGTTAATTACTGAGAGATTTGATGCAATTAAACGACGTTAGCTCCCTCCCTTTCTGCAGGCAAAGACTGGACCGAACACACTTCCGGTGGCACCTGCTGCCGACTTCCTGTACGCTAAACAAAGATCGTGTATGTACGACAAAAAGGCTGACGTGGTTTTGTAGGCTGTGATTATTACCGCACGATGACAAACGGCCAAACCGGATCTTGAAAACGAACAGAGTGAGAGCTCTTTTTAATATTCGTGTTGTTACTACTTATAGAGACGATCTTTGTCCTTTCAGAGGACTGGACCAAAAGCTATGTATTAACATTTTAACGGTTACAACAGCAAATTGAATATATATATTAAATATTAATAAAAAAATATAAATATTTTTATTAGTTTATTATCATTAACTTTACACTAGAAAAAAATCCAGAAGCATGTTAATAAATTACACTATTTGTAACTGTATTATTGTCACATGTATAATTAATTAGTTAATCATTAATTGACCATTTACTAAGCCTTTAGCTACACCTTAAGGGCTATTCATTAGTTTACTTTTATTAATGCACAATTCTAAAAACAGGATTTTTAATAAAGTGTTATTCCATACTGACGTATATGTGGGTTTTTAAAAAAATTATTATAGATTGATTCCATGACAAGCTGCATCACCAATACGCAATAAGCATTCATCAAATCCAAACAATCTTTATTATGCTTGACAGATGTAATTCCATTAAACTGAATGCATGTAATTAAAATAAACAGTATTCGTAGCATTATATAGTAGTATTATATTAGCTCTGTTAAGAACAATTCAAATCACCTAACATGCTCTTAATAAGCTCTATTATAGATATTAAAATGGTTATTTTGATGCAACACAGACAGTTTAATTCCAAAATGAGATAGACATTTTTTTTTAGGAGTCTTGACATTGCTTTTTAAATGGGAATGTTTCTGAGAAACAACAATACATTCGTTAAAACAGAAAAATAAAAAATGTTGGAATGAAGACTTCAACTCATTTACATTAAACACAGTGTCACCAGCACATGCAGTAAACACCTTAGCAACAAGAACAAGTTAATGTGTGAGAAATTAATAAATGATAGGTTAGGAGAATACTGCTAATGCTCTCTGATTGGAGCTTGTAAATTGGGCTTGGACGTCACTCAGATGTCTTTGACGCACTCGGGGCAGAGGACGTCATCTTTGCACGTCAGGAAACCTCGACCCACCAGAGACACGCAGCACCTTTTGCAGTTGAAGCAGTCGTTGTGCCACTGCCGCTGCTCAAACGAGATGTACTTGCTGCCTCCGAGGCCTGAGAGAAAAGCAACAAAGATGAGCCGTGAGTGACCCACAGAGTCCCATGATGGCTGTAATGTAATAACCCTTTAATTGGTTGTGATTTGATACACGGGGGCAAGCATATAACACTGTGGTTACTTCTGTCAATATGTAGTTCACGTGGGAATGCAAACTGGTAATTATTTCTGCGTTGCCATGATTGAATCTATTTCAACAAACATTAAACACTCCTGTGTCAAACTTTACCGCTGATCGGGGTGGTGCAGTAGGCACACTTCTTGGCAAACAGGTTGCAGAAGCAGTCGAGGCAGTAGGCGAAGTCGTCCCGAGAGGTGAACCGCTGGCCGGACAGCGGCTGCTTGCAGCCGATGCAAACGAAGCACTCCTTGTGCCAGGGCTGGTCGCGGTAGTTCACTCCTCCAGTGGTGATGGGCTGAAAGATTTGTGACATGTAGTGTGAATACCTATTGATTAAAGCATACTTAGACTCCAGTAACAACTATGTGCTATTGAGACTATTGAGATCTAAAAATGCATGAATTTATAGCTTCATACTGCTTAATTTATGCAATTTATGCTGTTTGTTGCCGAGTCTTCTTTCCTACTTCACTGAATGTTTGTCTCCAACTTTCAACCCAGAACTTAAATACTAAAAATCCAGTCAAAATCCCATTTTTTGGGAAAAGTCTTCAATTTGATGTAACCGTGCAGCCATAAAAAAACACGTGCTCTTGTGTTTGAATATTTCACTAAATGGAAACATCATAGTACCGTAGTGTCTTTAACTTTACAGCTACCCCTGGGGACTTCTAGGGGAAATTAATCATGTTTAACTTAAGCTCTTAAACGCCTCTCAAACTGAATATTGATCTAGTTATGATCTCCCACAGGAAATAATTGCTTATTAGAGACCTTTCCACAACCTCAGGAGCATCAAGCAACAATAAAATCCGTTGCATTTGAACAAAACCATTAATTTATGAGCTACTTTTACTCCAAATTGATCGCAGCTGGAGACGACTATGCACAAATACAGTGGAAGGGGAAGTGGTGCACATCGTGTTGTTTTACCTTCTTGCAGTGGACGCACTGCATTGCAAACTGCTTCTCATAGCAGGGCAGGCAGTAGTTGTTGGCGTCCTTCTGGATGAAGCTCCTGGTGCCCATGGGCTGCTGGCAACGGTTGCAGGCGAAGCAATTCTCATGCCAACTGTTGCCCTTGTGCTCCATCTTTTTGGAGCCTGGTGGGTGGAGAGAGAGAGAGAGAAGGAGTGGGAGGGAAGGAGAAGGAGAGAGATCAATACCTAAATGTACAGTAGGACCTTCCATCGGCATTCGGATCAGCCTATACCAATTACAGCTAATGGCAATTTGCTAAAGTCATGCGAGCTCTGTAAAGTGAGTGCACCATAAAATTAAAAGGCTACTAAACCGCCTCGTGGTATTTGCACAGTAGTCGTTAACCTGATTGAATTTATGAAAATAACAAGGAGCATAGAACCCTGAGAGAAGATCCGAAAGGCCCCCTCACCTGGCATGATGGTCTTCAGGCACGCATGGCACTTGGAAGAGTACTCGTTGCTGTAGCACTCGATGCACATCGGCATGTCGTCCTTGGTGGCGAAAGGCCGATCCACCAGAGATCGTTCGCACTTGAGGCAGAGGAAGCACTCGCTGTGCCAGTGGCGGTCCTTGTACGACAGATCCTGCAGAGTCGATGGTTTATTTAGAAATCAGAGGGAGATTTTTTTTATGTTTCTGCATTTACTGTTTTCTGACATAAACTAAAACATCAGCGAAACTTCACCCTCAAACATCAAGACACCAGACCACCTCTGTTCAAGCCTTCGTGCTGGTGGATATGTGATGCATGTTTGGTGTTGGGGGACAAAGTTTCAGGTTTTCTGCAAACAGGAATGGTAAAATATGGGTGAGGAAAGAGGAATAATTTGACCTTGCTGGTGCAGCTAATGAGCTTCTGGCACACTTCACAGTAGCTGGAGAAAAGCTCCTCGTAGCACTGTACACAGAACGGGTTGTCGTCCTTCAGGATGTACTTCTGCCCGTACAGAGAAGCTGTACACTCTGTACAGTCGTAGCGCTCAGCCATTGTGACTGAATCTCCTCTCTGAGTCTTCTGTCCTGGAAGATAGAATATAAAGTCCTCGAGCGGATGTGATTGCAGCCAACACAAAACAAGTAAACTTTGAAACTTAGATTGGATTTCAGTAACTGAGCCGACTCTTTTCTACGAAAGCGTCACACATAATCCAATGATTTAAACATCATGCCTTCATGACCTTGTACCAGGTACAAAGCACCTTAATTGAGCGCTACACACAAGAAATTAGTCCAAGGAATGTCACAAACAGACCCCAATTGGGCACACACTGTAGAGCCAATGCCTTCCACTTCTTAATGGACATAATGTGACCTTTAAATGTGGTTGTACGTAATTCCGAGCATTAGAAGGTTTCATTTGCTCGGCGTCCTCTGAGTTCTGGGAGAAAGTTGAATGAGTTGAAATCATGAGTCAGAGCAAAAACAAGGAGGGTTAGATGGAAGAGGAGCGAAGCAACGAGGAGAAGAGGTAAAAAGGGGAAGAACAACGAAAAAGTAAAGATAGGAAGGAAGAGAAGAAATGAAGGAGCAGCAGAAAAAACTCAAAGAAACAACCTACAAGAAGAAGAAATGAAAGAAACGCTTTTATCATCATCTACTTTAAACTTTTATTCTGCTGGAAGATGATTTTGAGAGCCATTGGTTGGCAAATAGCATCATTAGAGGTTTAAATATTTAAGAGTTAGCGGATTTCTTTAAGAAGGATTGCTGCATAAAATCTTACGCAATCTCTGAAAGTCAATTCTTGGAGGAAATCCAACTGGAGGGTGTTCAAAGGGAGCGCTCATGCTCTTCCAGGCTAGTTCAGGGCACATTTGATAGAATCAATAAAGCCTACATTCCTCGTGAAGCACCACCCGAGACGGCTGAGATTACACTCAGTGTCTTGCCTCTGATTGGCAGTCTGAAGCTGCCTCACGGACAACAAACAGGAAGTTAAATTCAGGAGAGCGATGTGAGAGCTCTGGCACAAAAGGGAAGAAAAGAGTATAGTGTTCATTCTCAAGGATTCGTGTAATTTAATAAAAGGGGTGCTCGCCAAAACACAAAGGCTACTATTCATTGGATAATTGATTAGATGAAAAGCAGTCCGAGTTTTTTCATTTATCATGAAGTCGTTAAGACGCTGTGGATGAAAGCCAGCGGCAGAATCCATTGCCAGATAGTTTTTGAATGACTTTCATCTCAAAGTTTTTTAGACCACTATAACAATTTTCTTTAATTATTGACAAATATACTATTTTAAGGTTTATTAAGTTCTCATTCTCTTTTTGAAAGACCTCAGCGAGCAGCTCCAAATAAGCTTCCAGAAAACCTGGCCTATGCTCAGTATACATATGTGGATTTTATTTAAATAAAAAACCCTAAAACCCCTAAAAATACCTCTTCTCCAAACACAATACACCCCTTTCTAAATCCTCTGTACCCTCTATTACTTTAAGAACCCCTAATACACCTTTTAATGATCCTTAACTCCCACATAAACCTCCTGTACCCTTTCATATCCTTATGGAAACCCAATAACATCCTATAAAACCTCAATAAAACTTTTCTAAACTTGCTTCGGTCATCCATCTATAAGTCTTATACCTCTATTTTCAATCTGTACCGCTCCAACTGAAACAACTTGATGTCATTTAAAGATAGTTATTAAGCTGAAATCACAAAAAAATACCACAAAAGAAACCACTTTCAATGTATCAATTTAAATAATCCTCTAATCCTCTTTAAACACCTGGATTAAATTCATCAAATGATGATGAATTTAGAATTATAACTATATGAAGCTAAATCATGCAGTTTTTTTTTAACACATCACGCACGTAGTATTTGAAACATTCTCATGGATGACTTGGAAAATAAAGCAGGAAGACAGAGAGGGAAGTGCAGAGAAACATTGGGTCAAAGACGAGACGAGAAGGTGAAGAAAGAAGTCGTACCTGTCAGAGGAAGAGCCGGCGTGCAGACTGAGCCCGGAGGTGTCTTCTGAGCGCTGTCGTCCATCTGCCTTTTAAAATTAAGGCCCAATTTGTCACGCTGGGGCAGGACGCTGAGGCAGTGGTGTGACCAGAGGGGGCAGGTCAGATTATATTTAGACGTCTATATATTGAAGACAAAATGCAGAACATCCCAACAGACCCCTGCCGTGAAATGTGAACACTTTTGAGCATGCAGTCACTCATACGGGACTCAATTTGTAAAATATGGATATATGGATACGATTTGCATTATCTACGTATCTACTTATATATCAAATGCATTTCACAGGTTGTTATTATGATGTCAAAGTGGCAGGAAAACCAAACTTATGTCACGTCAGGATCAGAATAAACTTTCTTAGGACACAAGCTGTCCAAGAAACGAGAAGAGAACCAAATTGCAAATCAAGGACAACTGTTATTGTTGTTTCTGATTTATGTTCATCTTGATTATAACCCGAAATCAAATCAGCATTTCATTAAGAATCACCTTGATCTCTTGATTTGATTTCGTTTAATCTAATGATTATTTATAGGGAGATCAGATGAGTCTGGTTTATGAACAGCGAGTGCTTTATTTTAACATTTTGTATTAACTCTGCTGCTGTGACTGCTTTGCTTGTATCTCTTTATGCAACTTTTAAAATAAAACCTCTAATAAACCCAAGAAAAGATCCGAAATGTACATGCCAGCTTCGTTTATTTTAATGGTTCAAAGAAACAGCATGTTATGTCGGGGCTAAACTCCAGCCACGGGTTAGTCCTCCTTAGCCTAATTTCTGCAGCGTAAAAATACAGTAATAATCCGTGAATGTGTGACTCCAATGAGTGTCGGTATGTGATGCAGTTGACATTTAAATAATTCATATAGAATTACACTTTCTTTGTTTGTTTGCACCCTCGGCCCCTGTACACTAGAAAAAGGGCCACTTCCAATTTAAGTAAAAGAAAAAAATACATGCAAAGTATTTTTTGCTTGTAATAAGTAAAGAAAATCTGCAAATGGAACAGATTTTAAAGCCTAAACACAAACTCTCACTCAGAAAGCACTGGGACATGTTTTACAAACGTAATGATCACTTAAACAACTCATTAAGCTATTTGCCAAAAGACGCCAATGTACCACAGCCTAAAGAAAACCCTTGTGCTGTATTGAAATACAGGAAATGTCAGGAGGTAATCAGGATTAGGTTAACGAGATAAATGCTTTTCCAAGAAAAGCAGTTCATCAAATGTGCCTGACTATTTGCCATTTTTCCATTATCTACTTGATTATTTTTTTTACAGTAAACTGACTGAAACAAATATAAATAGGTAATTTATAATGTCAGGAATAAGTAACAGCGATTTAAACTGTAATTTCATAAATTGTAGCTTTGCTATTATTTTACAGACTTGTCTTCCTTTGGTTTTGACATTAATTGGGCTGCCTTTAGAAGGAGGCAGAGCACCATGTAACCAGAGTGTGTTGCCTGTCGAATTAAAGATTTAAAGGGAAAAAAAAAGGTTTTTTTTTTTGCATAGCTTGTCAGAGTGTAGTGCTGAATTACTTATTTGACCTCAATGTTTTTGCCAGCCGTTATAAAAATGTATAAATATATTTCAATAGACTTCTGTATTTAAGTTAGAAGTATCATAATATGAAGTTTGTGTCCAAACCTAACTATAATTTAGAATTTAAATTGTAGTTCAGCCTGGCAAAAATAGCACACAAATATTTAGTATTCTAATTTTATTTTCGTTTCGAAAACGAACTTCCGGTTTTATTTTGAAGGTTTCCGCAGGAAGTACTCGCTTCATATACCCGCTAGCTTTACAGCTGTTTTTCTTTTTCTTTTTTTTTACATTCCGGAAGACTTTCTAAACAAACGGGGTTTATATTGAAAATAAGGAAGCGGAGCAATGAAAACAGTCCCTATTTAGCTGAGTAGAGAAGGAATAAAACAGATATATTTATATTGTATTTTCTGAACAACATGGAAGATGACAGGCGGCTGCAGCTCAGAGGGAACCCTGACTGGATGTCCCTTCTGCAGGAGGAGCTGCAGGATGTCCCGCTGTGGAACCTGGCTATACCCGGTAAAATAAAAAAAATACCGGGGATATGTTGATGAGCTTCTATTTCTACACTTTGTGCATGTATTTTGTTTTTGTCTGACACCACAGGGAGCCATGACAGCATGTCTTTCTGCCTGGATGTCTCCTCTCCCGTCGTGAGGTCAGAGCCCTGTCTCCTCAGAGCGATGGACAGGCTGGTTCCCTGCTGGATTCGACCCTGTGTCTCCCGCTGGGCCACCACACAGGTAGAGGAGCACGCATTCTGTAAATGAGCCCCAATCTAGGCGACTAAGAGGGTTGGAAGTGGGAAAATCTGGCCTCCCGTGGTGCGTTCAAGTGGTGTCTAACCTCTGGGTGGTGCGTTCAAGTGGTGTCTAACCTCTGGGTGGTGCATTCAAGTGGTGTCAAACCTCTGGCGGTGCGTTCAAGTGGTGTCAAACCTCTGGCGGTGCGTTCAAGTGGTGTCAAACCTCTGGCGGTGCGTTCAAGTGGTGTAAAAGTCACTGCAAATAGAGAGGCGCCTTTACAGAGTGCAGACAATATAGCATCGAAAACATTCTTGGCTACTACTAAAAGTCCTTCTTTCACAATCTTACTGCAGTATAAGTACAGCGGTTTCATCAAAGTATTCTAAATGTACTCATCTAGCAGCGGGAATTACTTTGCATTATATTATTTGATCACTTCGACATGTAAACAGCATTTTAATATTATGGCTGGTGGAGCTACTTCTAACTACACATATAAACTATATATATATATACGAATACACAGTATTTGCCTCTGGATGCTTGCCTGAGTTGCTGTGCACGTGCATTGAATTATTGTGCATTTTTCCATGTTTTTTATATTTATTCTGTGTGTGTGTGTGTGTGTGTGCGTGTGTGTGTGTAGCAATCGGTCCTCAGTGATCAGTGTGAACTTGGTGTTCGTTTCTTGGACCTGCGGATCGCCAGGAAGCCGGCAGGGGACACCAAACTGTTCTTTGCCCACGGCATCTACACACTGATGACTGTGAAGGTACACACTCTCAGTCCAACAGGCCTTCCAGTGACCCACGGGCCTCACGTTGAACCACGTGTTGTGTGTTTGCGTCTCTGCAGGAGGCCCTGCAGGAACTGGCTACCTGGTTGGACGCTCATCCAAAAGAGATCGTAATAATTTCCTGCTCTCATTTTGAACTGCTGACCGATGAAGATCACTCCCACCTGGCGGAGTACATCATCACGCTGTTCAGGAAGAAACTCTGCCCCTCGCAGGTAACTGATAAATAAAATAATTGAAAGATTATTTATTAGGCCAACATGAAACATTTGCTACTTTCAGCTTCACAAATGTGAGGTTTCGCTGTTTCATATAATTGCGAATTGAATATATTTAGGTTTTAGTTGTGAAGATATGAAATACTTACTGTGTGCATGTGTTTATTATACGCAGGACATCCCCACTCTGCGGTCCTGTTGGTCCAGAGGTCAGCAGGTCATTGTTTCCTATGACAACCAGCAGGTGGTGCTGCAGCACCCCGAGCTGTGGACTGAAATACCTTACTGGTAAATACACAACAGATGTGTGTTTACGTATTGTGTTTGCATTGCTGCGCAGCAAAAGAACGCACAATCCCACATTTATGAAAAGTAATTCAAACTTTAAACTGAATCCAGGTATGCAGACAGCCCAGATCCTAAGAAGGTGATTGCTTACCTGGAGGACCAGAAGCACAGAGGAAGACCAGGTACGCAGTAGAGGAGGAAATATTCAAATCACCTATCAAAATAAAAGCAAAATTACACTATAAAACATTTACAATTATAAGTAAGAGTCCTGCAGGAAAACTAAGTACAAATATAGAAGCATGAGCAACACATTGTACTTAAAACAGTAAAAGTAGTCATCATGCAGAATACTGGATCATTAATATGTAAATGGTACTTATAACTTCATGCTGTTTGGTAAGAATACATGATATCTTTTTAACTTTCTCTTTGTTTTCCAGCTGGTTTCTACGTCAGCGGTCTGAACCTGACGGAGGACGCTCCCTACGTCCTCCTCCATCCGCTCCAGGGCATGAGGAAGATGACCATGAGGGCTCTCTCGCTGCTGCTCCGCTGGGCGGGCGAGCAGCGGCCGGGGCGAGAGGCCGGCGGGGTCAACATCCTCTGCTGCGACTTCGTGGACATCAGTCAGTTCTGCTCGCTTGTGATTGGACTAAACTACAAACAGCTCGCTGCTCCTCTTCCTCCGGTCCGCGGGATGCCATTGTAACCAGAGAGGCAGCATAGAAATCCCTTTTGCACTATTTTATTTGTTTCATTGTCATATTGTAGATAGTTTTTCCTAATGTACTGGAAGTTTATACACTTTCTTTTTTTGCTTTGCATGCCATTTTTAAATATACACTTTCCTATATTTTCCACAGCGCTCCATGTGTAATGATATCTGTAGTCACATGGTAGCATTAGCAAAGCTTTAATGTCCCTGAGGGGCTTAAAGACAGCAGGCAATAATGATAAAAGCAAAAAGAAAGCAATAAATAAACCAGCAATCAGCACTAACGTCACTGTTACCAACGTAAAAGTATTTGCTCAATGCACTGTTGTGTGTGGGCTCTAATTTAAATGTTCTAATTAATCATTTTAACCATAAATATACAGTTTAAGTCAAAGTATTACGCATCAAGGCAAAAATCTAGGATCTCTTGGGTGTGTGCGTGCAGCAATAGTTTTTACTGTCATAATTAATGCAAAATGATGACGTCATGAACCAGATCCTTGCTTCACATTCCTCAAGGAGTCATATTTAAGGGGATTTCTTCAGCTTTCCCTTCAGGCAGAGGCACAGTGGAGCCGACGCCTTCACACAAACGGAAACAAATCAGACTTAAATGAAAGTGGCAATACTCCACAATTTAAGCTTTGAGCTATTCATTTATTTTATGATATTCCCTTGGAAGATGCTTACACGCTGAATTAACAGCCATGTGAACTCTTGTATATTTTATTTATTTCGTAGCGAGAGATGCTGCTGTTTATTTTCCGGTCTGTGAATATAAATTAAAGATATCTATACGGTATAGAAGCAGCTAAAAGCAGGCACCATGACACAACCTGAGAACAAAACAATCACAATTTCCACACAGGTTTATTCATTGAGAATTCAAAATGTTGCTCACGCAAGGAAAAAACAAAACAAAATACAAATCTTACTGCATTGGTTATGGCACATGAAGACGTCACTCTATTCTCCACTTTAGACTGAAACTCGTGAATGATGAAGCCTGATGTGTTTGTAAGCTAGCTGCAGTGCATTTACTGCAGAACAAATAAAAAGCAACAGTGCATAGACAAACATTTATGGCTGAATCCTATCCAGATATCTGTACATGAATTTGTCTGCTTACTATGTGCACAAACTTTATATCAGAGGAAAACGTCTCCGTTGACCGTTTTCATTAAGCGTTACACTTCTTTGTGTAGGGTTTGCACATTTGCTGGATGCATTTGGAAATGTTGTAATCCTTTGTGAAATAATTCACATCACATTGTACTAAAAGCACGGTTTATAAAAAATAAATATCCATTTGTTACTGCTGAAAAATAAGATTTGAAAAACATCTTCCCAAGTAAGACGGTTGCAAAAATTAAAAAATGTTTTTACTCAAGTGCTAAGGGTTACAGATGGTGTTAAAAAAAGTTAAAGAAAACATACATTTCATATACAATAACGTGTGTTTGTGTTGCTCTTGGACGCTGAAATGTGTTGATGACTGCAGCACCGACAAATACTGTATTTAAAAAGTTACTAGAGTTGTAAATGTGGTATGTTAATATTTCTTTCAGTTCTTTGCGGGAGTGATCACAGTGGTATATCCCTCTCTGAGATAAACTTACTTTAGGACATATGGACAAGAATGAGAGGGTTTTGCTGTTGAGATATTGCGTGTTCATTTTTCCTCCCGCCACAATAAGATAAGAGAGCACAGGATTGAGAAATGTCTTTCTAGATTAGCCCCAGCTTGTACCTCTCGCACTATTTTCTGACAAACAACCTTTAAAAAAAAAACGGGAAACACAGAAAGAATATTTCCAAATATGTTTTGGAATGTTTTTCAGATGTTTTGGGGGGAAAGCACCTGCACATTGGCTCTGTGGCTTCAATGTAATTCATACACGAGAGGCCCAAACTGGGGGAATCCAGAACCTGTGACCTGTTACTTTGTAACTGTAAACAGTTTTGGAACTACTTTCCACGAAGAAAATAGTCCCTATGAAATCAGTCTGTGTTCTGTTAATTATCCGGAGTAATCAGGATATTGTTTCTAAATCTCAACACCTTACTAGCTGGCACCGAGCACGCTAATTTTAATATTTATATCAAAGTTATAGCGACTGCTAGCGGACAAGTCACAAACAAACAAATGAACCATTCAGACAACAAATATGGCTGCCGGAGCGTGCGTTAGTGGGCGTCACCTGAGCTTAACTTAGGTTCAATAAGTGGGATAATCCTGTCTAGCACCATATAAGAGGGGCTAACACACAAACTATTCATTCATGGCAAAAAAATACTTATTTACAACATAGAAAAGTATGTGTGGACAAAAGCACGACTGCCTGCTTCATCCAGTGTGTGTGTGTGCGTGCACGTGTGTGTGTGTGTGTGTACGTGTGTGTGTGTCTGTCTATCTCTTGGCGTGGCTGCCGTAGCTGTTCTCGATGCACAGCACGACGTAGGAGCTGGAGCAGCTGCTGGTGCTCTGCTGGAGCAGGCTGCCGCTCTGCAGCGACGACGCCATGCCGGTTACCGCCTGGTTTCCCACACGCCACATCTCGCACAAGCCGTCCACGTGGCCCTGCCCGGCGCCGGTCGACCCGTGCCACAGCATCTTCTCCGGCCTTGGGATTAAAGAGAAAAGAAGAAGTGGCATGAATTCAGAACGTTTTGGTGACTTTTTTAAAAATCGAGTACATTTCTCACTTAGTTTAAATGTTTGCGTCACACATGTATAGGTCATTTGGCTCACCATGTGCTGTCATTAAGAACATCTTTGCCATCAAAGGAGTAGATCGGCACGTTGTCCTTCATTCTGCCGTCATTGAAGACGCCGTCCCAGCTGTCAAACAGAACCTCGTCCTGACAAAGACGAGACAATTAGTACAAAATGCATATTTTGTTGCCTTTGGACAGAACCAGGCTAGCTGTTTCCCCCCGTTTACAGCATTTGTGCTAAGCTAACAGCGGCTGGTTGTAGCTTCATATTCCCTTTAAATGGTCACATAACCACCTTCAGGTTGACGATTGGCATGCGGTCCCTGTCGGCCTTGCGGACGATGCTGTGCAGGTCCTGGAGTTTGGCGGACAGGAAGGCCCGGAAGGTCCCCTTCATCCCGATGGCCTGAGCCTGAGTGAAGCACTTGAAGTCTGCACCGTGGATGCCCCGCATGGAGCCGGTCTGAGGGCTGTTCAAGGCGATGAGGTGGAGCTGTGGGAACACCAATATGAATTGTAATATTCCATTTCACAGTAAAACCTAGAGAAGAAGATGTCCTCTCTTACCCCTGGACCTGAGGTATGATGGTGGACCGGAGAATGGTGCACAGGAGGAGCTGGTCTTCGCTGGGGAGTGACTGGGTGATGAGAGTCCGGGTGGGCGGGGCGTTCCTGGGCCGTATTCACAGAAAACCTCCCGTCTGGGTGATTTATCCGGTCGGAGTAACTCGGAAACCTGGGATCTGTTGGAGCGGGGAACCGCGGCTCCGGCTGATAGTGTGTGTCAGGTTGGTATCTGGGGTCAGAGTGGGTTGGGTCTCTGGGGTCAGAGTGGGTTGGGTTTCTGGGGTCAGAGTGGGTTGGGTGTCTGGGGTCAGAGTGGGTTGGGTTTCTGGGGTCAGAGTGGGTTGGGTCTCTGGGGTCAGAGTGGGTTGGGTCTCTGGGGTCAGAGTGGGTTGGGTATCGGGGGTCAGGGTTTGACGGGTATCGGGGGTCAGAGTGGGTTGGGTCTCTGGGGTCAGAGTGGGTTGGGTATCGGGGGTCAGGGTTTGATGGGTATCGAGGGTCAGAGTGGGTTGGGTCTCTGGGGTCAGAGTGGGTTGGGTATCGGGGGTCAGGGTTTGATGGGTATCGGGGGTCAGAGTGGGTTGGGTCTCTGGGGTCAGAGTGGGTTGGGTATCGGGGGTCAGAGTGGGTTGGGTCTCTGGGGTCAGAGTGGGTTGGGTATCGGGGGTCAGAGTGGGTTGGGTATCGGGGGTCAGAGTGGGTTGGGTATCGGGGGTCCGGGTGATGCGGGTCCGGGTGCGCCTGATGCCCAGAGTCGCCGTGGACCGGACTCTCAGGTGGCCTTTGGGCGTCGTGTGCGGCGGTGTCCGTGTTGGAGTGGTGGTCCGGGGAATAGGGGACGACTGGTGGGGGCTCCACAGCCGCCACCTCGTTACTCTGAAGATGAAAGAGCATCACATACGTATTAAAACACGACGCGTTATATATCCCGAAGAAGAGAAACAAGGAATAAGGACACTCACATCCTCACTGGGCAAAGCGATGTAGCTCCCGAGCTGAAAAAATAAAAAGAGACAACTCCATAAATATATATGAGAAGTATTTTTATGTCCCTCCTGCGGATTTAAAAAGGTATTTTTTTTTACCTGGATTTGTCGAACTCCATCTCGGACCCGTAAGTAGAGATCTGTTTGCTCTATGATGTAGACCAGAGAGCCCTCAGGCTGTCTCCTAGCGGTGGCCGTCATGGTGTCATAAGACCGCAACACTGTCACCTACAAACGCAGAAACACTCTTAAAGCGACCCAGGCTTTCCTCCTACAGCTGCGACGACGAATATGATATATTGTTAGATAATAAGGAAATAAAGCAGACAGATCTGACTGTGTAAATATGTTTTCTCACCCCTGAGGAGTATCCAGGTATTCCAGGCACTCCAGGTGGTCCCGGTGGTCCAGGAATATTGATAGCTGTCATTCAAAAAGAGGAGGGCGGTAATCAGACTTATGGCTTTAATAAATGATAGAAAAAGGCAAAATACTGCATATTTGCATCTGTCAGTCTGTCTGAGGTAAACTGTTTCGTAGACTAAGCTACTGAAAGATATTTTATTGAGTTTCCCTTTTGCAAAATGTTCTGAGTGAATTTGAGTCCCCTCTGGTAAACAGTTATGTAGCATATTTGTCCAGGGCTTTTATTTTGAAAGGTAACAGAAGTTTGTCACATTTGAAATAAGTAAACTTTTAGAGCCTCCATGAATATGAATATGGCGTTCTGTGTGAAAGTGTGCATGACAAAAACGCCCCCCGTTGTGTAAAGGCCTTTAATGGTGAATATCTGATTAGGACTCACTCTGTGTGCCCCTGTGAGCTCCAGGTAAGAATCCTCCTGGAGGCCCGGGCGGCCCCGGTGGTCCAGGTTGCCCATCATAGCCGCTTCCTGGTTGACCAGACGGCCCCTGAGGGCCTGGTGGGCCAATGACGGATTCTCCTCTTGGGCCCTGATGGAACAAGGACAGAAACGTGTTTAGATTTTGACTTATTTGAGAAGAAAGCTTTCTGTTTTTGACGGTGGGGAATCTTACAGGAGGTCCAGGCACTCCTGGGACTCCGCTCCCTCCGTAGCGGGGGTCGTAATATCCTCCACTCGGTTCTCCCTTCTCTCCTTTGAAGCCCGGGTTGCCCGTTTCACCTTTCAACTCATTCTGGACGCATAAACATCCAAGACGTATTAAATGAAAATCATACTGATGCCAATAGTTTAACCATGAACTTCAGAGCGGACGCTTACCCTTAAAGTGTAGAGGTCAATGGTTGATCCGGCACCTGGATCAGAAACAAAATGCCGTGCTTTGAATTTGTCTTAAAAGCATTAAAGTTTCAGCTTTTTCTGCACAGACGAAGAGGAGCTACCTGTAATTCCAAGCGTCCCCGCTGGTCCTCGATCACCTTTCTCTCCTTTAACAGCTACAAACAAGAGGAACAGCAACAACATTAACAGGCTAGCTGTTCCCCCCCGTTTACAGTCTTTATGCTAAGCTAAGCTAAGCGGCTGTAGCTTTATATTGAACAGACAGCCATGAGAGTGGCATCAATAAGCGTCACACTATTCCTTTATGAAGTTAGTTTACCTGGGTAATACCTGGAGTTATCCTCATACCCCTGAAATAAAAACAAAGAAGCAACATTTAAGTATCTAATCTTATTTAGCACAAGTACATCTCATTAATTTTAATACATGAACATTTAGTTTTTTATTTACTGCACAGAAATAGAGTAAACCAATAAATAAAATAAATCCTCACTCTGACTCCGTCTGTGGGAAGAGAAGGCCCTGGAGGTCCAGGGGGGCCCGGTGGACCCGGAGGACCCTGGGACACAACAACAAATATTGATTACTGCGTGCCGATGGCCTGAAGAGAAAAACTCAAAAGTAAAACGGGACTGAAATTCAACCTCAGTGGACTTTTTAAAAAGACAAATGTTTGATACTCACAGCGTAACCAGATCCATATCCAGTGCTTGAGTCTCCCTTCTCTCCTCGGGCCCCGTTCAGCCCCGGTCGACCCTACGATTAAACACTGTGTTAAATATGAACAAGATTAAAGCCTCAATGTGTATCAATTAAAACATATCTGACTCCTCGCGGTAAGGTGGGTTTGTTTGTACTATTTTTATACCGACTTGATATGAAAATGTTGCAGGAAATCTACTTACAGGTCTACCTGGTATCCCGATGTCTCCCTTCTGTCCCGAAGGACCAGAAGGACCCTGGAGTAGAAAGAAGAAAGAATCACACAAGTTTATTATACAGATTTGATGCGGTTAGTTACTCAAAATGTGGTAAATTAAAATATGGTACGCACTGCAGGTCCCTCAGGGCCAGGGGGTCCACTATCGCCCTGTAAATGAACACACACACACACACACACACACACTTTAGGAAATGAATCACTTATTAAGACGCTTAAATTCCTGGATCTCCAGAATAAAGGTTTTTACCGGCTGTCCTGCCAGACCCCCGATGTACTGAGGTCTCCCGTCAGCCCCCAGGATGAGACCAGGCTCTCCTTTCGCCCCCTGAACAAAACAACACGCGTGACTCAAAACAAAACAACACGCGTGACTCAAAACAAAACACGCGTGACTCAAAACATAACATCTACTCCGATAACACAGGACAGCATTGTGCCGCTTTAACTTCGTCAGGTAAGATATCGCCTAGTTTTTCAAAACGTGCATTAAACACAATTAATTTTGTCTCTTAATCTCTGCCATAAAGTTGCAGAAAATATATTTTTTACGTTTGCTAGATAGATAAATAGAAGGAGATAGTAGGATGTTTCAACTGTAATCACAGGGAGAAAATATTCATATCACAAGAAAACAAAATACTCAAATCTTTATCTCAAAATGATGCTAGTTAAGTTATGAATTTAAGCCGTCAGATGGACAGTAGGTAAATTAAACTGACAAAATTATGTTGATAATGATATTATAAACTGTAATTATTAATTATGCGTCTTTTTTTGCTCTTTTATGGTGTCATTGTGGTCTTTTTGTGTCTGCATATCTTTGTGGTCTGTAAGCGTCTGAGTGACATGTTGCAGGTCAGGGGATCTTTCTTTGCAATACTGCACAACAAATCATTCAGCACGCATCTTTTACTGTAAAAATATGAAACTAACTCATTAAAATATGGATTATCTTACTTTAGGTGCATATCCTGGAAGACCCATGTCTCCCTGGTCTCCTTTTGGTCCCGCGGGCCCCTAAATAAAAAAAAACAAACACATAATATACTGACTTCCGTCCATTTTTGTCATATTCATTTTCAAATGTTTGATATTTTTTATAACGATGCATACCGGGAATCCTGCTCGACCCGGAACACCATTCCCTCCCTGGAGAAGAGAGAGAGAGACAAGGCATGAAGAAAGAGAACAAATAACAATAATAATGTGTTAAAGCAACTTTAGTTTAGTTTTCCTATCAGGTGAGGTCAGTTAGGGAACAACTCACCTGCCCTCCTTCGCTCCAATAAACGTCATTATACTACAGCAAGACAAAGTTAGGTCAGTTAGTGAGGCGGTGAACAGACAGCAGTGCAGGCAGTGACTGTTAGTGAAGATGAGTAACTCAAACGTTAAGAAGTGATTCAATGGCAGGCTTTCATGTGGGGGTTAAATTCATTCTTCACATGTTGTGGACCTCTGACTCACGTCGCTTGTCTGGTAGGTGACTTGTCCCGGAGGACCGGGAGGCCCCGGAGGTCCAGGAAGCGCCCCACCTGGCCCTGGCAGACCCTGCCACAAAAAGAAAAGGATCCATAAGAAGAGTATGTTGACAAATATTGAGAAAATAAAAAAAGCACTTTGGTTTATGAGCAAATATCTGCAACACTAAATGACGTTCATCCTCATTGCTAATTATCAAATGTTAGAAAACTATAGTAAGAAGGCAAACATGGAGAAGATTATACCTGCTAATTAAACTTTTTGCACATAACTCACCGGCTCTCCTTTCTGTCCTGCGGCTCCCTTTTCACCCTAAAAATATGAACATCATTAGTGCCATGAAAGAAAAGCGACATGCAAAATACTAACGTTTAATTGTCTGTAATATGGTACGCAAAAACAACAAATCCCAGAATTCATCTGGCCTCATACCGCCTGTCCAGGGAACCCGTCGAGAGCTGGAATCCCAGGAGCTCCTCTTGATCCGTCTGATCCTTTGTCTCCATGGTTACCTGGCAAACCCGGCCTACCCTGGATATCATGATAGAACATCTCCATTAACAACAATAACAACGGCTATGTTTGTGCCCGTAAACAGACTCCGCGGTACTTACAGGTAGACCTGCGATACCGGATGGACCCTGGAGGACAGAAGACACAGAAACATGAGGCAGAGGATCTCCTGCAAAGAGAAGGTTTAAGGTTTGGGGGATCGGGTACCTGAGGTCCAGGTGGGCCACCGAGTCCAGGCAAGCCATTGTTGGTCTCGTATCCATCCTGGTTACCCTGTGAGGAGAGAGGCGAGGGTTTCTGTCCATCACAAATGTAATGATGCGGTGTAATCTGTTCTTATATATTAGAACATGTCCTTTCCCGTACTGGCTTTCTTTCTACTCGTTTGTGTGGATTAAAGTTAAATATTTTCAGTCAACATTATTATTAAAACGTCAGATGATCAATGATTCATTCATTCGTGTAGAAACAGACTTTACGAAGTGCTTCACACTTCAGAATAATAATAATAATAAATTAATAAGCTCAAATGTAAATAAAAAGGATGAAATTCAGCATTCATACATTTAAAATGATGTTTATAAACGCGCCTTTGACATGTTACAGAACATGTAATCTTGTAGTCTGCAAAAATAAACAACAACAACCTAAAAACAATGTTGTCCGTCTCTTAACTTTACATTACTAGCATCTCTTCTTAAATCTTAATTAAATCCTAAAAGCCGATCGAAAGCTGCATTTATTTTGTGGCTTTGCATGAAATATAATTCCTCTCACCTGTCCACACAAGCCGAGGATCATTTGTGCATGCACATGTATGTGTTTCACCTCTACTCACATGACCAAAGCGGGACGGTGGCCCTGGTGGCCCAGGGGCTCCCGGGGGCCCAACTGGTCCCATGGGACCCGGAAGCCCCGCCAGCCCACCCTGCCCCGAGGCACCTGGCAGTCCGAGGTCCCCCTGAGCACCCTGAGGTGAGGAAGGACAGTTTGACTCCCGTTATCAGCACGTTGAGACTTTTAAAGGAAGTGAGGAATAAGAGCACATGCAAGAGACGAGTGCAAAACAAACAAACAAACAAACAAACAGTAAGATGTCACTCAGAAGAGGGAAAGTAAAGCTGAGGAAGCTTCAGAGAGAAAGTGGACTCACTCACGGAGACATATGTTTTAAGAGGTGAAATGGAGGTTGATAAAAGCTTGAGAGGAAGGAAACCACCAAAGCAGAGACCCCCCCAGTACCTGCGACCCATTACACACCGTAGAGGATGGAGCAAAGTAAGAAAACAGGCCGGTGAAAAAGTTGGATTCTTGCGAGGTTTGCTAGAGGAAGGTAACAAAACATGGAGGACAGAATCTATCTGGATGCACCCGCCACAAATTTTGCATTTTAAATTTCAAGTTGAAGAACAAACATTAAGATTTTACTTTTTTTTTTTAAAGTATAAAAATCACCTTTTCTCCAGATGCTCCTGGAAGACCAAGATCACCGCTGTCACCCTGCAGGGGAGAGATTGTTGTTATTGGAAATCTGTGAGAAATATTCAGCAGTTGAAATCAATCTGTACTTCACCTTCTCTCCGGATCCTGGTTGTCCTATTCTACCAGGCGGACCAGGAGGACCCTGTAACAGCACACACTCACTGTTTAATAGCCCATCAATAGCATTATTTATTATCACAAGTTCCCAGAACACAAAGCCAAAAAAATTAGCAAATCTTCACATTGAGAAGCTGGAAACATCAATTTTTTTGAGTCATTGAAAATGACTTGAAACGATGGATTATGAAAAAAGTTGAAATCATCTAATCGATTAAAGAACTTATAGTTTCAGGTCTATATTGTACAATGAAAGCTGGATCATATTCACTCACGGGGAGACCGGGGACTCCATCCTGTCCAGGTGGCCCAGGTGGTCCGTAAGCAACTGGACCATCGGGTCCCAGTGCCACTGAAACCCCGGGAGGGCCAGGAGGCCCCGGGAGGCCTGGAAGACCACGGCCACCCTGATAACAAATCACAGTCATTATGTTGTGCAAATAAATATCCTAAATCATGTTTAGTCTGAACGATCATCAACATACCCGGATTTTGTCCAAGTCTGCGAATCCCGAGCCCTCCATGTCGAAGAACGTCTACCGAAAACAAAATAAAACGCAGTGAAAAGTCTTGAAACAATTAATCCTGAAAGAATAAGGTGTTTAGTGTGTGGACGTACTGGGTGGTCACCGGTGCCAGATCCAGGAGGTCCTGGCAGACCTGGGGGGCCTCTGGGTCCTGGTTGACCCTCTCCAAGCTCACCCTGGAGATATCACACATTATTACACTGAATAAACCTTTTTTTTTAATACAGTATAATAATTGCGCAAGAATCGACACAATACATCCATCTTATTCCACTACAACCTTCTGGCCTTGAGCACCAGATGCTCCTGGACTTCCTGGTGAACCTTGTGGCCCGGCGGGACCCTGGAGACAGGAGCACAAACAACAGAATTACACCGCTAATCTTTTAATTATCTTATTAATTATTTAATTAAAAACAAAAAGACGCTTACAGCTTTTCCATCTTCTCCTGGATCACCCTAAAAGATAACCAATCAGTGAGTGACATTTAATTATTAAAACATATAATTTGTGAGAAAAACAAAACAGACTGTGTACTCACAGGTTCTCCATCTTCTCCTGAGGGTCCTGCGGCCCCCGGGGGTCCCGCGGGTCCAGACACCTGCTTCACAACAGAGCCATCCCCAAGTGTAACCGTCTCAGCTGCAGGTCCGGCAGGACCAGGGGGCCCGGGAGGCCCCTGGGCCCCACGGTCTCCTTTATTACCAGAGTATCCGAAGCCAGAACTACCCTGGTGAGGAAGGAAAACAGGAGTTTCAGCTGAAAATGTTAGCGAATGAAAACGTTGTGTTCCTCTGCTGAAAAAAAGCTGGGAAGTGGATCTCCAGTTGGGGTTTCTTTATCAAACTACTGTTTTCAGGAGATCACAGATTAAAAGAAAAACTCCTCAGAGTGAACATAGTTAACGTACCTTTACACCTTTTTCTCCCTGCAATAAAGAAAAAAAGACAAATATTAAGTTGTGTGTGAGATCGGCAGCTGATTTCACTTTTTTTTTTATATTTCCTGCACACAGAGTGACGTTTCTACCTTCTGTGCGCCTCCTCCACCCTGAGAGGAGGAACCGGAGGAGCCAGAGCTGGAGCCGGACTCTCCCTTCGGCCCTACGGGGCCCGTGTCCCCCGTTGAGCCTCTCTCTCCTCGGTCACCTTTCTCACCTTTCGCGCCGCCGGGACCTGAAGGGCCTGAAGGACGCGTCACATTAGAAAAGTCAGGAACAAAACACAACAAAAACACACACACTGACGGCACATTTAATGCACGGAAACCATTAAACATGACGGGATGTCACAGGAAATGTGCATAACGTAGTGAACGTCATCACTGCCACCACCAAAATGCAAAAGTACATATTCATGAGGAAGAATAAAGAGACAAACAGCAATTATTACAATTAGAAAGTGCAAAAGAACAAAGTCTTTAATGAAAGAAAATGTTCAGATGAAGGAAAATATGTGTTTGCATCAGTTTGAGACAGTTTAAGGGTTTTTGCTCAGTAGTCTGGCGCCACCTGGTGGACACATTTGCTCAGTGGAAGCAGGGAAGCCATGTGTTCTGCATAACTCTTAATTCTCCCTTTTGACTTTTCTATTAATAACAAGAACATTTGGACAGCAGTAGATTTACTATTTGTATTCGTGTCTACCTTTTTCCAAACTATTTTATAATGATGATTTATTCTATGAATTATTTACAAGCTAGCGTTGCTCTGTAATACTTCCTTTACATATATGGTAATGCTTGATTGCAAATTGTTGGAACAACTTTGTTGGATGCCATATCCGACGCTTTGTGAGCAGCGGCATGTTCCCTGAGATAATTATTAATATGCAACATGTCAGCACAATATCATCAGAAATAACGAGGGCCTCAATGTCAGTGCGTGACTTTGGTTGATTCCACATATTATTCTGCAGTCACATGTCGACCTCCACCAACATGCTCACAGCTCCAACACAGGAGAAACCACAGCAGCTGCAGACGCACTGCTCATCCTACACTGCGATAGGATGGCCACATGCTGATCAGGGCACCATCCCAATCTTAAGCTGCACTTCTGCAAAAGGCGAGACCAGATCCGTTTGCCCCCCAGCGACCCACCTCTGAGGCTCGGTGAGTCGGGCCGACTGTTGTCCGCCGCCGGCCGCTGAAACCTGACATCTAAAAGTCAACACAAACACAACTTTACTGGCTGCATGAGGCCTGCAAGTGTTGGCTTGTAGAGCGGAGAATGTGTTGCCTTGTTGAAGTCTGACCGAGGTTTATGAACGAGGTCACGGACAAAACAACTTGTAGGATATTCTGATGTGTTAATCTGCGTACGAGGCTCTCTAAAGAAGATTTTAAAACCAAAAGTGAATTTCCTTTTCTCCTTATGAGCCACTTCTTCACTACTGAAGTGACATAGAAAACCAAAACTTCTTTAACTCTCCACATGGGGGAGCTGAAGAGTTTCACATGTCACCAGCACGTTGAAACCCTGCAGCAAAACTCCCCTCACCTTCAGGTTCAGACAAGCACCCTCATGCACATTTCTATGGATAAAAGCTCAGAGAGTCTACCAGACGTTTTGTTGGCAGCGGCTGCTGTATGATTAAAAACTTCCATTACACCTTTTTCCACAGTGATTCCACTGATGGCGATGAAGAGCTTTTACCTGATTCTGTGAGTTTGGTTCCACTTGAGGATATCAGAGGGGGTTCAGGTACCGGCCGGAGGGAAGCTGGTGTGGTCTGGACACATGATGCAATAGTTTAAAAATGGCTGAACAGCAGAAAACTTCAATGCCTCATTTTCAGAAGTTTACACAGATTATTTCTACATTTGAAATAAGAACTCAAGCTGCAACTTAAAGTCTTGATTTCCTTCCACACAGAAGCTACAAATAGCTTTATATTAAACATATTTATTCACCACTTTCCCCATCAGCTTTATTCTAGAGACTCTGAAACAGTATTTAAAAACATAAACTCTGTCTTTACACATGCAAGTTTTTAATGCAAGTGGATTTTATTCACCTGAACCTCGAGTTCTGCAACCAACTAAAAAAAAAGTTGCATGCAACATTGTCTTACAGTAATAATCCTGTTAATTCTCATCGTTGGTTCTTTGAGCAGTTTGATGATTGATTTGTTGATGCTGGTTATCTTGAATAACAGAGCGCTCTTATTTTGAAACAAGTGCTCATCATGTGACGACAATTACATGAGGTAGGCGTGTTAGAAATGCTCCCAGCATGCACCGGGGCAATAATTCTCATGTTATACGAGTTCATGCATGATTTGGAACAGTAAAGAAAATATAGTTCATGGTGTTTTTAATCTTTACAGCACATCAACCAGTTTAATTAGACTTAAACAGGAAGATCATTTGGATGTCCAGGGTGCTGCTGTAACACTGCAACATGCTAACTTCTATATCCATTCATGCACTTTCATTTCAAATAAATGCAAGATATGAAGACACAAACCTTCACTGTGTGTCCCGTCCGTCTCCTTTCTCCTTCCCCGCTGCCAAAGTCTCCAGAAGCCTGCGAGACAGACGGAGAAAAGACGTTACACACAAAAGCATTCAGACACTTTGGATGAAATATTTAAAATAAACTAAATACTCACAGCGTCAGAGTCGTCCTCGTCATCACACAAACGCTCAGCTGCCCGATGGTTTCCCACCACTTTCAGATCTGCAATCTCACCCTGAAAACACGCAGTGAATGCATTTTATTTCTTCGTGACTCATTGTAATCAGTCAGGATATTAGCTTCCTCTGAAGTCTCCAAAGAGATGGAAAATTTGAGCAATGACTCAGGGCAGAGTAATGTGTCAGCTGTCTTTGAATGATCTTAAATCCGTTAGCAGAGACCTTATTCTGTCTCTCGAACACAATGCAGACATTTGGAGTCACGGTGGACTTCATGACGCTTGACACATGAGCATATTCTGCCTTAGAGACCACTGTGTCCTTAAAAAGTAGTTTCTTTGCATTGATTTTGGCCCAGAGATGCAGCTCAGAATACAAGTGTTAGGACAAATTTCTACTATTATCATGAATCAATTTCCTCTCCACTTCAAAAGGCCATGTGGCCGTCACCTGGGTCACTGACTGGGTGCAAGCTGAGAGGTCAGAGGTCAAAAGTTGAGAGGGGTCAAGTAATAGATTTACAGCAACGAGCAGGGTTAAGTCTGCCCTTCCTGTTGCCTAGGGTGCCCCAGACCTGCTATGAGGAGCCACAGGGAGATATTAAAGAGGGATCTGACCCGGAGAAGAGGTCACTCAAACACCTGCTCTGTTAGCACACAGTGAATTACTCTGACTTCTCCCGTGGGCGACATTTGGAGGAGGATTCGGGGCTGGTTTTCATTCATTTCTGTCACAAATGTGATGAGCAAACATCTCTTCAGCACTTGAGCATTTCCTCTGCTGGTACCCTGGAGTTTATGGTCAGAAGATAGACTTCTCCTCCAAATGCTCAAGTGTAAAATACGTGTACAGATTTTATTTTGTTAAAATTGTTTGCCGCTTCAGTTATATAATGTACTCTAGAGTTGTGCATCGATTTGATATAAAAGTGTGTTATTTTTCCTTGTTTTCATAGTTGAATATGTTCCTATTCTGTATTTAAAGTTAGATGATTGTGCAGCTGTCTTTTGTGGGAATTTGGAAGCCACGACGGGTGTAACCTCATCAGCTCATACAGTAAATGTGTGACACAAACCCTCTTGTTTGTACCTTCATCTGGGATTAAAGAATTACCTGGAACTTGTCAGCGTCGGCTCCTCCTGCCTGACCCACAAAGATGCCCGCCCCGGTGTCGAGCTCCATGGGATCCGGCGAACGCTCAAACTTCACCACCTGCGGCTCAGAGTCGCAGCCCTGGTAGAAAGTCACCTGCTCCTCGTAGACCGACAGCGAGAAGCGGCTCCAGGTGTTCACCATGCTCGGCACGTCAAAGCTGGCTGCCTCGTACGAGGCCTCGGAGTCGGGCTCGGTGTAGAAGAACTGCACCTTCTGACGGCCGGACTTCACCGCACTGAGCTTGACGCCGATGTACATGAGCCTCTGAGGCCCGTCGGTGATGGAGAAGAGCACGGAGGCGGCGGGGGTGGAGGGCTTGATGTGGAAGAGGAGGGAGAAGTGGCGGTGGAAAGGGTTGGGCACGTGGGCGAGAGCCGGCTGGCCCGACGCCGCCGAAGAGGTGAAGACGAAGGCGGTCTCCCCCCTCGGCCCGTACGCCCTGGTGATGTCATCTGGTGGAGGGTCTCCGATTAGCTGGAGCAAAGAGACGCCGTTGTCCTCTGCAGGAAACAAAGAGACAGGAAACAGGAAGTCAAAAGACACACTTTTAAACTAGTTAGACAAGGATTGCATGAATGGGATTCTAGAGATTCCTGAAACAAAATCAACAGCCAACAGAAAAATACTTTCAATATAGGACGTATTCTGGTAAAAAAGTTGCTTGTGAAGTCGGGGTTTATGAGGTGCACTTGAATAGTATTAGTTCCAAAGACAGGGTCAGTTCAAAGCACAGAAATCATCAGCAAATCACAAGTAACTATTAGTGTTTTAGTGGCTCAGAGTCAAACATTTCTAAAGACAAACATCTTTGAGATATTGTAGAATTCCAGGAGATACGATGCGTCTCTTCAGACGTTTCTTCTGCTTTGGGAATCTTTTTGACACATCACAGGTCACGATGGGTTAAAACGTTCACGGCAGGAAGCGCTACAAGTTAGGAAACCGCTTTAAATAAGTCACCGACTCAACTGATCCACGACAAGCAGCCTCTGGAGAAACACACGTCGACCCTTTGGGTCAAACCACAGATCAGTGGTCGCTGTGTTGACTGGCGAGGTGGTTTAACTAAAGCCGGATTCCACTTTAATGCAACAGAGAGAATTAAATGGGAAAACTGCTTATGTTTCAGTTCCCATAGATTCAAACAGCCCAAGAGACCAACAGATTATATTCTCATAAATCAGCATCACAGGGGAGAAAGCGTTTTGGACCGCGAAGACGTTTCCTCCTGAGGACGGCCTGTCATCACAGATTCATGAGAGACGACCAAAAAGTACAATGTGTGCATTAAACGGTCACAGGGGTCAGAGGTCGTGGGGGTTTCCCAAGGTTTATTAATGATGTGAAAGTATTACACGCGGCTCAGTTTAGTGTTCAGTCAAAGAACGTAAAGGAAGCTGTAACTCTGACAAAGACCAGCTGCCTGCAAAATGAAAATCATGTCGGGGCAAACTTTCTGTAATGCAAACAAAAAACACGACAAATTTGTTGCTAAATTTAGTAGAAAAGGAGAATTAGACGCTTAACTGTATAAGATTGTGTGGTCTTTAACATGCCAGACAAATGCCCATAATAAATTCCCAGGTTTTGTCTGAACAGTAAAAACAGGAAATACAAAAAAAAGGTCAGCAGATTTGAACATTTCATTGATTTTGAAAACATTTTGCACATTAATTTCCTGTTTCAGCCTTAAAGTGAGACAAAAAAAAAAGAAAAAGAAACATCACATTCTTCTAATTTCAGGACTGAATGACATTCTTTACCCGTACATTTGCTTTAAAGTTAACAGTAGTGTTGACAGGATAAAGAGTTTGTGGTTTTGTTTTTTGCACACCTTTCCACTTGCTGAGAGTAAAGTCACACTCCTCATAACCAACTACACATCTGCACTCCCCCACTTAAATCCTAAACACTCATTCTCACAAACACTTGCTGCATGAATGGCGGCGTTATGTAGCTTCGTCCAGCTACAGCAGCAACAGCTAAGCCTGGATTCTGTGGGATTTCATCCAATTGGAGGACACGCCGGGTGGCCAGCTTCCCACTGAGGGCACCTGCCATCGGTTCATCTCAGTCACACAGCTGCTGCAGCTGCTGCATGAAATCAGCTGGGCAAATTATGTAGAATTCAAGCTTTTTTTTTTAAAAAAAGAAGCAATCTCGATAAGGAAACTTCCTCTTCTGCTGCAGCATTGTGACTTAGGATCCTGTTTCACTTCGTACGCTCACATCTGGAAGCTCTCCAGTCCAACCACAGCGCTCCCAGTTAACAGGCCAGTCAGGGTTCCCATGAACAAGAACAATGTCAGCAAACTATTCTGTCCTAACGGCTACACACTTTCCTAATTATTATTATTTATTTTTTTAATCAGACCTGCAATCTCAGTCTCTTAAGTTATTCATGTTTTTTCTGTGAACCAAAATGCAAAGCACGCAAGATGATTAACAGGAGACGATTTATGCTTTTCAGCCCATATTTCTGATTAATTTCAACCATATATTTTATATTATTAAACTTCAAGTCAGTGATCAGCTGTTTCTTGATCTGTAAATTCTCAAACGAGCACAGATGGAAGCTGGCATGACACCCAAGCGTGTGAGCTTTGCCTCTGAAACTGTTAACCCTGCTTCTGTCTGCTCCCTTCATGCTAACATGGCCCTTTGTGTGGAGGAACAACATGCAGCGATGTTTCACAGCTCTGCTGAAGGCACGGGTAATTAAAACATGACCCCACGTATTCTGTTGCAGAGGATTACTGAACTGCCATGTCTGTATTTTACAACATTTAACCCCGAAGAAATTCAATGCCTGTTTTACCGTGTGAAGAAAGAAAAGATGCTGACAGGGAAGAGAGGCTCAGACAGACAGATGTAGAGGAAATGCGTGTCAGATGTCCATGGGAAAGAGGACCATGAGGGACTCTAGGACGAAGCACACACACATAGACCGAATCCCAAAAGCCTGTACGGACACAACATGTCAGTTAAAACAGGCTGAAATGTCATCGAGGCACCGATGGACTCCTCCAGAAGTTTAGGAATGTAAAATGCCTCCTCAGGGGGAAGAGAAACAGCTTCCCTGGAGGCCAGGAACCATTAAGACACAAATAATGCTTTTAAAACCTGCAGTAGACCAGGCTTTGCATTGGAGTCTCAGGGATGGACCAATCAGAGGAGGCGAGGACCGGTTTGATGCGTTTTGAGTTTGAATCCAGTCAGTTCATGTAGAGCTGGGCGATAATTCAATATGATCATTTATTAATACAGTTGTGATGAACCCTGATATACAATTATGTCGTCTAAATTGATAGCAAGCACAAACTAACAGATTTCTTAGAAAAATCTGATTAAGACAGTTTGATTTAACCATTTGTGCACACGCATGTAAACAATCTGTATTTAGCTGGAAATATTTAACTATTTTTATCTATAATTTCTCTTGAAACGTTTTTTTTTTTTTTTACAATGAAGTTATTAATTAATTGAGAAAATACTCTTATTTATCACATCTTTGATTCACAATAGGCTTTACCATGTGGTTATTTCACATGGACTATTCATGTATTGAACTACCTTCAAAACATATCGCCCATCCCGAGGTTCAGGCAACAAAAGCAATGTTGCCGTTGCAGATTTGTTGCATTTAAAAGTAATTTCTGAGACGGGGTTGCACATAATAGCAGAAAAAGTACAGCAGTATTGGTATTTTTGGAGGATGACTTCAAGGCTCATTGCAACCTAAATTGTCCGTGTGCAAAATGAAAACATTCTCATTCCTCGTCTGTAAATTAAAACATTTCTTTCTATTCTGCGTGAGCATACGTTGCACAAAGAACATTACTCCATTATCAAAGTATGCCTCAGTCAGAGCGTTTTACTTTACCTCCAGTCCTTATTTGGAAAAGTAAGCACTGCACTAAAAAGATAATTTAATTGTCTAATGACACACTACGAGGAATCTGAGGTCGTTTCTCCATCTTAAAACACGTCAGGAAGCACAAATGTTTAGGCTGCAAGTCCTGAGCGTCTCTTTCAGACACCGAACATGCCAGTTAAACCAGTGGGTTCAACCAGTAACACCCCCAGCTGCATGTCTACCTCTTGGGACCGGACCAACTGGACTTCCCACACGAAAAGCAGAGTGTCATCAGTTAACGCTTCAATCGGAGGCGGCGCAGCTGCGACATCTACAGCTCCCCTCTGCTCCCCGGGCAGAGCTTAATCCACGTTTGAATACACAGAGCTGAGAGCGAATTAAAGCTGACTGATGGGGATCAGTGAGGAGTTCAGATGGACTTTATTTTTGATTCCCATCAAGCTTTTAAGATTTGAAATAGGCTGGTTTCTTGGCTGCAGTCCCATTTAAATATTATTTGTAAGTTACAAGTACAATCTAGTGGAAGAATATGTGCATATTTTACTCTCATTTCCTTTTTAATAAACACATTTATTTTTCCAAACATGGGAGCATTCCATAAAAAAAGCTTGCAGCAGAGGCAGCCAAGCCCTGAAAGCAACTGCATAGTGTCTCCGCAATAAAGATATTTTGGGGAATACATTTAGTTTAGAATTACACCACTGTCATGCCTTCCCACTAAATATGAAGCTAGAACCAGCAACTAGTAAGCTTAGCTTAGCATAAATAATGAAATTGAGGGGAAACAGTTATGAATCCTTACAAGCTGACTCCTGATGACTAATAGACTCACCTTTGTAGTTTTTCCACAACACTTTGCTTTTGCGTTCCCCTTTACTGTTTACCACATTTGTTGCCGTTGCTATGGCAGCAGGAGCCACAACCAGGTCACCACTAACTGGAAAGATTTCCAGCAAACAGGAAGGACTCAGATCAATGCTGTATAATTGCAAATTGGCCCAATATGCAGCTTAAAACAATGCAAGTGTTTTTAAATAACTGACTTTAAGAGCGGGTAATTCCCGCTCACATAAAAGTGTCTGTCCCACTCTCTGTCTCTGCTCATCTTCTAATGGTCGGCAAAACACTTAATTACCACCCATCGAGTGTTACTGGTTTGAGTGGGTGGGCGACAGGCCGTGCCCTCTGACATCTGGCAGAGACTCCGAGCCGCCCAGTCTCATCCCAGTCACAAGGCTCTCTTGTTACTTACCGCGACACCGTTGCCCTTTCTCCCAAACCGAGCACACAATCGTCACACTCTTTCTTCTGGGGCAGACCGTTTTCCCACCCACAGCCGCCATCGTGAATGCCATCCTCCCCACCACAGATGGCCCAATTGTTTCCCTCTCTGTGAATCTCGAAGCCTCAGCGGCATTCGCCCCTAAATCCACACAGAATTCCTCGCCAGCTGATCAGAAATGTGATGAAGTAGATAACCCAGGACAGAAATGAGTGACTGGCATGCAGGAGTAGGATGTGACAGGAGCAATGGAATGAGTATTGTTCGACCACACTTATGCTGCATGTAGGAAACCAAACATAAAGACAATTACATGCAATGTACAGAACTAATACATCTATCTCGTCTTCCCTGACTTAAAACCAAGTGAGAGAAGTTACCAGTGTAGTCCATTTCTTCTTTTTGCATGCATGAGGTAATGCAGGTGTTTGGAATTTCCCACCCAATAAAAAACAGCCCAACGACAAGAACATTGAGGCCTCATATCCTGTACGAGGTCAAAAGTGTCCATTCAAGAAGCCACTTTACATTTTGTGATTATAATTCAGAGAATAACTAAATTCTCCACCACATAAAGGACTGTAGACGTAGGAGTAAAACATTCAACACATGTATCTGTGTCTAACAGTATGGTTTATGTCTGAGTTTCAAGGTTATCTAAACAAGAACCCTACTTGGGGAAAATTACTAAACTGTCTGCCACTTAAACCCAGAACATTTACGTGAAATGTTCCTGTGGGAAAACACATGATAAAGATGGTTTTCTATGCAGCACAATTTATGATGCCAGGGAAAGCCTGGACAGGGGCCTCTGGAGCATTTCCTGTCTTAAGGGTTTATACTCGGGGAAAGGCTTCTGTGTATTTACTAGGCTTTTCTAAAATGAACTTGGAAACCTTTAACTCAATGCAGAAAGCCATTTAAAGTGGGATTATGCAGCCAGAATAAACTTGGATGGATATAATCCTGTAATAAATGGCATTTTAGCTAGTTTGGTCTTCGATATAACACAAATAAAAGGCTACAAAGAACATGCAACATTGCTGTCCATTGCCGAGACAAAAAACCGGTGCTTCTGTGGATGCACGTCTGCAGTTGACAAGACAATCACATGAAGGTGGCATGCAGCCTGCATAACTGACGTGAACTCAGGTGTTTGTGCTAAACAGAAAGCAACAGTGACAACAAAGACCGCTGGTTTTGCATGTTTTAACGCATTCATTGCAGATTAATTATACTTTACATTACTGGCAACCTGTTTCCACCTTCTAGGCATTATTTAGTTTTAATGCATGTCTTGGAGAGTCAACGTGCAGAGACTTGAAACGCGCCCAAGTTGGAGAATTCATCACGTAAACATGTCAAATCAATCCGCACCTACAAAGGCAACAGCATTTTTCCTTTAACAATGAAAGCAGACATGATGTTTACTGTGATGGATGGCTTAAAAGGGGACCTCAACCAGACAGCAATCTAGAGAATAAAAAAAAAAGAAAACATCTTGGGGTGTGGCATTAAAAAGATGTGAGCCAATCAGATCTCTGCAGCCTGCAGCTCATCTCTGCATAAGGCTCCAGGCTACATTAGCTGCTACTAGCATAACACACCTTAATCTCCCAGTGTGGGTAATGAAGGCACCAGGTTCTGACCTGGAAGAACAATGTGTGAATTAGAGATTATATAGAGTTTGATCATGTTATTAAGCACTAACTCAAGTCCCTGCAGGTTGAAAAAAAATGTGCAAAAGGTTGTTTAAAAATGTGCAATTCAAACATTTTTACCACTAAAGTATTTGTGATTGCATTAAAAAAATGCAAAATCATGTTTAAAGTGAATCACGAAAGCCAAAATGTGCTCGGACACGTGTGTTACCAAAACAAAAAAACACACACAGAGACTGAAACGCTCAAACATCGACAAAAAGTGACGTGACATCGGATTCAAAATGTATCACCTGACAGGATACATTCTAACCCGCAGGGGTTACCTTTCAGGTTACTAACTGACGCGCACGCGCTCTCGCTCTCGGGCAGCAGGTGACACTCCACCGGGAGGCGCCCGTTCTCCAGAGACGCCCAGCAGCTGTCCTGCAGCACCTGGCAGAAGCTGCGACAGGGCAGGTGCAGGGGCGCGGCGGGCGGCGCGCACCTGGGCGCCAGCAGGAGGCAGAGGAACCACTCTGCGCTGTGGTGACACCTCGCCCTCGTGAGCCACGCCCACTCCTGTAGGACCGCCCCCACCTCCTCCACAGATGTGTGGTTGAAAAAGTTGGGCAGCGTGAAAAATTTGGGGCGTTTGCCGGAGCAAATGGGCCAATCAGAGGGCACCGGGAGACAAGATTGATCAGAACCATTGATGAGACCATCAGAGGGGGTTAGCGGGTCGACTATAATCCTGGTTAAATTAAGAGCCAGGACTTTATCACCTTCTACATCTGACCTAAGATCAGATCCTGACCCGGCCTCTAGCCCGATCCCAGACCCCTTTCCCACCCTCTCCTCTCTGAACCGGTTTGCATTACCCGTCGTGTTAGGGCTAGCGCTCTCCACCTTCTTGGTCAGGCCTCCGTTAGTAGTCCTGGTGGTCGGGGTTGGGGTTGGGGTCGGGGTCGGGGTCGGGGTCGCGTCCACAAACTTACGGATTCCTGTCACCAAGTTGACAATTTCTTCCCCAACCCCGGATAAGTTGTCATCCTCCTCTTCCTCTTCTTCCTCTTCTTCTTCCTCCTTCGTCAGCGTGCCATTGGCTGTCGTCCAGTTACCTGTCGTTCCTGCTGGCGTCGTCAGCTCTGGAGCCTGGGTGGTTTCCTCTTCAGTTTGGAACCACCAAAAGGCATCCAAGCTCCCAGCACAGAGAACCAGGAGAAGCAACGACGTCTGCATCCTCAACATGCTGCTGGCTCCTGCAACAGTCCTCCAAGTGTGTCAGCGTGCAGCAGCACTCCAGTCCACACAGTCCTCTCACTGTTTCCCCAAGCGCCACCTGCTAGCCAGCCGGTCAACAGTTTTAATCCAAGCAGTTCAAGGGACACTTAGCATCCACTGAATAAAAACCAAGACATAAAAACTCTGCTGACTGTCAGAGACCCTCCCACTAAAGGCAAACTCATGAGAAAGCACTTACATGGGCAGGGGGAGACCCAAAGTGTGGAGGCAGGCTTGCTTCACCGATGATGGATGTCATTGGTTACTCAAAGTTGCCCCAACACACTAAAACTCCTCCTCTGTGAGTTGATGAGTGGGTCCCCTAAGACCTTCTCTGCAACCCGGAGAAAAAGCATGCAAGCGTTCCTGTTACCACAACGACACACCCGTTCCTGCACGGAAATAACCTCAGGGAAATATGGAGTTTTTAAATATATATGTAAGCCATAATGGACAGGTTTAGTTCACATTGTGCCGAGCGTATCGAAACGGGCATCAAGTTCAGAAGCAAAATGCTGAACTGCAGCCTCCTCAGTCATCAGCAAGTATTTAAGAAACAGTTTACAGTAAAGTTTGCAGAATATATTCCATTTTAAGTATTATAATAAATGCAGGGAGAGTAGAGCTGGGTGACAAGCGGCACAACAAGAGGTCGCAAGATTAATCTAAAGGGTCACAGGGGAGGAAATACTTGAAATTATGAGGATTATATGGACTTCTCGCTCATCTTTGCATATTCCTTGTGAAATACTTTACACTACAAATCACCTGAGACGAGGGTTAAGTGCACGTGCAAAAGTTGAATAATGGACACTGCTGCCGACAGGTTAAGATAACACAGAGCCCTAAAGTTGGAACAAACGTGGTGTTCACTCGCAATACTGGCATGTCTGTCTGATTCATTGGCTTTGGGGGGGGGCGGGGGGGGGGGCAGAACAGTCACAAGTGGCATTGTGTGTAACAGTACTAATGTATTTTGCTAGAGCTTGGTGGAAAGAGAGCAGAGCAACAGGAGTGTGAGGCATGAATGAAAGACGGCAGCTGAGAAAGTGAGGGCGTATCCGATTGGATCGATGTCTTAAGCTCCTCTCCCGGGGGACCGGCTCCATTGCCTCATCGGAGAAAATCCTCAGGAAAATGAAACACTTCTTGGTTCTCACAGACGGGCGATACGGAAGGAGGGATCCCCCCCACCAACACACCCTTCTTCTCCCAGGCCTCCTCCACACAGCCCTGTGTGCCCCTATCGTCCAGATACCCGCCTCATCTGCCAAGCTAGGACATCCAGCTGTTACACATTCCAACCCTCAGACCTCCCACGCCCACGCTGCATGACATTTGGAGCTTTTGGAAACTGCATCTTGATAATTTGTGCGTTCATACATCGCGGCTACTGCTGTCAGCATATGAGCTAATTCTGCTGGACGCCGAGCAGGAAGAGAGGCACTAAGTTTCAGATGGGATGCTTTGGGGAGTGTGTGAAAGCCAGCTGTCACTGAAGTCTGAAGGCAAAATAATGATAGTCAGGGGGATCAGCTTTCTTTCAAAGCCTCTTAACAGGTTGATTAAGTGAATCTCGACTCGTTAAACCTTTTAAGAAGGATACTTCACACTTTGTGTGTCTTAATGCAGAGTTAAGTTGATTATCTTCTTATCATCTGGGGCAGATCAGCACTGGGTAGTAAATCAACAGTGTGGTTTGCATGCAAGGGGACAAAAACCCACACAAAATCCAGTTATAATCATTTTCTGCTCTACTTTTTAAAAAATGTGGACATTATTAAGTAAAGACGGCTGACATCTGAAACCAATGAGCCTTCGGTGTGTTCTCACAGCATAAGAGAGGCATTTTCAGACACAAAACAGGGCATGAAAACAAAAACTGTGCACCAGCAAACACGGAAAACAAACAACAAAAGCTCATATGTCTCAGTCTTGCAGTAATTACCAAAAGCAATTACAGAGAATGTGTTTGGGGAGAAACTAGACTTCCTGTCTGCTTTTGTGATTGTGCCATGAGATTTATTTATTTGATCAACCACTGCAGAAAAATAAAAAGCATTCAATATATCAAAAGCATGAGCAATTATGATATTACCTATAAAAAAAGTGGTATTTTTTACATGAAAAAGTGTTATTCATGTAACCTGAAAGAGAACAAACAAGTTAAACGTCGCTTGCTACAGATATCTGGACTTTACAAAACAACACTGAGGAAAAACACATTTTCCTTGATATATTCATGTTCAACACACTAGTCAATAAATCATCATAAATGCCCTGCAGACTCCCCCACATGCACGTTAACCCTCCCTCTGTGTTTGCAACACTTTTCATCGCCATCAGCTGTCAGCTGCTCTGACCTGCACAGGGCCACGGGTAGGGTAAGTAAACACACCACGGCTTCAGCGAGTTAGTGGATGCCAGTTTATGAAGGCACCTGGTGCTTTCCATTTAGAGTATTACTCACGCTCACACATACATATGCATGCAGCTATATACACAATACGGTCCGGTGCTACAGCTGCACATTACCGCTCCAGTGGGACGCTTCTGTCTACGTCCTCCTTCAACAGTTATATAGCAACAGTTTGTGACATTTACTGCATTTTTTTAAAGCTTTTTCCATCAAGGCTCTTCTACCGTTTGTCTGCTTTAGTTAGAGAGTCCTTAAACTTCCCAGAATGCCTTTCAGCAACCACTAGAAAAAGTGCATCATCTTAACATGCGCATTCCTTTAATAGGAAGGATGTTTTGTGTTATGTATTCAAATTATTATGTCCTGAAAATCTTGAACCAACAGAGATGCTGGATGGCAGATTTTGGGCAGAGCCAGGCTAACGGTTTCCCTCTGCTTCCAGTCTTTATGCTAAGCTAAATTAGCCTGCTTTTTAATCCGTCGTAAAGACACGAGTTATATTAAAGTCACAGTAGAAAACTTAATTGCCTTCACCTTTCCTCCGTGCCTCCTACTAGCTACAAACTTACTCAGATATATTATATTCCATTTCTGTCAACAGATCCCCTGAAATGCTACAAACTGTCCCTTTAGTTGAAGCTAATAGCTCCATCCAGACCATAAAAAACAGCCTCAGACCAGAGAAACAAGTGTCCACATACTTGTGGCCATGCAGGTTAAATAGAACAGCTACCTTGTCAGAGGACTGAAAAGATATTTGTCGAAGAGGAAGAGGTAAAAAACAATGAGGGGGTGTATAAATTGCAGCTGTGCTAAACTACCGGAGTGTCTAAAAAATCCCTAACCTCAACTAGTCGCCGTGGCAACCAGATTTCCCCCGGCTCCTGCAAGACTGTCAGGGGACTGATGAGTGAGTGTGTGTGGGTGTTTAAACTTTCGTAGACCTGCAAAAAACATCCCTGTGCATTCAGTTTGAAGGGGCTCCTGTTTTAATTGATTAAAAATCTCCATATTTGGGATTAAGTTTCTGTGGCCGACACTATGAGGAGGAGGAGGAGTTCATAGTCTGTCGCACAGTGATTGGTTGCATTTCCATCTTTACAACTTGTTGCACACGATCATTAATCGCACAGACCACCAACTTAAAGGTTAACATACTTTTAGAGGCGATCATCATCAGCTTCCTTCTCCTCATTTCACCTCTTTGGTGAGTCATGAAGCCTCACTCAACCCTTTATCTAATAAACACTCCGGGATGAGGGCAGCACATGTTTCTGTCTCTTTGTCTCAGCATTTCATTAACTGGTGCATCATGTTTCTACCACATGGTTCACACACTCGGATGCATGTTGACCGGAAATTTGCTTATGTTTTCTGGAACTTTTTTGTCAGTATTTCTATTCTTAGGACATGTGTCTCGCAGATGTATTAAGTAAAGTTAAATATTGAGCTCATGTAATAGATGAGTGCATGAACCCTGAAATAAATGCAAAACTACAGATACTAAACAGATTGAGGACTTCCACAGACCAGCAGGTGGCAGCAGCAGACAGGCTGCAGGGGTCAGGTTTTAATCATTGCATTTCATTCCTACATAGGATTTTATAGGAGGGCTTCACTTTTTTGTATCACTGTTTGCAGAAACTCCAGTTTTGGCTGTTTATGATCTTAATAATTTAGCGCATTTTTTCCTCCCAGTAGCTCTTTGATCTCTTTTACCAGAAGCACTTTCTGACCTGCGCTGATTACTCATTATACTATAAACTGTGATAAACATGTTTTCTTGCAGCTGGAAGATGCGTGCAGGCTAAATCTTAGCCTGACAAACTAATTGGTTCTTTTTAGATATTTCATTCATATTTCATTCATAAACAAAAGCACAAAAAAATGTAAATGCTACTTAAGCCATGAACATGTGCAAAAACCTATATCTTTGTACATGTTTTGGTTATTGTGTTGATGCTCTATGGAGGTGAAAAATACCCATAATAACTTCCCTAAACTTCAAACTACTGTATTTCTTGTTCCCTGCACAGTGGGAATGAGTGGTTTTGATTGCGGCGTAAAAGCCAAACAAATACAGAGGAAACACTGCCACCTGTTGTATAAAGTCTGGAGTACTACAGAGATTAAATGATGAGCCTCTTCGCACCAAATCGGTACCAATATTTGTGTAATTTGGTTTAAATATCACATTAACAAACCTAGAAAGGTATTCATCACGGGAGTAAGTCACCGACACTCCTCACTGATTTCTATCTGTGCTTTACAGTTATCAAATAACTCAAATTCTTCAAACCGAAGAAGCAAACAGGTTCCCCGTGGGGCATCTGGGCAGAAGTGCAGGAGAAAACACCCATACCGCCACTCCTCCTCCTCCTCCTCCTCCTTCTCCCCCTCTCTCTTCCCTCCCTCCCTCCCCTCGATCCTTACGCCCTGCGGTATGTCAAAGTGGGTTTTTGGCACAGACAAAAGCGGGGCATTTTCAGACGAGAGGGTGTGAGACGGTCCCCTTATCGCGCCTCAATGCACGATTCATTGAGCAACACGGGAGCTCCAAGACAAGACAGTCGACTCCTTGTGTGGAGAATCTCAGTTGAATGAGGACGTTTGTTGTAGGAACTAGGCAGGGAAGAATAATGGGAGGTGAGTGTGGTGGCTTCTTCTGAATGTGAGAAGAAAAAAATTATTCAGATGGGTTTTTCCCCCCCAGAGGGAGGAGATGAACACTGAAGTGATCGACCACAGACAATTAAAAGCAATTATGGAGCATTTAACATGATTAAAAAGGTCATTTAAGTTCTGTGTTGACGTAAATTGAGATTGTTCTGTTGCAGCTGTCAGAAGTAAATTGTTTTGCAGCAGGAGCCTGAAGAGACGTGACATTCAAGGGCCTCGTAACTTGAGGCCTCAGTGCTGCAGGTGAGTTCAAATTCCTGCAGCTCAGGTACTGTACTCCAGGGCAAGTAGTGCTCATAACCCCGCTGATGCTCACGGGGAGTCATAAAACGGTGAACCGCAAGAACCACAGTCACGCTTCCAGAGCAGCCATCAGAAGGCCAACCGCTCACAAATATGACGTCAACACCGACATCGAAGCTGCTTCAAACTGGATTTTGACCCCTCACATTCCTCCCTGTAGTTTTGACACTAGTCCTCATTTAAAAAGAATGGCGTGCATCATTTCACACGTCACTCCCTCCAGAAAGTCACTGGACTATAGCTGCTTAATATTGTGCTTAAAATTGGCCCCTGCAGGGCACTGACATGCTAAAAGCCCCACCACCTCTCCCACATAGGAGCAAGACAGAGACTTTATAGTTGTTTAGCCTTTTATTTGGTTGTTGATTTGTGTCTTTCTGCAGTTGTTTTAAGTCTCTTTGTGGTTATTTCGCCCTTTTCTGTTGTTTTGTGTTTCCTTGTGGTCACTTTAAGTCTCTTTGAGTTACATTTTGTAGGTGAAAGCCAGGGGGACACTTTCACTTCAGGAACTCATCCATGAAAGTACAGTGTAGGACCAGTTACAGTAAATACAGTCTGCGTCTTAACCACTAGACCAGCAGAACGCCCAGAAACTGGAACACAAGGCCAAAGAAAAGGGCCGTAAACCACAAGTGGAACTCGGTCATTAATCTCTGCATGTCTGTAAATCTCTGACCAGTGAGCTTCTTCTGTGTCGGTGTCACTTCTTGGCTGACGAACAGCAGCGTGAATCACTCTGAAAGAGGTTCCTTCCTGGCAGCCGGCCAGTCGCCCCTCTTCCCCTCTGGGCGATACGAGCACACAGAGTCCGATTAATACGCCGATGTGATGTGCCGTACACGGAAAAGATGACAACGGATGAGTCGGCTTCGTGGGGTTGAGGGCTGTTCAGCGTGAAGTTTTGCATGAAGCAACAGAGAAAGGTTTCACTGTAACACAGCTTCACAGCCAAGAAACTTTTTTTTTATGTGAACTAGAAACAAGTGAGTCGGTAAATAAAGCTGCTGATTAATGTCTGCTGGGAACAAAAAGCTTCTGTTTCTAAGAAGGTATCACGGCTTGTGCATTCAAGTGCAGTGAGGATAGTTACAGCCTTTTATATGAAACTAGCTTCGGGCTAAACACTGAGTTCTGCAGCCTGCACAAACCTGTGGCGTTATAGTCACACAGGTTACACATATTCTTCATCATTTTTAATGGTTGAAAAACTTTTAAGAGTAGAAAAACAGCTACTTCACTTTGTTTCCCACATTAAAAGGAACCTCCAACAACAAAATGTTACTCTTTATTGCTCATTAGGATACTATTAGTTGATATTTATGTTAAAAAAACCTTGCAGTGAAAGGAATCCTGAACTTGAGCTGAAACAATCAATTATTTGATGTGATAATCAAAGTTGCTTCACTGTGGATTTAAATACTCAGTTTTCTCAACTCAGAATAATCTCTTATGCACAGGAAGGGATTTGTTTTAAGTTTCTCCAAAGCGGCAATCTGTTGGGATTAGAAACAAGACAGTAAAACAAATAGGAAGCCATTAGAAACCAGACACGCCCGCTCTTTGTTTCATCACCAAAAGAGTCACTGGAATCAGGGAAAACAACAATCTTGCAGTAGGTTCAAGGGATTTTAGCTGATGTCAGTGTTTACATAGAGGCTTAAATTAAATATCTTGCTTCAGGGCACCTCTGCTGCATTATGTTTCAGGAGACACAAATCCAAAGCTCCAACCAGAAGCCAGATTCTTGCTCCTGCATTTAGAAATCATCCTTAAATGAACCCTAATCTTGAAACGCTATTTGTGGGTAACCAGCTGATTAGATCTTAAAGAGCCGGAGCAGGTGGACGAAGTGACCCACAGCCACCATTATCACCACCATCTCCACCTCAAAGCCACCAGCTCTGCAGCTGGGGAAAACAAAGCATTCCCCAGCAACAGAGAGCAGCATCTGACCGACGGTTTAGATGGCAGATTGCACAGAACAATGGAAGATGGAAGGGAAAACATCCCCTCACCCCTCAGCATGAGATCATACATACACTTCCGCTGGCAGCAGGTAGAAAACACCCACAGCTGCCTTTGTGGGGCTTTTAAAGCCCCTTATAGGGAAGGTATCATTATTTACATACTGTTGCAAAAGGGCTTTGATGTTTCAGTCGCTGCGTTCCGATCCGTCACGCGGTTGAATATGAGACGCACGCAGGATAAAAGCTGGAATTGCACATTAAAATGGGAGTTAACCGCGGGGAAGAAATGTGCTCGAGGCTGCGTGGAAAAATAAAGAGAAGCTGCTGTTTACTCAAACTCCTCATTATCTGCTTCACATGTTTATTTGCTTCTTTCACCGAAAGTACTTGTACTTTGCGACTCTACTAGATTATTATTATATTACTAGATTGTTATTATTATATTTTATGTTTTACTCTACTTTCATCGACCAGCTATAGTTACTTTTTACATAAAAACTTTGGGAACACTTGCTATGATGCATTATAATCTGCTTATTGCACCGTATATAACTATAGTTATAGGCACTCAAATATTCATAATGCATTATAACAATAATTATATAAAGCATTTTCTAATGACTTATAAGGTCAAGTATCATCATACTTCATAAGGGCTGGTAAATCACTAACATTTTATATGTAATTATAAATAATAGTTGTAATATATTATAATGCATGACCAAAATGAGTTAATTGGCTAAAAAGACTTTTAATTGCTTCAGCTAAATGTGGCCATTAAACTGGCAGGATGTGAAAAAATTAAGTCATAAATATGTCACTATTGTTAAATCACAACCAGACAGTGGCTCTTTATCACAACACCATAATTAGATGTTCAACTGAGTAATGATCTGCTTTGTTTTTATATAAATAAACGGGCGTTGAGCTCCCGTCAACCCCTTATTGATCTAAAGAAACTGATTTAAAGTTGATCCGGTCCGTCATGTTCTTCACAGCAAATTATAATCTGCTGTGCAGGAAATAAGGTGTTTAATGTTATCGATCTTTCTATAAAAGGTCTTTAAAATTGGTTCTTTTGTGCGGCAAACAGTCCCAAACACAAAAATATTAAATGTTTAATCATGTAAAAAGATTAGAGCAGCAGATTTTAACTTTTTTGAGAAGCTGGAACCATTCAATCATGTTTTTGTTTGATCAATAAAAATAAAATCTACTAAATGATTAATCTACAAATCATTTAAACGCTAGTTTTATGGTTAATTTCTGTGCAAAACCTTTAAAAATGCAACACATTCCTCTGTGAGACTCCTTTAAAGAAACTACATTTCTAGATGACACTAATTTATGTAAAAGATGGCAAATAAAGTGCTTTACAACTTCATGAAAGTACGCATTGTCTTTAACTTGGCCTGCAGAAACACATCATCCATTTACATCCTGAATATATTAATAATTACACGACACTCTACGCCACGTTTATTACCATTTGTTGTCTGCTTGGATAAATATAGAGTCGTATATCACGGACCACCCAGGGGCTGCTTGTGTCACAGCGTGCTTTTGTTAAGTGCTTACATGTTGCATAAACACAGTAAATCTGAGAGGAGTTATGATACAAACCTAGAGAAAGAAAACAAAGACGTTGTTGTAAATTCTCGTGATTCGCTTCCAACACTTAAGACCGTAAATTATCAGTTAATGATGCTCAATGTGGGACAGGAGATTTCCTTATTTGGTGGCATCACTTCCCCACAGCCCAATGCATCCTTCTCTACTTCCGTTATTGATTTCCTACATTTCCCAGAAGGCCTTTCAAACCAGCTGCTTTAGCTCAATTTTTGAAACAATGTCGATGTGCAAAACTGCTCCTATAGAATGCAAAATAAAAACTCTTGTATTAAAGTATAATGCACTATGCATCAAGTTCTTGTCTTTCTCAAAATGGGCTTCTGGAGCTCTACTGTTGGTGTAAAAGGACCAAACAGACAAAGTGGAATAAGACAGATTCCTCTCCGTATCTTTCTTGGACATCAGTTAAAAAAACGACTCATCATTTCTGACAGACTGACACTAAAAAATCTGATGGGTGAGTTTCTTCATCTGCTCTGCAAACATCTTTGCGTCACGTCAATCAGAAATAAGAAAAGTGTAACAAGAGAAACAGAACCGAGAGCTTTTCGTGTCTGAGAGCAGTTTTTACATCAACTACTTACGAACAATGCACAAGCCTGAATTCTTGTGTGAAGTCTGTCGGAGGACTTCTGCATGTGTCTCTACACGAATGTGTGGGCAAGCCTGAATGTCAGCACAATGTTTGTGTGTTTTGTGTCGAGAGTGTGTGTGTGTGTGTGTGTGTGTGCACAGCCTAATAGGAGAGAAACCACAGCCAGGTAATATTTGGCCATGAGGATGAAGAGCTTACCGACAACGAGCCCTGAAGAAAGGAAAATCTGAACAAAACGCAAATCCCCACCACACACACACACACACACACACACACACACCCACACCCACACCAGTCCTCCCTACACAGATCTTCTTTACTCTAAACCTAACTGTTAATCCTAAATAAGTGAGGAAAAGTATAATTTTTTTAATAAACGGGCCAACCGAGAACAGGCTCAGGGCCTCGAGGGGTCGGGGGGTTCCTGGACGGGAGCCTCTGTTCAAGTGAATTGTTGGAAAGTTAATGAAATGTCTTTAAAAAGAGACTCAACACTAACAGTGTGAAAAGGGGCCAGAAAGAGATGCAAAAGGACAGAACAAACACACAAAACGACTAAAGAGACGTTAAACAACCACAAAAAGAAGCAAAACAGCCAAAAGAAATGGAAAATTACCACAAAAGTGACAAAGCGTGTACTTGTTTTGTGTCTCTTTCAATCTGGAAGACTTGCTCAGGTAGGTGTGTGTGTGTGTGTGTGTGTGTGTGTGTGTCATTGTCTCATAATGCAGTCTGTGTACAAAATGGTGCTTAAGCAACCAAACTTAATGACAAAAACCTGACAACAACCCAGAAAATGCAGCATATACAAAACAATAAATACAAATTCATGTAATTCCGAATAAGAAAACCAGGACTAGATATTCTGACAGTGACGAGGAGTTGATGAATGCAGGTAACATCCTTCACTTTTACAAACCACACAAGCAGCTGCAGACAGTGAGGTACAGTAGAGATGCTGCGAGCTATTCATAACTCTCCATTGACAAGTCCAGACATCCACATAAACCACTGCCTCATTCCAGCGTGAAAAAAAACTCAGCTTAGAGATCCTGTGTCACAGCCGGCTCATTATTCAGAGAAACTCAGCAGAAGTGGAGGATAATGTCTGAATTTGAATTACACATGAGGGTCGTTGGAGATAAGATGTGCTGTAGAGCCAATAAAAAACAAGAAGGCACTTAAAAAGATAACAAAATGCTTTTTTACAGTAGTTTTAAGTATTCTCTGCCCCTTTTCTGTATTATTCCTGTAGAAAATTGAAGTTTTGCAGCAATATTTTCACAGAAGAGCAGAATAAGTGGATAAAGCAGCGTCCTCTTACCTCTGCGCTGAGACTGTGTGTGAGGGACCAGCAGCAGGAGGATGCAGGTCAGTAACGACCACCTGTCGCATCCACGCATCCTTCAAGTGTTTGTAATTTAGGATTTTTGACACAGAAAAACAAACAAATTAAATCCTTTCAGAGGCTCAGAGTCGCGCTCATCTCCAGCGGACTCTTTCTGCAGCTAGTGAGGGGGAAACCGTCACCGACCTCCCGTCCACCTGGAGGCTGAGTGCACCTTTACGCACAGCGGCGCAGTGCCCATGAACTCCGTGTCGAGCTGGAGGGGACTTCCTGCGTGTTCTTTTCAAAGTAAAAGCTCCACTGATGAACAATTTCTGCAGCTGCAAGGTCGACATGGTGATAAATGGCGATTAAAATAGTCAATGTGGATTATTGCTTCGTTAGTTTAATATAATTTATTATTTTTGGGGGTTCGTATTCACACTGAAAGTAATTTTAGACAATCTAAAGTTCAGTTAATTTGATTTAAAAGGACTATTGCGCATGTTTTGAATGCTACAAACTCTGGAGAAGCAGCATAATATAAATATAAAGTGTAATTCTGTTTATCCCAATAATAAAGAAAATGCTTTTATCTTGAAACCTACATCCTCGCAGGACTCGATACCTGCTAACTTCACACACCGGCCATCAATTAGTCCACATTCAGCCTCGAGGCTCCACATTTCAGATGACGTTCTGAACTTCTGTGTCCAGTCAGTAAACAGCAGAGTGACACAAGTTTAGTCTGCTCGCTTGAGCTGAACAAATGGTGCTCCAATACATTTAGGTGTGTTCACCCAGCAGTGACCTTCCGGGTCTACTCAGCCTAACACCAAACACCTGTGTGAGCTGTGACCTCTTGAAGCATGCGCAGTAGAGAGGGAGACCGTGACCGTCTTAAAACCCAAGAATTATGAATAAACTCCTGTAGATAAAAGGATTTTAACACTTCCAGTTGTTTTACAATCACATATTTTTGATGTGCAAATGTAGTGTAATACAGGTATAGAGAACACCAATACAGTTATGAGGTACATTATTTTACTTCCAGCTTTATATATGACTTCTATAGGAGAGATTCAGCCTTTTCTACTGCGTTGTACCAGTTATTCTACTACATTTATCTCACAGGTGTGATAAACAAATTATATATGAACCAATATTTAAGATTTAAGATGTAAATATGAGCTCCACATTGAAGAGACTTGAAGAAAATGTGAGTATAGTTCAGTTTTATTCACTTTAAACAGAGTATTTGTACAGCTTGGTATGAATAATCTTAAATATATAAAACTGGGTGGATTAAGACCGATTGTTTGAATAAACTTTATTGGAATTGTCACACAAAACCAGCCAAGGCCTCTGTGTTTACTTTAAATTAGTGAATCCACCCCTGTAAGATTCTCTAGAGTTTTCTAAAACAAAAGCTTTATGAGAAGTCTCACCCGCCTTTATAACAGCGAGTGAGAGACTCATCGTAGACTCGGCCTGATGTGAGTTTTCAATGCATTTGATTCTCTGTTCAGACACGTTGGCCCTCAGTGTGGCACCTGTCTGAGGTCCCGGGGTGAACGCTGCATTCCTCAAAGAGAGAAAGGCTTCTCATGCTGACGGAGACTCCAACACCATACACACACAAATCCACTGTTTTCTAGAGAAAGCTGCACATTTCTGCACAAAATCAAGCAAAAGTCAGTTTTATTCATCAAAACAGGCAAGAAGCTGCTTGTTTTCTTTTTCCACAGCTCAGCAGGCAGAAGGAAAGTGGAATAGGGTTTGTCAGAACATGTCCTCCCAAAGTCCTGAACCATACGTCTGAATAGAAAAATCCCTTTGACACATCTCTCTCTGTGGTAGTCTGGATCCCCGTCTCAGTGTTAATCCTGTGAGCACACGCAAAAGATGAATCCACGTTTCGCCATGGGCCGTGTTCTCCGGAGGGCATGTGTCCTCACACTCACGCGCTTCAAATTTAAATTCCATCCGTCTTCCCTCTTTGCTCTCAGCTGTCAACGCTCAGGAAGAGTCATCTCGAAAGGTAGCACTTATGTTGTAAACTCGCAAAACGCCTGTCATTTCTGTCTGAGCAATTCACAATGTGAGGGTGTGCCGAGGAGAAGAATAGTGACCAAGGTCACAAACATCCTGATCCGTCATGTAAAAGCTGGGCGATGCCACTCTGGAGACAAAACCAAATGAGAAGCTTTGCTTTACACATGGATTTGTTATCCAGAGAGGGTTTTTATCCTTTAATTGTCAAACTGAAGGTTACATTTTGGGTGTTAAATACGATACATGTGCCTCCAGGAGTTTACAGTTTACACCATCAGGGCGTTCCCGAGAGCCATGCCGCTAGCTCGGCTAAAAACACATTTATTTTGGGGATATGCACCATTTTAGCACACTATCACCTCAATAAATCTATTTTTTAACTATATTTGGACACAGCCTGTAGATGAGGTAGTGGTGCAGGATTAATATTTAGCTTTTCAGTTTATAATGTGCTTTAAATTGTGCTTTTTCCCAATATTAAGAGAACAAAACGTGCAATAATTGAAATGACTGCAAACAAAACAGAACACAGGTTTTTATAGTGACCAGAAATGTCTCAGTTTTATAAGTTTAAAGAGTGGAAGACGTGACATAGTGGGAGACTTCAAAATGTATCTGTGTGAACAGATACTATCTCGCCACTGTGAGTGAGACAATGGGGCATGGAGCACCTGTCCATTAGGTGTGGGTTTACTTTTGTCACAATTTAAACTGAGCTGGGACGAGATGTGAGTCACCAGAGAGTTCTTTCAATGAGCAGCTCCACATTGTCTCACTTCCTGTTAGTTTCCTGAAGGTTTTGTACATTAACTGCTACACAGTACTTCATACTGAAGTGGCATGTGATATTATTTTGGGACACAGCTTCACAGTCCAACCTCTTTTAAAACAAACTCACACACACGTGCACACAGAGATAAAAAAAAAAAAAGAAGTCAGTTCACAGACTTCAGCATGCCCAGTAATTAAATTGAAATAATCTATCAACTGGAGGTAAAGGCTGTACATTCAAAACATTCTTATTGTCCATGTGTTGTCCATCTTTACACACAGTCCATAAAGTAAAGTCAATTTAAAACAGAGCTGCTTGGAGCGTTACAGTGTTATGACGCCCTCTGGTGGACAGAGAAGGAATGACACTGAACATGTGCCTCTAGCTCATATATCAAAATCTAAAACACAAACTCAAGGAAAGTCAATAAATACAATAGTCCTCTGAGCAAAACACTTTCCACTGATATGTAACAATATATAATACATTACATGTTTCTTCTCTTTGGTATGTTTAAAAATATTTCTTATGAAATCTAAAAAAGGTTCCTCTCATCGTCATACGATTTAAGAGGATTTCTTTTGCAGTTTATTTAAAAAATACAGAGAGAGAAGAAATCACTGAATACATGATACCTGAGACATATTTAGGTTGTAACAGCAGCTTGTGTTACTTTCAGAGTACATGTCTTGATACAATCACTTTCAGTATAGCACCTGATAATATAAATATCATAAATACCTTGATGATGTCAGCTCAATAAAAAGTCCATTGATTGAATGAGGTGTGACCAATCAGAGGCGGATTTTTGGTCAAACTTTTAGATCTATTTATAATAAAATTAAAAGTCATATATAAATAGGCAGAAAGGACCTGCAGGAAACAGGACGGTAAGGGTGTAACGGACTGCACGAGAACATCAATAAGTGCGGACTGTGCGGCTGTTTAGCACCTCAAAATGGCTGCAAATACCTTGTAGACATCTGCTTCTTCCCTTTTTTGAAAATGTAAGCTACCTAAAAATGTATGACCAAAACTTCTCGCCTTGCAATAACGGTCATTTGGATCAATCCTGGACCCGGCGGTCACGGAGCTCATAGCGGCTACAAACTGGGAGGAAACTGACTGAGTTCAAGTCTACAGTACTTCAGAATCTGATGCCTCTTCATCCACTGCTGGGTTGGCCGGTTGTCTCTAGGCCGGTTGTCTCTAGGCCGGTTGACTCTAGGCCGGTTGTCTCTTGGCCGGTTGTCTCTAGGCCGGTTGTCTCTAGGCCGGTTGTCTCTAGGCCGGTTGTCTCTAGGCCGGTTGTCTCTAGGCCGGTTGTCTCTAGGCCGGTTGTCTCTTGGCCGGTTGTCTCTAGGCCGGTTGTCTCTAGGCCGGTTGTCTCTAGGCCGGTTGTCTCTAGGCCGGTTGTCTCTAGGCCGGTTGTCTCTAGGCCGGTTGTCTCTAGGCCGGTTGACTCTAGGCCGGTTGTCTCTAGGCCGGTTGACTCTAGGCCGGTTGTCAGGCCGGTTGACTGGTCGGCTGTCTCTTGGTCGGTTGACTGGTCGGCTATCTCTTGGTCGGTTGTCTCTTGGCTGGTTGTCTGCACGGTTGTCTGGTCGGTTGACTGGCCGGTTGATTGGCCGGCTGTCTGGTCGGCTGTCTGGCCGGCTGTCTGGTCGGTTAACTGGCCGGCTGTCTGGCCGACTGTCTGGTCGGCTGTCTGGTCGGTTGACTGGCCGACTGTCTGGTCGGTTGTCTCTTGGTCGGTTGACTGGTCGGCTATCTATTGGTCGGTTGTCTCTTGGCTGGTTGTCTGCCCGGTTGTCTGGTCGGTTGACTGGCTGGTTGATTGGCCGGCTGTCTGGTCGGCTGTCTGGCCGGCTGTCTGGTCGGTTGTCTTTTGGTCGGCTGTCTGGTCGGTTGTCTGGCCGGCTGTCTGGCTGACTGTCTGGTCGGTTGACTGGCCGACTGTCTGGTCGGTTGTCTCTTGGTCGGTTGACTGGTCGGCTATCTCTTGGTCGGTTGTCTCTTGGCTGGTTGTCTGCACGGTTGTCTGGTCGGTTGACTGGCCGGTTGATTGGCCGGCTGTCTGGTCGGCTGTCTGGCCGGCTGTCTGGTCGGTTGTCTCTTGGTCGGCTGTCTGGCCGGCTGTCTGGTCGGCTGTCTGGCCGGCTGTCTGGCCGACTGTCTGGCCGGTTGTCTGGTCGGTTGTCTGGCCGGCTGTCTGGCCGGCTGTCTGGCCGGCTGTCTGGCCGGCTGTCTGGCTGACTGTCTGGTCGGTTGTCTCTTGGCCGGTTGTATGGCCGGCTGTCTGGCCGGCTGTCTGGCCGGCTGTCTGGCCGGTTGTCTCTTGGCCGGTTGAAATCATTTGTAATTTATCTGTCAAAGGATAAAAACATTGTGTTATCCACATTGTGTCCCACGATGCAAGTTATTGCTCCATCTAGTAGAACGTGTCACGGTGTGTCGGCAGTATGTTGTAAATTTAGTGGAAGATCCTTTAATTGAGTAAAAATACCAGTACAACACAGTTTTGAACTTGTACAAGTATAGATATTAAATACTTTTTTTTGCATAGTATAAAAACAGAAAATGACTCACAATTAAAAATACACGACACTAAAGATGAGACACATGTGAGGTGATTAAAAACAAATGAAATGGTGACAGTGGATGTGGTATCTTACCTTCAGCTGTGCCATCAACATCTTGTTCTGTATCACAGATGAAGAAATGTATGTTTACTTCACTGTAATTCATCATTAATGTTCATTTTGTGCTGTTATTCTTGTTTATTTGACTTATTACGCAATAAATATGTAAATATCTATCAACAGCCGACAGGAAACTGAGCCACACTTTTCCACACAGTAACATATCTTGTTTAATGTAGACAATGAGAGAAATGACTAGATCCCTATATTTAGGCACACGTGCACCATCAAAAGTATGCTGAGTTAGCGATTAGCACTTCCTGTTGGCAGTATACCCATATGTGGAAAGTTCTTTCACTGGGTTACCTTGATCATAAGAGAAACTAAATAGAAAATATAGACAATTCTCAGGAAACTTCTGCTTTGCCTCACAATGTTCCACAGCCTGAAGTACGAGCAAGGCCTCTTTTAAATATAGAATTTGCATTTTCTCTGACTTCAAAGTAAAATGCAAAAAAAAAAAAACCTATTTCCATTTATCGTCTTGAGACTGGACAACTAGCTCGTCCCTTTTGTTTCAGATATATTTATTAGAAGTTTTTCTCTTTCTTTAATTGTCTTTTTTTGGGGAGAACAACAAGCTACTTTGAGCTTCAGAGGATATTTGCAGCAAGATATAAAAGCTCTCATGTCACACTGTTGCCATCGTTGAATAAATATAATCCCACAGCCAGAGTCAAATCTAGAGGCAAGGATTTGGTAAATATATTTATAATGATAATACATTTTTTACGCGGTAGAATAAATACAATATTTTAAGGCTTCTTACCTTTTTTGCGTTTGAAAAGGAGGATAGACAAAAGCAGAACCCCTCCTCCTACTGTTGGTATGAGGCAGCTTAATAGCCACAACCGATTCCCTACAACAACAACAACAACAATAACAAGTGAATAAATAAATAAAACAGGAAGTAGTTTGCGAGGTTTCCCAATGTAGAGGCTGTAACTCACTGGTGGTGAAGGGGTTGGAAATCGGCTCACTGGTCTGGGAGCTGACTGGGTTTTCCAACTCACATTTGAAACTAGTCTCCTTCCTCTCCTGGAAGTGAGCGAGATATGATGTCAGCTCGAGGCTCACGAAGGAGCTCACGATCAAAGAACAACAGTAACATCAGGGGCGAGACAAAGATGTGGGTACTTATAAAAGATTTACACGGGAGATATTTATCTCATACCTTTGTTATATTGAGCACCTTGGTTGAATTCCCTGTCGACCACTGGTAGGTGATCGGTTCAGCACCTGTGGTGTTGCCTTCACAGGTGAGGAGGCAGTAGGTCTTCTCACGGTAACACTCCATGGAGACGGTGGGCTTAGAGACAGGAACTGATAGAAACAAAAACAAAAAAAAAAGGGGGATATTTGAACTAAAAAGCTCCTCTTTCAGCCAAAACCGGATTCAACATCGAGCGACTCACAGATGACCCGGAGCTGAGTGGAGCCGGTGGGTTGGTTGCTGTTGATCTGTGCCTCGTACTTGCCGCTGTCATTTCCAGTCAGGTCTGTGATCGTCAGCGCTCCAGTCGAAACATTCAGCGCAGTGCGATCTATGGATACGTGTCGTCATGGTTACAATGCACCCAGGAAACATAGGTAAAGAAAAAAAGAGCCGATATTAAATAATTCAATAAATAAAGATCTCCTGAAATAAATAAACGTGTGTTCATATTTACGTGTATTTACTGCCTCGTTTATGTCTTTAAGGATATATTTCATAGGCATATTTATTCATTTCATAGTAATTTGGCTTGAATGGAAGATATCGTATACATTTAAATGTGATTTTTAATATGTCCAGGTATATTTGTTGGACTATCTGCAGGTTTAAGGTTTTTTAAGGTGTAAACAATTATTTTAAATACTTTCAAGCAATCCCTTGATTTACAGTTTAGCTTAAATTACCTGTATTTTTTAATTTAGGGATTGTATAATCTGGATGAACCTATTAAGATACACGAATACTGAATATGAATCACTATTATATTCAATTTACACCTAAACATATGTCAGACCCCTGATATAAACCCATAATAGTACCTTTGATTCTCAGGTTTTACCCATTAAAACACTTAAATCCAATTAATATATCGCAATCCATTCATTTAGCACATAACTGGGGATCAAAACGCCTGAATACAAATCCCTTAAAATATAAATTATGTGTATCTATGTAAATTTTGTGTGTAAACTGTGATATGGAAGTTCAGGACAAAGTCTTATCTTAATAAGATTAATTAAATAACACCTTAAATAGACTGAACCCTTTGAAATGTACTTAAGTTGTTAATTAAGGAAACGATCAAAGTGAATCCCAAGTGAAGTTGTGTGAAAATACTTTTGTAGTGGGTGAATAATTCCAGCTCGCCTCCGAACCAAACTACAGCGAGGTTTACTTCATGTGTCCATATTATGCTTTCGATGAGATCGCTAGCTGCAGAGTTCGGTGTGAAGACGACTGTGTCGCCTACTTTCTTGTAAACTGCGTTGTCTGCAAAAAAAAGAAGATGACGTGATCATTTTATATTTAATTCTTAAATGTTTTGATCATGAGAGAAAAGCTTGTCTGTTTTAGAGTCCATTCATACAGTAAGTAGTAAAAGTACCCTTTAACCAGGCCTGTTTAAAAGTATGTCATTGTTATATTATATGTATATTATACGACTGGATTATACATACGAAACATACGAATACATACGGAATTGGAATATTAAACAGGTTTATCATGTAGTTCAATTCATAAAAATGCATTTTTACAAGCTCTTCATATGTTTTGTGATAGATACTTTAACTGATGATATTTACTTACTTTTACTTGTATTTATTTACAGTGTGCTGCTTCTTCCACTTCAGTAAATGAATGTTTTCTACTACTGTAAAAAAGTACAATACTGGCCCCTGAACTGTAGTAATGTAGAAATACTATACAAGTACCTCAAACTTAACCCAAAATATCCATCCAAGTACACAAGTATTCATTGAAATCCTTCACAGATTTACAGATGTTTTAAAAGCTAAGTATGGACACACCCTATAAAATGACTCATGTTCGTGTTTATTTTCAAACTTACCGGCGTTGGCCATTAAAGGCATGAGGACGAGCAGTGTGTTCCACATTTTCTCCTCATTAAATTAAAAACAATACAAATACCCGCCGCGTGTATACTCTAAATATACAAATACTTCGAATACACAGCTAGACTGAACCAAACTCTAAGAGGTATTGAATGACAAGCTTAAAAGGAAGTGCGCAGGAAATTCTCTGATGAATGACTAGAAATCAGGAAGTGTTAGTCCCTCCCTCGGGGTGGGATCAAATAAAAGTAATAACTCCTATTGGATACGTTTTCTTATTTCACAACAAAGTTAAAGTAAACGCAAATAGAGTCGGACTGTAGAAGATAGATATTTTCCTTTCCCTTCCTAAAATGGAAACTCCAGCATTACATGCAATAGCCATAAAACCACAATTACGCATGCATAAGTATTACTATACTATACTTGAATGAATGCATCCAGCATATTTTAGATTAGTGGTTGCGTAATAACCCAAAAAGTTCATCGATATAGTGCCGACTACTATTTCTGCGACACAATTGATGCATTTCTGACTTTTCTTTCATTCTTGCTGTTTTAAATAGTGAAATGCTCCATAGTTTGATCTCTTTAGGCCTCTGAAAGCCACTCAATGAATCACACATCACTCAGCATTATGAGACTCTTCTGGAAGATCCAACTGCTGATTTAGACTATTATGCAACTACGACATCATCTGCATATAAAATGATAATATTAATGTGAGCGTTTTCAGGTGCACTTATGGGCTAATATTCCCAGAGAGCCCGGCTGACTGCCGTCAAATAATTTAAACATCAAAAAACAAGAATCAAGCACCAATAAATCTTAATAATTTTATTGTCTTTGTTCTCATGATTTTACAAATATGATACTTCTGCAATTCAACTTTAACTGTGCAACACAATGGCATTATGGACTGTTAAACCCGACACCCCGAGGGACGTCTGTGACTCCAGGGAGCTGTGAATCCTGCAGACCAAGGGCCTCCTTTTTTAGTGTCATCCTACGAGTGTTAAGAAACAAGAGTCAGTATATTCATGGTCACCTCGGGCCTGTTGGGGGGGGGGGGGTCTTTGTCCGCAGGATTCACTAGCAGCTTTAAAAAAAAAAAAAAAAAACACAATTTTTTTTACCATTGACGTAATGACGGCTAATGTCCGGGGAAGGGGAGGGAAGCCGTGTCGCTCCCCTCCCCTCCCCTCCCTCCCTCCCCTTGTCCCCACAGGTCAGAGGTCACAGGTCACTCCTCGGACGTGAGCTTGACTTTAAGTGGTACAGTCTCTTTGGATGAGGCTGGCGTCGCCTGGTCAGAGCTGCAGGGCTGCTTGTCTTTTTAAGAATGGGTGATCTCGCCACGTAGGTTTTTGGGGACACCAGTACAGATAAGAACAATGGCATGCAAGACTCACATACAGACCCACTTGTTATTATTTCTTTTTCTTTTTTTTTTTTAATAGAAAATAAAGATTCTGACATAAGTACAAGCACTGAGCCCTCGCAAACACCCAACAGCCAAGCGTATTGGAAACGTAACGGAGGACGAACGACGCCTACACTGACGGCGTTGAGAATATCGGGGGGGCCTGCGATCGACGGTTAAAACCATTTCAACACAACAGCTGGCATCTTTTCATATTCAATAAGTCCTGTTTTGAGGACATAATAACATCTCACATTTATATTATTTCTTCTTCTACACCTTTTTTTTTTTTTTTACTACAAATGTATGTGCTTTTGATTTAAAACAACTCGGGAAAACTGAAAAAAAGAAGATGTCGATGTGGAGTTCAACGACAGTCCTCCCCACTCGGGCCAATTTATTGCAAATGAAGTGATAACCTCTGAACAGCAACACACACTTCAATATGGCACAAGCATCTTAGAAATTACCTAAATGCATCGTGGTCGTCGTGGGTGAATATCAAAAACCAAACCACACCATATTTAAAAATATTAAGACATTAATCATCAGTAGAGCAGAAAACAAATGTGTTTTTTTTTTTTTTTCCTCCTTGTCGAAACATGCAGTCTGCCGCTCTGCAAGCAAAACCAGATTCTGGACCTCTTGGTCAACGCCAAAAATGAAAAAAAAAAAAAAAGTCTTTGTTTCAAATGCATATGAACACTGCAAATGATCAGCCTCGTCAGTCGAGCTAATATACTTCTATTATTCATGACAGGAGCTGCAGAGTAAGACTTCAAAATCCAGGTCATTGTGCAGCTGTCTCGCTCTCCTCTCCTATTCGAGGGCTGGGTGATGATTCCTTCGCTTTCAAAAAAAAATGCACACTGGCCAGCAAAGTGAAGCAGGTCGAGACTAAACTCGCCCCTCTCGAGTTAAACCCCGGACTCGCGTGACAAATTAAATCAAATTAACTTTGAAAAAATAAATAAAATAAAAAACGAAGCAAAACTCTGGGTTTAAAGCACTCGTCTCCTCGGACCCACTTTAATCTAGCTTTGTGTGTCACATTAAGACATTTGATGTGCTTATCCTAGTGAATGTCAGCTTTGGCACACTCTCTGCTGAGGTACCGTAACAAATATTTTGTCAAGTACGGAAACTACAGTTTATCTCCCACGAGGATATTGTTGTTGCATTATACTTTATATATATATATAAATATATATATATAGAGAGAGAGCGAGAGGAGTACTTTTCTCTAAATTGTCTCTGGGGTGTTAAGGAGAAAATGGACACATGAAGGCATTCTCCTCCAGCCCTTTCTCCGAAGGCTGCGACATGGAAACCCCGACTAAATCCCTCTCAGCAGTCCCATGTACCTGCTCACCATTTATCCCACTACAAAATCCAAATAAATATTCTTTAAAATAAGGGCAAATTGGTAAAAACAAAAACAAACAAAAAAGAAATGAAGCAAAAATCAATGTAGTGGCCTCATCATGTAACACAAAACTCTCTAAATATAATAAATCCATCACCGTCCAGTCCTCCTCAGTCAACTAAAGAAAGAAAGAAAGAAATATTACAGGGAAGAATATATCTAGAGTAGTGGTTGTTTTACAATGGCGCCTATGTCGAGAGAGTGACTGGGCATCAGTTTGTCATGTTGCAGCTTCTTTAAAGAAGCCGCTTCTTCTTCTTCTTCTTTCCCCGTCTCTCTTTTCTCTCTTCGCCCGGAGGTGATCATGCTCTGTCTGATCAAAGTCTTTGACCTTTAACCCTTGGCTCCCCTCCCTCCCCGTCCCTTCCCCATCAACCGCTCCTCTTCCTCTCCTCGTCCTCTCCGCTCAGAGGGGGGATTGTTCAGTCGGCGTAGTGCATGATAGACTCGACGTAGTTGCCGGGGAAGAGGCCCGTGGTCCCGTTCATCACGCCCTCGTACCAGCCGTCGTCGTTCTTCTTGATCACGTAGATGATGGCGCCCTCCTGGAACGACAGCTCGTCTTCCTTGTCCCGGGCGTAGTCGTAGATGGCCACCACTGCGGGAACATAAGGGGGCGAGGAGGTTAGAAATAAAATCATTATTTAGGTGAAAATCTGAGGGAAATGCAGGTTTCTGTCCGGCTGTATTTTGGTGGAATGTATAAAATGATTGAGGGACCGGTGCAGCTCAGATATCCCTTTCAGTGAAGGCAGACCTTTCTCCAGGTAGGTGCGTGGAGCCCAGGGCGGGTCCTCCTCGGCGTAGGGGTCGCTGTACTCCACCACCGCCGACTCCTCCTCATCCTCCTCCTCGTCCTCGTAGTCCTCCGGCGGCGGAGGAGGAGGTGTCGGTTCCTCGAACACCGGCTCGTCGGCGGGCGGAGGCGGAGGCGGCACGTCTGAGACTGGAGATAGTTTTCAGGCGGGCGGGAAGAAAAGAAGAGAACAAGTCAGAGACAAAGAAAGGGCCACGAAAGAAAAGTCCCCATGCATCGGAGGAAGGGACAGGAGCAGTGCATGCTGGGTGCATGAAGATAACACACACACACACACACTACAGAGCGGTAGACACCGACTACGCAAACACAGAACGCTGCGACGCGACGGGAACAAAGTGTGCACATACTGATTCAACGTGCATTTAAAAGTAAATTTAATTAGGGAGCTTATGTACATGGGAACGTGATCATGCTCGTGAACAAACATGCTTTATGATGCATATCATGCTTTACTTATGTCTTTGTTTGTGAGATCAACCGCCAACTTTTGCTGCCAAAGGGACCAGAAGTTATCTCTATTTTAACATTTAACAATGTGATGGGCAGTTTAGAATATCGCCCTTGATTTGTTACTATATACACGCAAAAATTTGGCAAATTTGACAGATTAAAAAGGGCAAAAAAAGTTAGTGGAATAAAATTCAGATTTACGCATTTATAATTAATTATCAAGGAACATAAAGCTGGGATCTGTGGTGGCAGACGGTCCCTGACACAGCTTCTGTTGGAGGTTGGTCACAAAATATTCCACTCAAAGGGGACGAATCACGAGGAGCTGCCGGGGAGAGGACTTCAGACGGATGGCGGTCATGCAGGAGGGGCAGCGAGGGGCTAAAGGCCACTTACTAGTCTCCTGAACTCGGGCCACAAAGCCCATCAGAGGCAGCTGAGGGGTGATCTGCATGGAGGGGGGAGGGGGCGCGAGCGGGCCTGCTATCACTAAACAGCACCAGTACACAGAGATGGAGGAAGACGAGGAGGAGGAGGAGGAGGAGGAGGAGGAGGAAGAGGAGGAGGAGGACAGAGAGGAGGAGGAGGAGGACAGAGAGGAGGAGGAGTTGGAGGAGGAAGAGGAAGAGGAAGACAGAGAAGAGGAGGAGGAGGAGGAGGAAGAAGAGGAGGACAGAGAGGAGGAGGAGGAAGAGGAGGAAGATAGAGAAGAGGAGGAGGAGGAGGAGGAGGAAGAAGAGGAGGACAGAGAGGAGGAGGAGGAGGAGGAGGAAGAAGACGAAGACAGAGAGGAGGAGGAGGACAGACATGAGAACAGCATGAGACAATTAGTATAACCAAGAACAGGAGAGAGTTAAAGAACAGGAATAAGAATACCAGAGTAAATGCAACATTACATTAAGACCCGAGGAATCTATAATTATTATTACTATTATTATTATTATTATTATTATTAATAATAATAATAATAATAATTATAATAATTATACACCTGCAACTACTTTCACCACTAGTTAATCAACAAATCTACTGATTTTAATTCTAATTGTTATAAAACGTGAAATACTAAAGATTGTCACAATTTCCCAGAACGCAAGGTAGCTTCTTAAAAATATCTTTAATTACAAATTATATAAAAAGAGAGGAAGTATGATCTCCTCACATTTGACTAGTTTTCGCATCTTAGCCTGAATATTTACTCAAAACAATGAATTGATCATCAAAATAACTGCAGATTAGTTTTATGTGGATTGACTACTCAATTAAGTCTTAATTATTCTGGACTAAAACTTATAGATACTACTTTTCTCCCTTTTTATATCATTTGAAATTAAAAAATATTTTTAAGCATGCATTCTGAAAAATTGCATTTAGTAGAGTGATCATAAAAATACCACTAAAATAATAATAATAAAAAAAAAACATACATTATACCATATGTTTATCTACTATGTCTTCAAACTTAGTCTTTAAGAATACTGTAAGAGGTTTGGTTAAAATAATCCAAAATGTTGCAGAAAAATGCCAAAAATGAATTGGTTCTAGCTTTGTGAATGGGAATATTTGCTGTTGTTCTTTTAATGATAGTAATATCCTTGAATATCTTTGTTTTAAACCTCTGTTCGAACAAAACAAGACATTTAAATCTGTCAACTTGAGGTCTGGGAACGCGAGATGGAGATTTGTCTCCATTTTCTGACATTTTCATGGAGAGATGTTAAACCAGTTCAGAGATTAGCTGCAGCCCTAAATTACTTTTAATTAATTTAATTGCTTTCTCCCCCACATGAATACATGTTCAGAACATTCAGCAGACAAAGAGTCAGTTTTATTATATATATTACAGAAATAAACTCATAGACGTGACAGCTGGAGAGACAAATGGAGGACGAGAGAGAGGTTGATGGGGAATGACAGACCACAAAACCAGACGGGAGATCTTTTCATAAAAGATGCAGAAATAAAGTCAGACTCTGAAATCTAAAGGACTCGGGACTCTTTGAACCAGAACTCATTGGACAGCATCTCCTGTACGTACTGTGGTTAATACAACAAGTGAATTATATGACAGCGACAATATCTGTTAAAAAACATGCTGGACAAATGTGGATAATCATATTGACAGATTGTAATGTTCTTAGCTCATTATTTCTCAATTTTAATGAACGTGTAATTAAGTGATTGTGTTGCATTAAAGTTTACGATTTAACAGATGATACATATCATTACATGTTGTTTTGTCATAGTTTTTAAGATCTTTAAACAGAAACTGACCATTTGCCAGAATATGCAAATTTTCTAATCTACTCTTTTAATTGCTTATTTTATGTTATTTTTTTTTTACAGTTTGTGTAACTTTATCTTGAGAAGGGAAAACTACGTTTAAAAATATATTTGGGATGTTTACTTGGCATAAATGTGAAAATAATAACCGTGTCCACACACACACACACACACACACACACACACACACACACACACACACACGGTACCTTGGTTCTGGGCGAAGTGCGGCCCCCCGTTGAGCTGGCTCTGGGCCACGTTGGGCTGGCCGGTGACGGACGCCGGTCGGCGGTACGGCAGCGAGCCTCCTACCTGTGAGTTTTGGGGCGGCTGCGCCGGGCGATTCATGCTGTAGAACTGAGCAGCACCTGCAGGGGGCAGCAAAGAGCCATTTAACGAGGGAGGGGAGGTTCTACTTTCAGTCCCTCTGGTGTCCTGAACTGAGGTCAAGTTTCTTTCGGTTTTGATTTTTACTTTCATAACAAAACAGAGGGTTGGTTCAGAATATTTTACGGTTCAGCTCAGTGGGAATTCCTTGCAGAAAATGTCACAAAATGTCAAAAAAAATCTGCTTTTTATTTCCTAAACTACAATTTCCATAATTTAAATCACTTAAAATTTGACTAATTGGGTTAATTTGCTAACCTGAACAGCAACGCTGCTATTTACAATATACAGCCACACAAAAACAAAAAAGAGCAGAATAAATACAGATGAATGAAGAATTCACTGTAAAGCATTTCACCACACAGCTCATGCATTATACATCAGAAAAGCATCATCATCATCATCATCATCACACACACACACACACACACACACACAGCTGATGAGATGCTGTGAGGGATGAAGAGCGGTAGCAGAAAATGGAAAAACCTGAGGTAGTCGCACACCCGTCAGACAGTTTTGATAAATATTCTGAAGTGAAACGCTCTCCACCTTTAAAAAGGTCGGGCAGTTGCTAAATGGAAAGCTTTCCTTTGAAATGCAGATAAGAGATTCAGCACAACATTATCTTGTTTACCTTCCTTTCTGTACTCAAGATTGTAATTTAAAAATAACTGGATTAAGTGTGCAGCCCTTGAGAATATAAAAGCAGAGAAATCTGCCCCTAAATAACCTGGAAAAAAAATGCGATGCACTGACCAGATATATCTGATTATTATTAGGCTTTGAGCCTTGAAAGCAAACCGTGACCCCAAAACAAACTACCTCAAGCATCCTATTCACTTGAAGTGTTTCCTTGTGCTATCCCTGTCATCTTAGACCTTCTCTCCACGAGAAGCCTTCTCCCAAACCTATCCAGGGTGGCGACATGCCGGTGGAGGAACACATCTGGGTCTTGCAAGCACGAGGATGCATGTGAGGGGAGGCGGGATGGAGGGTGAGCTTGTCCCCCCCGGGTTACACTCACCTTGTGCAGGGTTGCCGAAAGCAGCGGGGCCCGTGCCAGTGGGGGCCGCAGAGGCAGGGAGCTGGGGAGGGGGCGGGGGTACAGGCGGGATCTCTACAGGAGGGTTTGGGGGGTTTGGAGGGTTTGGGGCCTGTGGGGGGCCGTCTAGGGCAGTGGTAGGGGGTCCAGGGGTGGTGGCAGTGTTGGGGGGAGGTTTAGCTGGGTTGGATGAGACGGGGGCTGAACCAAGGGGGTTTCAGAGGTAAGAAAGAGGAGGGAGAGAAAAAGACAGGTGAGGGAGGTCAAGACAAGATCAGAGTGAGAAGGGAGTAAAGGATTCCAGTAGATCCAGGGTTCCTACACATCCTCTGTTCACGTACTTTCACACTAGAGCATGCAGGAATCCTGGATACTGAGCAAATATTAGTCAAGGTAGTTAGTGTCAGGCACACACACACACACGCACACACAGATCCTGCAGTCACCTGCTCGGATAAGAACCAGGAAGCGGGCGTTACCTGGGAAGGCGTTGGGCGGGGCTGGGGTTGGCACGGCGATGGGCACGCCCACGCTGCCGCTGCCGCTGTTCTCTCGGCTGCTGCTGCGGCTGCTGCTGGGGTGGCTGCCTCCGCTGCTGCCACTGCTGGTGGTGAGTAGGGCGGCAAACACGTCAGACCACAAACGTACTCGGGTCACGCCGCCGCCGCACGCGAGGCACCTCCGTGTAAAACCGTTTTTTTTTTGTTGTTCGAAACAAATGACAATAAAATCTTCACGTATGGTTCCAGGAAAATATGGAGCCACAGGAACTAAACTGTCACTGTTGGATGTAACAAATAAAAAAAGGAAAGGAGACAAACGGAGGTGGAGAAGGAGATGGCCACTCCAGAGAGTTTTTTATGGATATTTATTTCTGTTCGTAGTCGTGACGTTTTCTTTTTCTCAATCGTTGCTGCTGCGTCTTTTTCAGCTCATTTGCACTATTTATTTATATATTTATCACTCTATTAAAATAATCAAAAGCCAACAACTTCAATGTGTTTTTAACATCAATAAATGTCCATCCTTTGTCCTAATATTGACACTAGTTGCACCAACTTTAGGACAATCTTTCTTAGAAGGTTTAGCTTCTGGAAGCTTTACCTTTAAATGCAGCAAAGTGGAAATCTACACAAAGTCAGTGGATCCTTAATTTTGGTATAAACCTCTTTCTAATCCTGTCCTGTATTCCAGTTGCAACACAACGCTTGATGTGCAACCAGCTCTGTTTCCTTCCCAATACCTCACATTATTAACGGGGCACCCTCCAGAGCATTGATGTGTTAGTGTGAGCCGCTATGCCTTTGAAATTATTACGTCACAGTGATAAAAAAATAAATTAAAAAAGCAGCTGGAAGCCTCACCAAGGACACATGACAAAGACAAAGATGGGACACGTGAAAGCTTGGAGAGCGCGTGGATGAGAGATGGATAACAGATGAGCTGTGGATGGAGCGGTGCAGATAAAGCCTGGTGCAGAGAGGAGAGTCGGGGGAAAGTTTTTTTCTGGACCAGAATTATTAAAAACATTTGGCCAACAGATGGGGGCGCAGTGACGAAACTTTCAGTGTTGTTGTTGTTTCCCCCCCCAAAAAAACCCAAGCTTTTACTTCCCGCACGGCAGACGGAGACGTCTATGAATATCTCTCGGGTTTCGGATGAAAGAGTCTCGCCTGACATTGGTTGACAGGACTGTGGGGGCGACACTGCCTATGTAAAGACTATTACCAAAGGAACCTGTGTCTAGCTTTAAGTTTCTACCTCGCCCTCGTTCCTTTGTCCTTATCGGAGGAGAGCACACAGGTGGGGGATCTCAAACTAAACCAGCTCCCTGGGAGGAGGAGCTGTTGATTAAAAAAGGTGAATGTTGGTCAAACTCTAGGTGGAGTAATAAAAAAAAAAAGAAAAAGGAGAAGGAAGTAAAAGTGATTTCCACGAGGAGTCATTTCAGAGAAGAAGAAGAAGAAGGGGAAAGGCATGTTCACAGGAGCTGGCTCGCATTTTAGGTGAAGGAGAGGAGAAGAAAAAAAGGGAGGAGGGAGGTTTAAGAAGTAGAGAGGCATGCTGGGAAGTGGGAAGGGGGTACCTGTACGTGCGGTTCCTCTGATTAACGGATGCAGTGCGTGCAGGGCTCTGCAGGGGTTGCGCCATGTTGCGCGTCGGGCTCGAGACGTAGTCGTTAGGGACAACGGGTGGACGCACCGGCTCAAGCGTCTTATAGGGGGAATGGCGCCTGCGAGAGGGTCAGGAGGACAGGAGTCGAGGGGGGAGAGGTGGAGGGCACCCATAGAGAAGTGTAGGGGAGGGGGAGGAGGAGAGCAAGAAACAAACAAGTGCAAACTTAAAAAATGGGGTATGATAGGTGGTGAACTTTGGCTGGGGTGAATCCACTGCCGGATAAAAAACACTCTTCCAGAAGACGTACGCTCGCTCTTCCATCCACGTCTCAATGGAAAGGGTTCAAATTACTCCTCCGTGTATTTACATTTAGATTTTGGTAGATGTTGACCAATGGCTTAAAATCAGTTGTTCCCAAAAGGTCATATAAACAGAGCCGATGTGTGCAGATAAGATTGCAGGACTGCTGCGTGGCTGAGTTTAGTGAAAGGTTGAGGCCCTTTATCACCTTTATTCTCCTTAAAGTAATACAGAAGAAAATAGGTCTAGGTGGCGAGAGTCATGAAAACCCGGCATCAGAGTGACTGCTGGTTTAAATTAAATGTCCCCGAGCAAGACTCTGAACCCCTGACTACATATTCTGAACTCATAAACCACTAATCAAAAACTTAGAAGGTGTTTTATAACCCGACAGCAGCGCCACGCTGATGATGCACTCAGTTTTAAAAAGGAGGGAAAGAACAACCCCAACCCTGAGATTTATTAATCTGGGCCTGAAAACATGTACTGGCGTGTCGGTTTCCCGGCTGACACGGCGGGGTGACCCATCTCTGAGCACTGTTGCTATGGCAAAACGTTGCTATGAGGAATATGGGGCAGCCAGGAGTGGGCGGGCTGGGTCACGAACACACACACACACACAACTGAAAAGTACATTTGAAAAACAAATAATAAAAAGAAGTTGAATAACAAGACAAAATTAAAAGTAACATGTCTGCTCGTAGCCGAAGGTGCTTCATGGAGGTTGATCGGCATGCGCCTTGAAGGGAGGGAGGCGCACACGCGCACACACACACACACACACACACACACACACACACACACACACACACACACACACACACACACACACACACACACACACACACACACACGAGAGAGAGGCACACAGACACACAAACAGCACTTTGCCGCTCAAGAAGGTCCCAAGAGTGAGGAGAAGATAACGTTTATGTCCCTGTGGAATAAGAGAGACCTTCAGCCGTCAGACACACGTCAAGAACGTCTCCATCTTTAGGATCATGAGCTCCGGTTCCAACTTTCACTAACTCAAGAGGTCGGACTCTAATGAGTGAAGCTTTACGTCGTGATGGCTGCTGGTGTTTTCCACACCTTGATTAATTCTTCCATGAAGAGCAGTTGAATTCCTGACTGTGACCTTTCCGATCCCCTGACATTACACAAATGCCAATAAAAAGGTTGAAGGCAGATCTGAGATCTGCATTCAAGCGCTGACACGCTGCCTCCCTTCAACACTAATCACAGGCCTCCTTTGTATTTTATCAAACTGCTTGCTAAAATTTGACAGTTTCATGTTTCCTTGTGTAAAATGTCAGTGTTTTGGAGCCCGAAGCAGCGCGGTGGCCGTGTGGCCTCACTGCAGGAAGCTCTTTGCATATCGCTCTGGTCTCCTCCCACAGTCCAAAGACATGCAAGTCAGGAGGGCTGGAGACTCGGAAATGACCACAAACAAAAATGCAAATGTTATCGTCTGAAGCTGCTTTCACGTTGGACTCAAATCTAATATAAAATCAGCTTTGAGTATTTCCCTTCCACGGCCTTCCAACCAAACAAGGAACAACCGTTTGATGCATTGAGATGAAGGATTCTTTACATGCCGTCAAGCCAATCAATCAATATCAAAAGGTCTTAATGTATGCTTTGTGAGGTATGCACAAGAAACCAGAAGAGACAGATTCCAGCATGTAGTTTGGTGTGAAAATCTCTCAACTAGGATGAGAAGCTTTTTTTTCGACCATCTCACCAGCACATATAAAAAAATACAGAATTGAAGAAAAAAAAAAACTGCACTGAAGCTGATTTTAAATCCCCCAAAGGACAGTAATTAAACAAGGAGGTAGAAGGGGTGATGATGAAACTGGGAGCAACCAGGCCCATCTGGAGGGCTTGTGGTTTGGTTCCAAAATCCACACAAACACATCTACAGCCCTCTGACGGACAAACAACTCTGCACTGCTCACGCCCATCTGGACTCGCGTCGCCGCTACATACCCGAGGGTCCCTTTCCCCGACATGGGCGGGCTGGGGGGTTTCTGTGTGGGGGGGTTTGTGCGAGGGAGTCCACCTCCTCCGGCCTTCATGTTCTGAGCGCTGGCCTGCGGGAGGAGAACACGGTTAACTCGAAGGACTTCAGAGAACGGGAAATGAAAATCCTCCACAACATTTGAAGGAATTGTTTGACACTTTGAGAATCATATTTATTCACTTTCACGTCGCGTTAGAGGGGAAGGTCGATACCACTCTCATAGCCGTCTGATCAATACCAAGCTGGAGCCAAACAGCTAGCCTGGCTCGGTCAAACGGGGACAAATCTAAATACCAGCAACTCGAAAACTCACATTTTATCTCGTTTGTTTAATCTACAAAGGAACCGTGTTAAAACTGTAAAACAGCAACTTGTCGCTTTAACATGTTTACACTTAGTTGATTAATCAAATGAGAGAACTTCTTAATAATGGAGCTTTAGAGGTGCATTTTCATAACCTTTGAACAGACCCAGGCTAGCTGTTTCCCTCCATTTCCAGTGTTTATGCTAAGCTAAGCTAAATCTCACTCTCAACAACAAAACTAATAAGTATAATTACCAAAATGACAAACAAATCCCTTGATAGAAAACAAACTCCTTGATAAAGAAAAATACATCTCACAGCATTTCAAAACAAAACAAACACACACACAAAAAAAAAAACCTCTTTCGTTTGAGGCTCTTACTTTGAAAGTCTTACCTTAAACCTTTGCAACCACTACGGTTGATTATAAAGATACAATTAGGCAAGCAGAAATAGAGAGGGAGAGAAGAAGAAGAAGAAATCAGAGGATTAGTGAGTGAAGGAAGAGCGAAAACAATTATTCATGCACGAGGCACAAAAAGCCGAGCTGGTTAGATTCAGGCAACAATGGCTCAGTGTTACAATCTGAGGAATTCCTTCTTTGAGACCGTTGTAAGGTTGAAACTAGGGATTTCTTTTTCTGGAAAACAAGCTTCTCTTTGTTCGGAAAATAAGTGGGAAGCCAACTTCCCCCCCCCCCCCCAAAAAAATCTGCCACTTTCACAAAAAAAGGTAAAGCGTAGGAACCCGTTAGTCGGAGCAGGTGACAGATTCACAACAAGGGAGTGCGTTTAGTTATCTGTGTCCCGGGTGACATTAATATCCCACCATGTTGAGAAGTTATTGATTTATTTTCTTGCATTACTCGTCACTGAAACCCAATAGTGATCGTTTGACCTCTAAAAGTCCTTTCCATCCCATGTTCTGCAGTGAATAACCCGCATTAATCCCACTACCCCATTTCTGAATTCAACACTTCTTCCGGACATTTCTTTAAGCTCTCATCGCTCTGTAACGAACAAATTAAATATATTGAAACGTAAAAAAAATCTGCTTGTCAAACAATAATATGAAGTATTATTAAATAGTGATGAAGGTAAAACGTCCCAGTGCTTCACACAGAAAAGCAAAGATTTAAAAAAGGTAGAAAAACAAACGTAATTTGGTGATTTATTTATGTTTTTCCCTATAATTATTCCTAAAATCCAGATAGGAAACTTAAACCTCCTTTTTCAAAGACAGAGACTTATCAAATTAACTCCATAAAACTAGCTGTAAATTAGTGTGTTTCCTATATATTTCATCACTTTAAATATCATATTTAGGACTTTTCCATCCACACAAATGAGACTAATTGATCAAATTAAAAAGGGAAAAAGAGCGAAATGCCCACCTTGACTCCGTGGCCCATGTCGTCCAGCATGCTGTAGTCGATGGGCTTGCGGATGTAGCGCACGGGCCTCTCGGGATTGGCCGGGGCGATGATCTTGTGTGTGCGGGACGTGTTCTTGTTGGTGGTGAGGATGCCGATCTCCCGCCGGGCGACCTTCTCTTTGTGGATGTCCACCGTCTGAGAACGACACGTTTATTTATTTTTTTCCCCCCCGTTTAAATAAAAAAGTGAAAATAACTGTAATGCATCAGATGCCGACCTGTGAGATGTGGTTGATGGAGGACTCCATGCGACGGAGCTGCGAGGCCTGGATGTCGAGCATCTGCAGCACATTGTTGGCCAGCGTGTTGATCAGGTAGGCGACGCTGGCCAGGGACTGGGTAGTGTAGTTCTTCGTCTCCTCCAGCGCTCTCTGCTTGTCTGGAGACTGAATGAAAGAAAAGAGACGTCTTGACTTTTAAAAAAAAAGATGCGTTTGCATTTTTATAGCGTGCACAGAAAGACCTCCAGAGCGAAAAAGTCCAGAAAATAGTGTTTAAACCTGCAAACTCTGACCACAAGCTCTTTCCGAACTCATATTCCTGCATTTATGTGATTATTTTTTTAAATTAAAAATCATCCTCGTGGCAGAGAGTCAAAAAATAACAATCCCGGTGCAGATAGTTAAGCATTTAAGAAATTAAAACGGGATCCTGAATGCATTTTGTGGCGGCAGAGGGGAGGAAAAGTGCTGCATCAAAGGTTTCAGTGCCAAGAAGTAACATTTTAAGTGACGAGAAACTTTAATGGAGCTGCAGCCGGTGTGAAAGGAGACTTCTGAGGCAGCGCGGGCATCAAAAGGCAGATGGATACGCTTATGTTTCTGCTGGGGAACTGGATGTATCGCAGCATTCAAGGCGGAGGGACAGAATACTTAATTATTGTTCAATTACTGAAGTAAAAGTGCATCTATTTATGATCAATGCATCGCAAAAGTCCAGCTAAATGGCTTGTTCACACTCCTAAAATGTGAGGATTTGCAGCAGTTATTTATTTGATGTGATAGTTAACTGACTATCTCTGGGTTTTGCATTGTCACACAAACAATTTGAAGACATAATCATATTAATCTCGAAAATAATCTGCAGAGTAATGACACCTGAAAAAAAACAACTTTCATTATCTGTTTCCAAATCAACACGCTGCACTCTCTAGGCCACAGCAATCTGTGGTTTGTGATTGGATATTGAGTTATTGATTGATTTCTTCTACTCTTTTCAATTAAAAAAATCTCAGCTATACCACGAGGGCTTCCTATAAATTTCTCTGCATATCCGTCGCATCCCAAAATATTGACTCGTCGAATGAAAAATCAAGGAAATTGGAAGAATATTTTCTGTGTCTGATCTGTTTTATTTTGGGGCTGAAGAGGCATTAAATAATTATGAACCCTGAATAAAGATGAAGACGTAATGAGAGGCAGCACAATAAAGCCAGGGGTCGTCCTCACTGGTGGAAACAGCCAGCGCCCGCCCCTGGCGACACGTCTGTTCTCGGTTACGTGAAACAAGACGATTCACAATCCAAGCAGACAAATCATCAAACGTCATTCTTTAAGAGGAACGCAGAGGGCGCAGCGTTTCTGCATCATGAAGACAAAACAGGTTATGTGGCTAAAGTCAGGAGCCAAGCTGCAGCTGCTACCTGCAGGGCAGAAATAAGACGAGTAGACAGGTGATACAATCTTTGGGAGGAGAGGATGGATGGATGCATGGACCAGGATTCTGGATAATCTGTATCCCGATACTTCAACTATATATTGAGCCGATAACAGATCCTTTAGATAGAAACTCTGTACAACAATGTGTGGGGCGGATTTATGTAGAACTGAGAGAGGAAACACTGAATTATGGGTAATTGATGACAAAACATTTAATATTGATTGGTCACATCTGGCTGATACCAGACCCTGTCAATAATAATAATAATAATAATAATAATAATAATAATAATAATAATATTGGTGAATCCCTGTTGAATTGAAATTTGTTCATCAAATTAAAAGTTGGATTGATTTAAAAAAAAAAGAAAAAAAAAAGCTATCAAACCTAAAGGAAGTTTAAATGAGTCGAAATCAATATGATTTGAGAGAAATATGCATGTTTATGTATTTCTGCTAAAGGGTTGCATTGTTTTTCATTGTTGTGGTTTGTTTTGTCTTTTTTTCGCCAAATTAATTGTGTAATAATTTACAGACCGAAGCACATTTGTATCTGGTCAGAAAATGTCATATTTTACCAGTTTAAATTTTTTATTTCACTTTATTTGTTTTACTCAGTGGTTAAAAATGTCCCAGGGTGCAATGCAACTCCTGGAAAGGCTCTGAATCGGACTATGACTCTGCAAACACACCCGACATCTGAAGGAAACCAGCCAACCGTACTCCTCAGGTGGTTGTTGGAAGCAACTGGGGGGGAAACACAAAATAACTATATAATATAATAACACTTCACTGTGAGAATAAAGCTGTTTTTTTTTCAGTTTGCACACCTGTAACGTGTGAATTACAAATGCAAAAGTCACAGATCTGCAGAAAAACAGCTTAAAAATTCAACAATCCAACACCTGGCTTTAAGGCCGGGCGAAGAGGTGAATTAGAAGTGAAGTATTCCACTTAACATCCCTCGAACATCTACTTCCTTCCAGCTGATCTATAAGTTATAATGACGGGAAAACCTTGCAACCAGGGTGAGAATTAAACCAGGGCAGCCGGCCGGACAGCAAGCTGCCAGCATCCAACCTGTCAGACCTGATCAGCCCTGCTCGTCACACTTCAGCATCACACCTTGTCAGAACCTCTCCCTGCTCACACTGTGGTCCCACGTTTCACCCCCCTGTGGGAGACGGGCCTGAAAGGTGCGAGATGAGACGAAGCTCCTGCTGCAAAAATTGCTCCCACCTGCAGAATACTACAAAGCAAAAAGCTCTGAATGGGATTGATTGCGCTCACAAACCCCAAAAATGATACGCAAGTCAACAGCGAATTGAATCACATATTTCACATACTTCTTCAGGTTGGAAAAATGCAAGTAATGTTGAATTTTTCCAACCTGAAGAAGTAATATATGAATAAAGCTGAGGATTCATAGCAATGCAGGCTTTGAATGGAGCATTTTTTTATGGGTTAAAAAGCCATAAATCACGTGCAAGTCGCAGTGTTTCAGTCCAGCGTGATAAATCAGTGGTTGTTGGTTAATCTCCTGTCAAACTAAAGCGATCCGGCGTGGATATCACCTCCTGCACGTGATCGATCCCCGCACCGGACAGATACATCGATCTCCATGGCTGTTGGGTTATTTAGACCGTGGGGTTGATGCCGAGCTACCCTGCTAACGACACATCCCACGACACATGCACGAGTCAAACACACCGATATATCGATGGAAATACGAACCAACACGCAGCAAAAACGTGTGTTTACACGAATATACCTGCAGAAAGGTGATGTGTTTATTTAAATGCATTGACAGGGGCTTGTTTGTGCTTGAGCTACATAGCTTAGCATCAGTTCGCCCCTCCATTGACAACCATTAAAAAAAAAAAAAAAAACCTAAAAGAACTACACCACCTTTTATCTCACGCACGCGCGCGCGCGCCGGCTCACCTGCACATAGTTGCTCTCGCAGTATTCCGCGACTCTTTCCAGGTTAGTGAAACTGTCTAGTAGTGCGCTTCGTCCAGCTGGAATCTCCTCTTCCAGAAGCATTTGTAGCTCCGCCATTTTCACATCTTTAGCAGAGCTGTGTGTGTGTGTGTCTGTGTGTGTGTGTGTGTGTCTGTGGTGCCTCTCTTGCGCCACCACGGACGTGTGCGGTACTGCAGGGCGCCTCTCTTGCGCCACCGCGGACGTGTGCGGTACTGCAGGGCTCCTCCCCCCCACCTCCAGCAACTAGTGGAGAGAACGGGGGTTCCCAAGATTAATAATGTTTTAAAAACAGAAATGTGCATTATAGGGGGAAATGCTTTTGTGGATATGTGGTTTGCAAAAGATCCCTTTAAAATATAATATAAATATATATACACAAACACACACACACATATATATAAATTTATATGATATCAGTCCCTCTCCACAGGCTCGGTTAGAGAGCATCAGGCCTGGATCATGTGGGAAATACAGTCTTGCCCAAGGGGCCTTCAGAAGCAAACGCACCAGCTGATAAAGGGAGTCTGTAATAATTAATTCAATTCAGAATTTCCATATGCAGGCTGAAACCGGATTCATGAGGAGTGGCATATTAAACATTCTTTATTTGATGTAGGAAACCTGCTGGTTAGGGGAAGTAAAAAGTACGACACAAACACTCAAAATAAATCATCAAACATATTTATTAATATGTGAGATGCAACAGTGTTTAAAAAAGGAATTAATTGTCTAAATACCACATGAGACATAAAAATCTGTAATAGGAATTACAGAAAAAGTTGTTTTTCTCTGCGTCGTAGAGTATTAAAACCACAGCGTTTTCCTACGGTAACAGATTTCAACAAGTGCACATCCGACCTGTGAACAGACGAGGTGATAATGAGCTTAAGGCCTCAGATTACTGTGTGTAAAGCACCAAAAAGACAAGTGGGAATAATGTGAAGGAGCGACTATGGCTGTACATAAAAAAAGCATTTAAGAATGATGCAAACTAAGAGTTTAATTCCAAAATGTGTCAACAAGCATAATGTTGTTTAAAAAGACAGGAGTTATCGAGAGAGATTCATTCTCTGGCATTCAAGAAGTGCTTTGCTGTTAGTTGCTTTAATCAAGATGAAGCTCTTCTCTTCTCTTCTCCCTGCAGAGGTTTCTAAAGATTAGCTTCTTCTGGTGGCGGTGATCCAGGTTTCGTCCTTCGGTGTGGACACCAGCTCAGATCGGACCTCCGCGACCTGTCCCTTCAACTGGTGGAGCTTCAGCTGGCGCACCAACGTGCTAAGCAGGACGGTCGCGAGCGTGTAGGCGAACCTGTCGGATAAACCAAATATCATCGATTGCGAAAATATGAAAACACAAGAGAGTTAATCCTGATGCTTTAATCCGACTCTGGCCCCCGAAACACAACGCTCAAAGTCAAATCGAAGAGTCTTCGGCGTCGCTTCTTCTCACTGCCGATGCTCTCACCTGTAGCTCAGAGGGATACACGTGTTTTGATGTCGGTCTTTACCTGAGCTCCGGGCATGTTTGATTCCCCGAGAACCCGAGCAGACAGAAGCTATTCTCGACTGATTCCTCCTCAAATCGATCGGGGTCAAACCTGAGGGAGGTCACAGGAGGGACGAGTTCAGTAAATGATGGACGGCCGTCATGAAATGCATTGATGAGCACCGAGTGGACCTGTATGGGGTGCTCCAGGTGTCAGAGTCTTGCAGGACCACTCCCAAAGCGTAGATGACCAAAGTCTGAAATATATCAAGAAAAAACACTTTTAATAACCTCTTTAGAATTTCTTTAAAATCACCTGCATGATTCTTGTTTCTCTGGTGATGAGAGGAAGAGAAGCCCCAGACAGCAGGAAACCAGATACCTCTTTGGGGATGACGTGCTGATCGACTTTGCCCTCCACTGCCTGAAGCCGAGCCGCGACGGGGGTCAGCTTGGCCGTCCTCACCGTCTCGTTGAGGACCTGCTGGCAGTATCTGTCCAAGGGCAGAAATGGGATGAGATCAAGGTCAGCGAACACACCATCCTTGAATTATTACGCCTCAATCTGTTAATTCTTTTTACAAGTTCTTACCTGAGCTGAGGGATTTTGTCCAAGGAAACTGGGTCTGAACCCAAAACCTCATCCAGCTCTTTGTACAGTTTGTCCTGAACTTCCTCTGAGGTGGACAGGAAGTGAAGTGCCCAGATACAAACTGCCGAAAAACACAACATTTAACATTTGAGCCTCAGGGATTCATGAAAGAAAAGGAGCATTTTTGGGGTTTGATTTCTTGTTCTAGGACACATAAGTTATTTATGAACACGGCGTTTTGATCGTTGTCACTTACGGTTGGCCGCGATGACGCATCCGGCCAAAGTGAAAACCATACAGTCCTCCATGATCTCAAACAAAACAGGAAAAATTATAATTTAACTGTTTCTTTTTTGGGAACCAAGGCAATCTTTCAGCTGCTTTTTAGGTTTGAAACTAGAATTGTCGACTTCATCAGTATTCACCTGTCGTTCTGTGAGGCTGGACTGAAGCAGAGCGTCTACAAACGCCGTCTGCTTCCTCTGGGCTTTTCTCTCCTTCGCCACCGACAGCAGCATGGACTCCATCTCTGACAGAGCTGAACACCCAGAGAGATCAGGGAGATAGAAACATCAGTTTTTTTTGGCATGAACACACAGCTGACTGACACTCAAATTAAAAAGACAGCGTTTCAAGCTCGCGTCTCGCTTTCTGTTCTCCGTTTAAGGTAGACGATACTGAAAGTGTCTGTGTCTGCTCTCAGACTCTGTTTTCGAGCAAACACGAAAGCGATCACGTCTGAGCCTCTGCAAACTTTTCCTCCTGTTTCTTCACAGCTGAGACAACAATAGAAGCCCGGCGCTGCTCCCACATGTCAACACACAGCCAGCGCGAGAGATCAAGGAGAAAACGAGAGTCACTCGACTCAAAATATGACAGACGGTAGTTCAACAACTCAACCGATATTACGTCAGCTCTGTTGAAGCTGAGAAAGCTCGCTCACCCTTCTCATAGTGTGCTTTTCTGCTGGAGCTCTTCTCCAGGGAGCCGTCCAAGTAGCCTTTTCCAATTTCTGACCAGATCTGGTTGGTTGGAAGAAGAGGAAAAACTAAAATCAAGTGACCCATTTCAGCAGAGGGTAAGCAGGTTAGATTACTGGTTTGTAGAGTATTTTCTGAGCGCCATGCAACTCAGCAACTATGGAAGAAGACGGTGATTGTGGATGATGCAAAAGCTCACATTTGACACCCGCAGGGTGAGAGAAAGAGACTTTGTGTCAGAAGTAGTTGGCGTTATCTCACCGCGTTGTGGTTCTTGCGGAAGGAAAGGACCTTCGCGTCGTCTCCGAAGCTCTCGCCCAGAGCCAGCTGGGTGACGGTCTTCATGGCCAGCCCCAGCAGGTGGGCACACAGCGGGGTGTGCTGAGACTCCGGGAACGACCGCCACTTTCCCACCAGCTCCTCCACCAGCTACGCACGAGAAGAGGGATTCGGAAAACATGCCTGAAAGCTTCACTTCAGCGAGTGCGGTGTCTTTTCACGAGAGATACAAACCTTGAGCACGAGAGGGAAGTTGCTCTTCAGCGTGTTGTTGATGGCGTTCTCGTACACCTTTTTCCTCATCACCGTCTCAGCGGCCCCGCCTCCCATTCCCGACTGGTAACCAAGCAACGACTTCAGCATCGTCTCGAAGGAGTCAGCTAAGAAGAGCAAAATAAAGTGTTTTGTTTTTCTTCTACTATACAGAGATGCAAATGAGAGAGGCCTCCATGCAGTTTGGCAACAACGCAGGTGCACCTACTGGTGTGGTTGGGGTTGATGTGTTGCCGGAGCTGCTGCACAGAGCCCAGGCTGACCACCGGCCGGCCACCGAACCAGAACGACGCCACGGACCCGAACTCCTGATGCAGACTGACGAGGAACTCGTGCAGACTGCCTCTGCTCACGATGTCCTGCAGGTTCCCGTCCCTGAGAGAGCAGACGGCAACGGTTTGAGTATTAAGTGATAGCCAATGATGTGCATGTGCTGCCCTCTATAGGTGATATGTCATTAGACGCGTGTCAACTGCACATATCTGGAAAGTAAAGATGCAACTTACTTCTCATCTGTAGGATTGAGACCTGGGATGCCAGAGGCCCTTCTGGATGACTGGAAAAATATTAAAGATTTAATTTATTTCTACATGTTTGACAATATAGTAAACTTCCAACACAAAAATCTACTGTCTTCTCTGATATGTTGGTGATTCCTTTCCCAATAGAAGTTAGTGTTCCATCCAGTAGTATGGAATCCCATTGACATAAATGGCAATCTAATGCTTCCTCGCGTGCAGGATCACACACACATTGTATGACACCATCATAATTGTCATCAGATCAATTCTTAAGGTCTTCGGGTAAAATCGGCATACAAATGTGGCACTTGACAGCAACTATTAATAAGAACAACCTGCAATAGCTAATATTGGTAAATGGATCACGGGGCTCGTTACCGCCCATTGTGCACCACTTGAGCTAAATTTTAGGGATTCAGGTTATTAATTGGTGTGATGGACGGAAGCCGAAATGAAAAGGGGATCGCAACGAATCGTCGAAGACGTCACATGACGTCATAGGAGACGTTACCGCTCGCCGGTGAGCAAAGCAACGCCCTCGACGACGCAAAAAACGCTCCGTGACGTCATCTAACTTTCTTTAATTTTGTTGCAGCGACTCACCGGGTACAAGTACAACACGGCGGCCACCAGCGCGACGACAAACGTCACGGCGAAGATGGCGAAGTCCAGCATGGCTCCTTCGCTTTTAGTGGCACGACTTTGCAAACTTTCGCCGCGTGAAACATGTGCGATAACGAGACTCCCGCACCACGTCTACAGACGCTGAAACGGGCAAGATGGCCGCTCTGGGCTCGACCGCACGGCCTGGATCGCAGGCAGAGAGGATTAGTCGAACTCAGAGGGAATCGAGCTATTTATTTCATGTTGGTATTTAGTTATTTTATTCACAAGTAATACTGTTTAATTATTCTAGACTTGGTTAGATTTGTTTTTATATATTAGGATATCTTTTTCTTTTGATAGTTTTTTGTTTAGTTTAATTATTTGTTGTTGTTCTTGTCTAGGTATACTTAGTTTTTTGGTTTGTTCGTTTGTTTATTAATTGGGTAACGCTGTGGGCACCTGGGGTTATATATAGGAGTAGGCAGGTACAGGACCAGCATGCACCTGGGTTTTTTTAATAGATAGAGAGTGGCCCTTTGATATGTTTGTTTTTGATTTATCGGATAAATGGCCACTACAGATGGGTGAGATCGATTCTCCGAGGTATTAAAACGTATCTACACTTCTATCCCCTATTCAACCTGTATTCATTTGATATATCTTACATTTATGCATGTGGTTATTGTATCTAATGAATATTTATGGGAGTAATACATGTACTATTAGGTATGATAAGATCACATTCACCTTATAAATTAAACATGTTTTACGCATAAGCACATAATTTCTTTAGTATGCAATAAAGAGGTGTTGTTGGATTTGTTGGATAAATATTTATAAAGAGACGAGCACGTTTACATTTCAAAAATACAAAAATAATCTACAACACATTTAGAGTTTACTGTCAAAATTCAGTGCAAAGATATGTGCAAAATGACATCAAAGCTGTCCAGTATGTGTCAGAGCAGATGTACAGGTTATTCTCTCCTCAGGCGGTCATCTCTGATTTGTCCTCTGGCTTGAGAGGTTCAAGCCTCATGGTTTCCAGATACTCTGAACAGGAAGAACACGATAATAAAATCATTTTTCTTGCTTTGAAAGTTGGATTTGCAGTGTTCAACACAGACTACTCCCTCTCACCGTGAGTATAGTCTGTTTCTGGTCGGGTGGCGATGAAGATCCAGGCCAGCCCCACCAGCAGAGCCACCACCAGGTTGACTGTCACCCACGGGTGCAGAATCTGGTGCTCCAACCCTGGAGGCCTGGAGGAAAAAGAAAAAAGGAAGAGCGTCGTGTATCAGAGTAAGACAGAAACATCCAATGAGTCCAGCGATGCTCACCATATTGTCGTGTTGAGGCCTGGGTACAGGTTGATCCGATCGCTGGTCATCTGCTGGCTCAGAGAGAGGACCAGCGCTGAGAAATACACTGGACGGAAGACAAACAAAGCGGGTGAAGCGACGCCAAACCCGACGCCATGCGCGTTGACGTTACCGTGGCGACAGCAAACAGTGTGGACTCACGGAACGAGGCGAGGGCGACGGGGTTCAGCGTGATGAACTCTTGGAGAGCCATGGAGCTTTTGGCCAAGTTCACTCTGAAAACATACAAAAGTTTAATTATTTTTCAGCTGCACTCGTGTTCATGCTTTTACACACAAATACATTTTGCTAAGCAGCTTCACTGGAAGTTTTATTTACATTAAAAACACAGATCTGGACCTTTATCCCAAAGAAATACCAAGTTATTTAGACTTATAGAGTCTGGTGGTTTATGCATTTTTTGTTTTTAGGTCAACCGAGCGTTCACCTGTCGAAGGCGGCCACGGTGCTGATGGCGAGCAGCATGTAGAGCAGAGACTGGGCGGGGTAAGCCAGGCTGTGGTACTGCTCCAGCAGGTTGGACAGAGCGGTGAGGTGCTGCCCGGCCAACATGTACACCACCACGATGTTCCAGATGGCGCAGCCCGCCAGGAAGCCGTGGCAGTACAGACCGAACACCCTGCCCGAGAGGAGAGGAGAGGACACATTTTAGGGAAAGGGGACGAAACGCTCAAAATATATCTGGCGTTGTACGAGACGCCCCTTTCCGTCACCTGAAGCCCCCGTGCACTCTGAGAGACACGTCTCTGGTGGTCCAGAGCGGCTGGATGTGCTGGAAGTCCGTCATGCTGTCCATCTGTTCGCTGGTCTTCCTCCAGTCGGAGCGCTCGGCGGCCTGGAAGCGTTCTGCACGTGAACACACGAGAGTTACCGTCTCAGCTTTTCAGCGGACTCGACCGCATCTTCTTCCGTCGTCACTCACTGTTCCTCTCGACGAAGACTTTCCCCACCGGCTGGCTCTGACCCGGCGGGGCCGAGAACAGGGAATGCTGGGGGATCGCAGGAGGGGTGTCGGTGATGATGTCGTCCTCTTCTACGTCCAACTCATTGGGAAGCTGCGATTCAACAAACTTTGACTTCCTGAAGTTACAAGAATAAAAGGTCAAAGAGAAAAAAGCACCATGTATGAGATACTTTCTTCTCCAGCTGTTTGACTTCACTCGCAAACATCTGCAGTACATATGTTAGTATACGTGCTTCTGAACAACATATCATGAGATAACTCCAGTAATTGTTCTTTTCTTACTTTTTCTTTCTGGCTTTTTTGACCACTTCTTCTCCATCAGTGGTCTGATCCGCTGTGTCTCCGTTCACCAGGTCGGCCTGGTCATCGTCCAGATCTGAAACCAGGAATTCACACGTCCGTAAACGTCTCCGTGAGCACAGATCGGCCACAGTGGCAGATGTAAGGGCACCTAAATTATTTTCTTGTGATGGTCCACAATTTAGATTTCATCATATACATAAAGATAAAAACAACATTTAAAGGTTAGTAGAACTACAAAGCAGCATTAACGGGCCAATCTATGTCCTCAGTCTTTACCAAGAGTGGCTGCTTTCTTCTTCTTCCTCCTCCTCTGAGGCAGCGCGTCCGTTGTGGGCTCAAAGGTAAGCTGCTCTCCGATCTCCGACTCCCTCCGGCTGCCGAGGCCTCCCATTTCCATCCCATGATCTAAACCGGAAACAGCAGAAGGAATGAAGAAATATACATATATATAAATAAATCAGTACAAACACAACCACTTAAAATGCTGCACAGATGCATTTATGCGTCACGTACCGCTCAAGTCATCGCCTCCATTCGTCTCCTTTCTCACCCTCTTCTTCTTCTGTTTTAGTGCTGGTGCTTCTCCTGTACAAGGTGATGAATAAATTAAGTTAAACCAAGTCAAGAGCTTCAGTAAAAACACGAGAGGTGTTCGTCTCATCCCGACTCACCGGCTGTGTCTTGACTTCATGTTTCCACACGTCAGAAAAAAAGAGAGAAGTAGTTTGGTTTGACTGTTCAGCGTAAATACTGTAGATTAAGACATTATGTCACAGTAGAAACACAGTTACTGACCTCGGCATTGTGGGAAGTCCTCGTTGTCCTCGCTAAGAGACAAAAAGAGATTTTGTATGTTTCAGTTTCAAAAAACCTCAATCGAATTCCTATTTAATTGATTTAACAGGTTCACAAAGTTCCACTTTAGACTTTTTAAGGCAACAAAATATGGATGGATGGTTTAAATAATTACAAAATAACTATCTAAAGTCCAACATGTGGGTTTTACATCAGGTCAGAGAGGTCTGGAACAAAAGTAGAGTAGACAAGAGTATTTTACATCATTAGAAAATGAATATTGCTTAAAAAAAGGAATAAATTAAGATTAAGAGAAGAGGAGAATTAAATCACCTCTCCAACCAACAACCTTAAGAACTCCGACACTTAGCAGCTGGTAAAATTGGATTGAGAAGGTCCAATCAAACGGAGCTTAAACGCATAAACAAATGATCTTTCCTCAGGCGCAGTGGGCCCAGAAGCAAAGGAAGAGTTACTTCTAACATTCACACAAACTTTGTGTGAGTCGTTACAGCGTACCGTCAGACAAGACAAAGGCCTTACCGTCATCTTTCTGGCCATTCCACCCAGGAATCAAGTCAGAGGAGAGAAGCAGCTACACATAATATCCTGGCCGACTCCGTTAAATCCTCAAGCTAAATCTGTGTGCATTCATCCGCCAAGACTGGGGATTACTCGGGGCAGAGGTCAGACGGCGCGAACCTTTTCAAACTCTTGTGTCTGGTTTCATCTTTCGGACACCAACAGTTTATACTTTATTGTCTCCACATGCACTCAGACAACTCCTAAGGAGCTTTTTAATTACATTTCAGGGTTTGAGAGGTGACAATTAACGTAAACAGAGTATTATTATATGATTTTAAAATCAGACTGCACGCCCTACTTTGCATGTCATTTTGCAAAGCATACATCAATGTATGTAATGTGTATTAGTTACAAATGTATTTTTGTTGCCTTTAATTAATATCTTAAAGCCGCAAATAACTAACATGTGTTTTCTAATCAGTTGATCCAAGTTTTAAATGTCAGAATGTTTTTGAAAAAGCTTGTTTTGTCTGATCAACAGCACAAAATCCAAAATATATTTCATTTGCACTAATTTAAAACAGAGAAATAGTGAATCTGTAATCAAATTCCTGTTGAAATTAGTAGTTTAATCAATTTTAAAACGGCATATTCTTCAGTTTATTCCAACTTACATTAAGTAAAACTACCAAATATGTAATGCTAACAATTAAAACAGTTACTTAAAGTCACTTGCTTTTTTCAGTTTAATATAATTGTAAAATTGAGAAGTTTGATTTTAGCTAAGCAGTATATTACATTTAATGTGACTTAAAGGATGGAAATACTGTAAATAAATTAGGTTTGGCTCATAGCACCTGGAGTTAAAGGACTCACCTGTGGAAGAGGCGGGAGTTCTCTGGGTCGCATTTTCTAAAAAGGAAAAACATAAATTGAAAGCAACATTTAAAATGTTATTGTAAAATCAATTAATTAGGTAATTACCTTTGAGCCTCCTGCATCCATATTACGCAATTTCTCCAACAAATGCGCCTTTAAATATTCACCCAGTTAAATAATCTTTAGTTTATAAGTATATTTAAACGACTGCAGCCGTTTGAAAAGGAGTAAACTCAGTTAGTTCTTATTATAATCATTTAGTTTTGTTTACGCTCTGCGAGCGGAGGTTTTACCCGGATGCATTTAAGCGCCGGACACACGACTTCCTGTGTCTTTCAAAATAAAAGCGCCCATACAGAGCAACCAAACGAATGAATTCATGAATAATTAACTATCAGAAATGGTTTACTTATGTAACACACCTGGACAAATATTAAATTATCAATGCTTTGCTTGCATGTTATCAAATTATTTAATGAAATGACAAAGTGTAGTTTAAATACTCTTTACACTCTGTGAGCGAAGAGGTTTTACCCGGATGACTTTAAGCGTAGGACACAAGACTTCCTGTATCTTCAAAATAAAAGCTCCAATACAAAGCAACCAAAAAGATGAATACACTTCATAAGTCAATTAATAAATAACTATCAGAAGTGGTTTATTAATGTAACAAACAAGTACAAATATTACATTATCAACGCTTTGCTTAAACATTTGCATATTATCACATTTTTTAATGAAATAAGGACACAAAGTGTAATTTTTTGTGCCAAACTGCTCTTTTTTGTTAATGGTTAGTAAATCTTTTTTTTGGCATGCAATGAAATAGCTTAGGCTACAGCAAACCACAAAATAAATTACACAAATTCAGCATGAAAAACAAAACATATAACAAGAAACCACTTTGCTTTCTAGCATGTAAACGTTCATTGGAAAATATCATTCTGTTTGTTGCAGGCCTGTGTAAAAGAGAAGGGAGCAGGGCAAGAATGACCTGCCTATAATACTAATAATAATAACAATAACAATAATAATAATAATAATAATAATAATAATAATAATAAGTAAACAACTTCAGGTATTTCTTTGGGCTCCAGCTCCATATTTATCTAGTAATCAGGTCTAGTACCAAAGTAACAACAATATCAAAATATTTAGATGTCTTTCATGCCCTACCCCCCTAAAACATGAGCATAGATTTACATGTTAAGATTTCACAGTGAGGAATCTGTAAAAAGAAAAAGAAAATAATTGCTGCCATGATAATAGGGGGTCACGTTTGTCTCGTCCCCTTCGCCTCCTCCTCTCTTACGTGGTCGTGGGTCGTATCCAGCTGGCCGGGACCCACTGCGGCTCGTCCTGCGCCTTCCTCACCGCCGTCAGCATCTGGACGCAGGAGTCCTGCAGCTCATCGTTGACGATCACGTGGTCAAAGAACTGGCAGAAGTGAGACTCGATCTTCCGGGCGGCTTCTTCCATTTCCTGGAAGTCTTCCTCCTGTTGGAGGAAACAAGAGTAGAAACTGTTGATTTCTAATAGGTGACTAAATCCCTTTTTTTTGTGTTGTGTTATAATTTCTTTATACTATTCCTTTTTCCTTTCATCTGATCTGTTTTATATTGATTTAAAAACACACTTGTTGTCTAACATCTGTTTTAAATTCAATAAAGTTTGATTCACACTGTTAAAAAACTCAAAAATGTACTTGGAGGCTATTAGAACAGTTTGAGTGTCTCCTCTCCAGTAACTTTAATTTTAATGTTTTAAAAGCCATCATAACACGCAAATAAGTAACAAAACTAAAATAAATATTTTAGTTGTCAAGCTTGCCCTTTACAAGTTTTTAAAAACTTCAAATCAAGAAGAAAACTGCCCAGAAACTGAAAATGTCTGTATCAGTGTTGAATGTGAATAAAGGAGAATTATTATAAAACATCCTCAGGTCTTCCTGAAGTAAGAAACGCTGACTTATAACAGAAGAATATCACAGAATCTGGCCTGTGGGAGTTTACTTTGTAGGGTCGGTTGACGTAGTAGTTGGTGGTGATGTAGGAGTCCTGCCTGGTCTCCTTGAGGCGCTCCAGTGACGGCGGCTTCACGTAGACGATGTAAGCCCTCAGCTCGTGGGTCCTCACGGCCTGAATGGCCTGAAGGAAGAGACGAAACAATCCAATGAAAGCTTTTGTGTGCAGCATTTCATCAAAGTGATCAGAAGCACAAACGCTACGAGTTGGGGGCGTTTGGAAGAGGACGATGAATTCACTGCTGCTCTTACATTCGGATCGATGTCCATGACGCAGATCTTCCCGCTGTTTAGAACTTCCCTCACAGACTCGATGCTGGTGCCGTACAGATTCCCTTTGTGCTCCCCGTAATCCAGAAACCTGCACGACATTGTTTATTTTTTTTACTCAAACACAAAAGGAGTTACTAGTACTTGATGCTTTATACATTTCATAAATATAGTGAGAGCTTTTTATAGTTGTGATACACACAACCACAGCTTTTTATAGCTTCTGTAGTATCAGCAGAGTTGAGCTTTACCTCCATGACTTTTATTTTGAAATTCTTAGCTTCCATCAAGTGTAACGTCGCAGACAAAAAGCAGCTCATAAATACGTTGTTATATTTAGTAAACGAGCATGAACATGTTGTTTAGTGTCTCCACTACATTCATTATTCATGGCTTCACAGCAGAGGCAGTTGTACCTGTTGTTGTACACCATGTTGTCAAACATTTCTCTGCTGGTGAAGTAATATTCTCTGCCAGACTCCTCGTATCCTTTGGGTGCTCTCGTGGTGTCTGGTGAAGGAAAACATGTCACTGTTCCTCTGTGAGACGCACCAAAAGGTCATCAAACAAACTGACTCGCATCATTTAGTTAGAAAGTGATTTGCACGTACGAGGCACGGCTCCCCGAAAGATGTTGGGGTTCATTTCAATCAAGCGCCTCCGGAGTTCATTCACACCCACACCGGACGGACCTGAGAAACAACAGTAAAACATCTCATAATAATTAATTTAATCACATTGAATTTGCTTTTTGATAAATTAAATAGTTTGGTGAGACCAAGTCCACTGTGAGCCCGTAACAGCTGTACCTAAGAGGGTGATGAGGCGCTGCGCGTCCTGCGGGTGGCGCTGGTAGCGCACCACCTCCTCGTAGGGGCTGTTGAGGGCGTTGGAGCAGCTGCTGGGGCAGCGGGTGTGGCAGGACGGCTGGGTGGTGCTGTGAGACCGCCGCCGACACAGACGCAGGCTGCGCCTGAAGCCCACTGGGAGACAAATCTAAGTTAATAGTTGAGAAATGACCCATGATGCGTGAGTAATTGTGCGAACGAGCGAGGAAAGAGACGCATTGTTTTTCCAGACTTACCCAAGTAGATCCCTTCAACGTTGAAGTCATCCTCCTCTGGTTGAAGAGGAGCAGAGGGGGACATAAGAAGAAGATGAATAAGATACTAGAAAATATTGTTAATTTCAGAAAAACCCGCAGCAGCTTCTGAACCGTCTTTCCATGACAATAAAAGGGAGAATTAACTTCAAATTTAGAGCTCGACAATTTGAGTTAATTTAAATAATGTGACACTATTTCGGGGAGGGCTGTTCGAGTCCGACTGCTGCTGGATTTAGATAATAACCTAAAATACAAACGCTGTATTTAAACATTCTGCTCAAAACTATTTCTAAGGATCCCATTAACTTGGCTATTAAAGAATTATAATCAAAATGTGAAAATATGTTGAAAAATAAACTTATCCGGTTGACAAAAAATGTTTGGAATGTCCTTACTGTAATTATTCATCAGGATCTATCTATCTATCTATCTATCTATCTATCTATCTATCTATATATATCCCGACTGACAATAATTCTGTTAAAAAGGCCTATTTGAGAGAACAAACCTGACTATAGTTTGCTGATGAAAAATGATTTCCTCAGAGAAATATTTTCATTCTGACAGATAATAAAATCTTGATTTGAAAGGAAAAAATAAATAAATGCATGACGTGAAGTTAAAGATGCAAATTAAGCAAAAAGTTGGGGATTTAAAAATAAAAAAAAAAGGTTGAAACTGAAGCAGCGGGACCACGTTTGAAAGCACTCATTTGAGTGAGTTTACGTTTCTCAGGCAGATAAAAGTACAAACATCTGAGGTTCTCTCACCTTCTCTGAGCTCGTCTGACATTTCGCCGTCAGACAGCCGGAGAGTTTGGAAAAGAAACAATAACACACGTTTCAGATGAAGGACGGGAGACGTGCCACAGAACACAATCCGAACCAGATGAAATCCACAAAGACTTACCTACCAGATTCAAATGCCTCCTCGTCTGACGGACGTGAAACAACACACACACAGGAATTAATCACAAAGCACCAAAGACCTGCAGCAAGTTTGCATTTCAAAGGTTACATGGAGCTTTACCTGCTTCGAGACATTTGTCATCGATAGCCATCATGTCTTCCTCTGTGGGTGAAAAATGGAGTGTTATATCTGTAATACCACAAATAAATCTCTTGGTTTTAGAGCTACATGAGGTGTAATCTCCTTACCTTCCTCTACAGTGCTCACTTCAGTAAGAGTGGGGTGAAACACAACAAAACTCAAATGTGAAACCAGGTTGTGGAGATCAATTCTGAAACTGTTACAACTTTTGAGTTGAAGAAAGTTCCGGTGAACTTACAGGTCTGCATGCAGGCATGTGGATAAGGCTGAGACCACCAGAACTCCCTCTGCTTCCTGTTACCACATGCAGATCAGTTTAAAAATCACACAACAAAACAACGACAACTTTATAAATATTTAACGTCAGCTTTCAAGTCACAATGCAGTCCAAAACCCAAATATTCTCAATTTAAAATGATATAAAAACAGAAAAAACGTTTACATTTCTGCTTGATTTATTACTTAAACCATGTATTGCTTATCAGGATAAGTTTTCTTGATCAATTAATTTACTAATTGTTTGAACTCCATCACCCAGCTCAGCATATAGGCACATGGTGGCAAAACTTGTGATCAGATTTAAGTAAGAAACTCATTGATTAGATACCGTAACTCCTAATTTAAAAATCAAGATTCTGCAGTAAAAAAATAAAAATAAAAGTTACTGTACGACTGTTTGTGTTTAGGCAACATTGAATATTTCAGAAGTTTAGTTTCTGTTGAATTAAATGAATGAATGATTGTAAAAAAAACACCTGAAAAGATATATTGTTCAGCAGCACCAGTCATGCGAGACATGAATGCAGAAGTTAATTACGACAGTTGACAATCGGACAATGAAGCCATTGTAAAAAGTCGAATGGCGAGTTATTAATCATAACAAAAAAACTCCTCTCTTTCCTCTCTAAACATATATCCCCAATAAACAAGAGAAGCATCTCTCCTGACCGCTTCAGCAGGTTGGAGGAGGGGATGAGGCCGGCGCAGGCCGTGCTGCTGTGCAGTTTCTTGGCCTGCCACCAGAGGGCGTCCGTCTGGTCCACGATCTCCAGGACCTCGCCTTTTCTGAAGCTCATCCCGGCGTCTGCACAGGGGATGGCCGGGTCCTGCTGCGGGCTGTAGTCCACCATGGACCTCACGTAGAGCTGAACACCAGAGACGTTCAGTTAACGCGGTGCAGATGCCGGTGTTTCCATGTGTGTGTGTGTGCGTGTGTGTGTGTGTGTGTGTGTGTGTGTGTGTAGAGAGGAGGAGTTACCATCGTCTGGTTGTGGACCGGCCTTTCCGTGATGGGAATGACCTTGAACATGATGGTGCCCTGCGACCTCGCTTGCTGATCGGTTGCAAAGAAACAAGACGGAGTCATCAGCAGATATTAATGGCTCACAGAATAGATTCAGAGGATCGTAAAACATGAATTTTAATTGATTTAACGCTTATGCATCCCTTTATAAAATTAAATCTCCTTCCTAAAACTGCTATAAAATTACATATTAATACTATTTTCTAATTTCATTGAGGTAAATCTTCTAACTAATATCAGTCTGGATCATAACGACCAAATATTCATCAATTTTATGAATTCTAACCCTTTAAATGCCAATAGCTCTTTTTCCTTTTTTCTTCTTTTATTTTTGTAGCCACGAAAAATGACGTACCACAACTTGGATGACCTGCTCAGGTTCCAACCCATCCACAGGAAAACCATTCACCTCTACGATCCTGTCCCCTGCATGGAGCAGACCTACACACACACACACACACACACACACACACACACACACACACACACACAAATAAAAATGTAATTAAAGGAACGCTGTCAACTTCCCATTTCCTCTCACATAGTTCACTTTAAACTGACTCTTTTAGTGTGTGAATATCTCTGAAGTCACCAAAACCTGGTTACTTTTAAACTAACAGAAAAATGTACAGCTAACTATTTATATTATGTCTTTTTGTATACGATTTTTTACTTTACATTTAATATAATAAAAAGGTAAATTAGGTTAGAGAGCATAAATACAATAAACAGAAAACTACGTGGAAGTTCCCTCGTGATTGAGCTAAACCCAAACTCTAATTCATTAAAGAGCAGTACTCTTTCAGTTTCTACCTTGGCATATCACCAATATATCATAAATAAAGAACAATACTTTAAACTTTGAGTTAGCGATACCAAGCTGGGATGTACAGTACATCGAGGGCATTATTCTCACCACTTCGATCAGCCAGCCCTCCGTGAATCACCCGAGCAATAAAAATCTCCCCCGAGATCTCGTTTCTCTTTATAGTCGCTCCCTGCAACAGAAAAGATTAAAACAGAGAATAAATAAAAGCTGAGTAGAGGTCACACAAATGAAGAGAAATAAAAAAAAAAAAACGGATGGAGTCGTGACAGGATGCGGAGACTGGAGGGTTTAGTTCATGACAAAGTAACCATGACACAGACGAATGCTTGATGGAGATCCTGAAATGAGGGCTCCGGGATGAAATGGTCCACGACACGGCGGAAGAGAACGTTGAGAAATGCAACAAAAAGTACGTAATAAAAGTCAGCTACCACCGTGTGCGTTTGCAGGTCAGCCACTCTGCGGAGACGGCTTGAAAGGACCCAAGAAGTCCACTCTTTGGACACTCTTCGGCGTCTCTCATGTCGCCTTCCTCCTCCTCCTCCTCTTCTTCTTCCGCTGGTGTGAGCGACCTCCCTTCACGGAGTGGGACGTCTCCTTGGCCTCGTCCAGCCGGCCGTTGGTGAGGAGGCGCTTGGACGCTTGGAGCTCGGCGTGCTTCTTCAGCGGAGACGGGGCGCTCTTGGTTTTCGGGGCGGTCTGGGGTGACCCGCGGCAGGACACAGACAGACAGCTGGTCCCCTGAGAGGTGGAGGTAGCGTCCAGGGAGCTGAGGGAGCTGGAGGAGGAGGATGGAAGCGAGGGGAAGGAACATCCGGATTGGTGCGTCAGGGACGGGCGCTCCGGAGGATTCTTCTTGGGCGTGCCGCCTCGCTCGGCAGGTTTCGGGGGGTTGATCTCGGTGTTGCTGGCGACGAGGAGCGTCTGCAGCCGGTCCACCACCTGAGTGAGGAGCGCCAAGGCCTGGGAGTTGTCCTGGACCGTCTCCGACATGCGCTCGGTCGCGGCCGCCATCTTCTCCCCGAGGAGCCTGATGTCTTTGGTGCTGCTCTCCATGGAGCAGGCGGCCAGCTGCACCGTCGTCCTCAGCTCGTCCAGACTCTCCTGCTTGGCGAGCTCCACGGGGGGCAGATCCACCACGCGGCGAGGGCGCATGGGGCTCGGGGGAGCGGTGTGGATGCGAGGGCTTTGGCTTCGCAGCCTGGGGGGGAGGCCCGGCTGGAGGTAGTCGCTGGAGTAGTAGGGCACGGCGAGACACGGGGGAGACATAGTCCACCGCCGGGCTGTGGGCAGCGGGGACCGGGCGTTGCTGGACTCTCCGGCGTCCTCTTCCTCTCCACCGTCTAGCTCCTCGATGATGTTGTCTCCAATGAAATAAAACAGACATTAATAATCCACGGGAAACCCACGGGTGGCTGTGATTGGATGATGGAGGAGAGACGAATGACGGGGCTTTTCTTACCGATCAGAACTGAGCTGTAGACCGACGGCGCGGAGCGGTTCAGGCTTTGCTCCCAGAGCAAGTCGGCGTAACAAACTCTGCCGCGGCTCATCGGCTTGCGACAGCACGTCTGACAGTTACTCGTCGGCTTATAGCGAGGTGGCGAGTACGGCCGAGACACTGCTGCTGCCGCCTCGCTTGGCGGGTAGCTGCCTCGGCGAACGCTACACCACAAGGAATCCAGGCTCCCAGCAGCAGGACTCTGGCCCCGGTGAAGCCTCTGCTGGGTCAGATGCCTCAGGGTGTCCCAGTGACCGCGGAGCCCTCCCCTGGAGCTTTGAGCTCCAGGGGAGGATGAACTGAGCAGCCCGACTCTCTGGTGGTCGCGGAGCTGTGAGACAACAGAGTCACTCAAAGGCAGAGGGAAACGTTCAAGTAGAGATTGAGAACTCCCACTCGGGCTGAAGCTTCATTGATCATCGCTTTTCGTTCTCACAATAACATCAATATTTAAAAGAGCTGCGCAATTAAAGACCCAAAAAGACATACAGATATCTTGTTCGTGGTTTCTGCCGTTCGGAGATCTGTAGCATTAACAGACAATTACCAAAATGAGAGATTATAGAATTCAAACATCTGGTTTCTGTTGGATGCAGACAGCTGTTTGATTTATATTTGGCAAAAAAAAGCCTACATATTAAAAAAAGATCTCCACGAGCATCTGCTTCGACTTGGTCCAGTTAGTCTGCTGAAATGTTTGCATGTCTGAGAGATGAATAACTGAAAAAGTTTATTCTAGACATAATAAACACAGTAAAGGAAAAATATTAAACTTTTCTAGATGTTATGAGCAGCTAAAGGGTCAGTTCACCCAAATCACACAATATATTTTCCTACTCATCCCTACGTTTTGATTTTATGTGCAAAACCTTTTGAATCTTCTGCATCCACCCATGTACAAGGACCCATCTCCAAACCACACTTTACACGGACGCCTTTCCTGAGTTTCTGCACATTATAAAGCCACATTCTACAAACCAGTTTCAGGTTTATGTTTATGTTTATGTTGACATGGCTGGTTGAAGATTACGAGTTTATTAGGCACACGCAGCTTAAACTAAAGCAGACTAATGTGATAAATCCTCCCTTCATGAATGAAGTGATGTCCACGTTTTAGAGAGCTTCTTCTCTTATTTAGCCTGATTAATGTAAATGTGATGGACAAAATAAAAGAAACACCTCAGTATCACGCAATACATTCAGCAACACCAGAGCCTTTTGTTTTGTTGAGGAAGGCCATGGCATACAGTTGAAATCTGAAAAAAAGGTAGCTATCCAAGAGTGTGTTTTGGTACCATTCACTGTCTTTGCAGCATGACGTCATGGTCTGGAGCCATTTTTATGCTCAGAGAAGTTTTTCAGAGAGTTTCTCTGATCCTTCAAAACCTGTTTTTACAAAGACGGAAGAAAATTGACGAGTGGCGGGGGATCCCATCCAGGTAGCGCATTAATAAGTCTCAGCTGTAGTGATTGTTACTCCATCTAAGCTCTTCTGAAATCTACGTTATGATATTTTAACAATTTAAATGAGTAATGAGGAGACTTCATCTGTGTAGCTCACCAGTGGCTGTTTGTTCTTGACCAGGCAGACGATCCTGGTGGCCTCCTCATCGTCCGGCAGGTCGTCTGGCATCGGAGGCAGCACCGGCTCATAGTCCTTCTGGGCCACCGTATCATGAGCTGAGAGAAGAGCCTGCAAAACACGAAGATCAAACAATCTGCTGCACTGGTGGTCAACATAACAACGTAGTTCAGGTTTAAATGCATTTATTTTTGTCTTTTAAGTCCTTTCAACCTGTTTCTTTTTCAGCACACACTCATCTTTAAGTCTGACTTATTAATTAATTAATCAATTTAACAAAGTGTAAAGCTGCCAGGAACCCAAATTACAAGAGAAATGACACAGGTACCTATAACAATGTACAAATCTTTAGTGATAATAGAAAATCAAGGTTATAAAAGATGTTGTTTTACTATTTCTACTATAATACAGTCGATTTAGATGCAACATGATTTCATCCTAACTTTGTTTTGTGCCTGTTTCACAGAGGTAAATGAGACGCTGTGTGAAAGCTGGTTTTCCCGGCTGGTCTGTCCATGATACAGAAATGAAGTGATGTAGCTATAAATACTCCGTACCTGCAGGTGCGGCTGTCTCAGGAGGCTGTAGAGCTCTTTGGCGTCCTCAGAGCAGCCCGGCAACGCTCTGATGTCGATCAGCAACTACCACAACAACAAAACCACGTATCCACCGTTAAAAATAAATTTAAAAAAAAGATGACGAACACGAGGAACAAATTATTATTAATAAAACACAATCTGAAATGTAACCTGAAGGGAAAGTCCTGAAGCGTAGTCCAGAGCTGGTGCTGGAGAATCTCTCAGGTACCTTTGAAGACACTCGTAAACCTGAAAACAATGTTATCAAATGTTTAGAACTTATGTAACAAAAGCACAGAGTACTTAAGAAGTTTGAAGGTACTGTGAGGTTTTTAATTATCGAAACCCAAAATGTCCTTCAACATGTCCTTAAATGACTAATTTCCTAAATGTAAACAGTTTGCTGTGTGCACATCCCATCCTTCTTATAGAAAAAAGTACATTTTAGCTCCCAAAAATGTAACTTTCAGACCAAGTAGAGTCAAAACTGACACCTTTTCTCCTCATCTCCTACATTTATCGCAGTCTTCTGCCATCAAACACCATTGCAGCTACAGTTTAAACATATTTATTTTCTTTCCACCGTTTGTTTATTTAGTATTAATGTGGAATTATTTGTATAAGCATCCAACAACAGCTTCATATTTCCTGTTTACCCAAACGCATACTTACTCAAATGCATATTAACCCGAGAAGTGCATGAAAGTAACCAACAAAATACACAACACATAAAACAAAAGTAATAGAATAATCACGAGAATACTGAGACTCAGTGTGTTTTCAGACCTTGAGCAGCGACTGCAGCCAGGAGGCGTTCAGCAGACTGTGGAGGATCTCTGCTCCGTCGATGTCCTGGTTCACCGACCGCCTCACCTCCTGGATCACGTCGGTCAGGATCTGACGCAGGCCTGCACACACACCGGTGGATCATGAGTGAGAACAGAAAGCTGGAGCGGTGTCTTAACGATGTAGAATGTACCAGCGAGGTCTCCTACTGACCGTGTTCTCCCAGTTCACAGTGGGGGTTCAACACCTGAGCCTCCACCGCCTGCCTCATGGTCACTGGACCCCCGACCTTTGACCCGAACAGGGGGCTGACTGCTTACAAGGAATGGAAAAACCTGGAAAAGTGAAGGAAGCACAGCAAACAGTGGCACTGATTTGTACTTTTGGATCAGACAAACGCTTGATTCTTCATCCTAAATCCTTAAAACTCAGCTGATATTTGATATAATACAATGTTTGATAGCATATAGAAAAGAGCAGATTGGTAGATTAGTCGCTCAGTCAATCAGATATAAATTGGCATCTCTTTTGATGATCAATTAATTGTTTCGAGCAGAAATACTGGAGAGAAAAAAAGCCAATATTCTCTTATTTCAAAGCTTAAAATGTGAGGATTTACCATCCAAAATCTTTAGGTTTTGGATGTGAACACAACAAGACATTTGAAGAGATAAAATATACAATACATCAAAGAATAATCAGCAGATTAATCGATGATGACAACAAATTATGTATAAATGTTGCCTCCATACTGCAACCCACACTTTGCATCTGCATTATTTCAGACAAATTAATACCAACTACATCCCAGATTCTCTGGATTTGTGGTAATTTAATTGAAGAAAACATCATTTTCGAGTGTGCACCATGTTGTGACAATCAAAAATTAAAATCTCTACAAGATAGGGCTGTAAGAAGAGCTAATAATACATGAAGTTTTTAGTTTTATTCACCAAAACCAAGTGACATGCAGAGAGTTCTGTGGCATCAGCTTCAGTGATATCAGTGGTGAGTGTGAATGGGGGTCAGGGGTTAATGGCACACTTTACGGCAGCTCGTAAGAGCAACGGTGATGTCAACACAGAGATGTGCAGACCCTAATCTCTGGCTGGGGGACCAGAGAGGAAAGCAAAGACCAGTATCAAGTAAAACCTGTTATTCTTTGGTAAATTATTACAGCTGCGATGTAGTTACAACCATCATTTTTACAATAATGAGGACAGACGGGACTAAACAGGGTGTTAAACTCTCTTAATAAAACCTCTATTCTTTAATCATGACTGTAAATAAACCACCACAACCACTTTGGAAAGACTTGTGATAGAAAATAAAGAAATAAAACCGGAGGAGCTCCTCAAGAGGTGACTAGTTAAAGTTGGAGAGGATGATCCCTGTGGCCTTCCTTCACGCCCTTCCCTCTTCAAAAAAAGCTTCTTACCTTTACGTCTGAATCCTCAAGGATGCCACGAGCCTTTATCCTCCAGCTCCTGCAGGTTTCAGCACCAACACTTGCGGGAAAACGTATTTATGGTGGGAAAATATTCCCCGGAGACTAGCCGGAGCACTGCACTTTCATCGAGCTGCAGGGAGCGAGGGAGAGAGAGAGAGAGAGAGAAAGAGGGCTGTAATCTCTCCCGATCCCACTTAATCCCGGGCAAGTGAGCCGCCCGCCTCTGGCCACCGGAAGCCGGTTCCTCCCTCACCGGCTGGCCGGCTGCTGTCAAATCTTCTTAGCTTTCAGCGGCACGCAGGAGGAGCTGTGTGGAGAGGAGGCGACTGACAAAGAAGGAGACAATGTAGGTGACAAGGGAAAGGGCTTAAGGATGGTGAGGTCTATGCAGCACCTTGAGAGAAATGCTTTTAGTTCTTGGAAAGGGAGAAAGTTAGGGAGAAGTGTAAGTTAAAGGTTGTATTAGGACTTTAGTCAGTATTTAAACTATATGCTAATCTGCCCTAACAGCTGGAGTCAGATAAAACATATTTTGGTGTCCTTATTCAAACCCCAAAATCTGTCAGGAATGGGGGTAATCTCCTGATTCACAAAGAATTACAACACAATATTCCCTCCCAGCATCTGAAAAGTCCTAAGATGCCTTATTGTACTCAAAACACTAAGATTATCTCTTTGCACTTGATGAAAATATGTCCTTGTTGGCTAATTCTCACCCCCCCAAAGAGCAACGCTGAGAGGATTTGTCAGTTTAACACCGGAGCGCCTCATGACCTGCAAAAGAAACATTTGAAATTAAAAGTGAAAATCCACTTTGACACTTTTATTGATGTATTCAGTTCACTTTCGACCGGTCTGATGGCCTTTTTACTACATTTTGTCAGTTTCACAGCTCAATATTTAACAAAAATGTCTTCTAAAGTGGGTAAACATGTAAATCAGGGGATGAAATGTGACGAAGCAAAGACAAAACTCTTACTGTAGCGCTGAAATCTGCTCTGGTTTTAGCTGCTAAGGGGAAGATGTGGCTCTTTATGTGGATATTCTACAATCAAACTTTCACTTTTTGATTGTTTAGTCCATGAAATATAAGAAAATACTCCCAAAACACAAACAAAACAGAGAGAAGCAACAAATCCTCATATTTAAGAAGCTGGAACCAGATATTTTTGGGGCATTTTCTTGTTAATTTCTGTAGGAATCACATCAAACTGTCGGAGCAGGTTAGTTAGCAACGTCCATCAAATGAGTTTATTGCCGTCTGTTATTTAAAGGTACAATACATTTGACATCATGTAAAAGACACACAGATGAGACTCATGTCAGCCAGCTGAAACACTAAATGTTAACTAATAAACACCAACGTTTGACAACAGTCATTTTTACACACAATGCAACGTGTATGTGGGGCGTTTTCAGAGTAAACATGTGTTGAGGACGTGAACCCAACATGAGCTTATGAACATTATCTTCAGTTTGGATTTAAAATACCACTTCATGTAAGTGAGTCAGTTAAGGAACAGCCGGTACAAGAAAAGTCCCGTTCTGTGTTTGTTTGCAAGTCAGTTGTGTTGAAAAATCCTACTTTGTCTTATTTAGTTTGAGGCCTTTTGGGAATGAACTCCTTCGTTACAAAGACAATAATGCGTCCCATGATTCAGTGTCAGGCACATGCGGTCTCAGCGGGAACAAGAGCTCATCACCAGGGATGAAGAGCGGCATCGCAATCGTTTTTAAAGTGGCAGACGCGTGAGAGAGGCCCGTACACTCAGATGTTAACTACCCATGCCGGGATAATGTCTGTTGAAATTCACAGTATTTCATAACAGTTCCTATGATAATTGTTTGCATTATTACGGAGCTTGTTCAAGGACAGCAATGTTAAATTCTAACCGTTTTCTGATGCTAGATCCTGCAGGGCAAAACAGCAGCCTCACCTAAATTTAGTCCCTTTTCAAAAAGAGGCTTCTGATCCACTGGCTTTTTTTTTTTTTTATTATTGTTAAACCATCTGAGAAAACAAAAGCCATGATATTAAAATAAAAAAAAAAGGCTTGGTCATCCTCTGAATCCTCTCTTAAGCCCTTTATAAACTGGCATGTGTGACGCAAATCACAAATAAGCAACAATGTCTGACAGTTAGTGCTGTAAATGGTTTAAAAAAAGAACAGTTCGCATTACCAGATGGCGCAGAGACTCAGCTTTGAACATCACATCTATAAAAACTGTGTTTACATTAAGCCGACTGCTCGACTCTGCTGAAAAAAAACAGGAAAAATATAAAATAAAGCAAAGTTCAACCTTTTGCATTGGTTATTTTACAGGTGTGGGAATACCTTCATATGGTGGCTAGCTTCGTGAAGAATGTGCTGACTTCTCTCCCTGCCGGCATGCAATGAACACTGTGTTATTCACAACAATACAATTAATACAAAGACTATTTCAGCTCCCAAAAACCCCATTTCTATTGGCTGTCAGTGGAAATAAAGATAATATCTGAAAGTGAACCCACTGTTAAAAAAAAAAAGAAAAAAAAAAAAAGACATATTTACTGATGATTGCAGTTCACAACATTACATATGACAGCGTTTATTACACTAAAAACTGGGCCCAGAAACACACAAGCGGCTCTCAGGTTGTCTTTTGACTCTTGCAAAGCTTTTGCTCAGCCTGGTGTTGCATTCAGACCTTATGATTTGCCTCCGTCCATATAAATCTGTCCATTTGGAAAACATATGTGCTTTCAAGTCAACGAGTTGGTGTTACAGCCGGCTAATTTAGCCGCTAACTGGGTTTAACTTTATTCTGCTGCCAGCTGGTGTAACGGGAGAATATAAGTGTCATTTAGAGTTATAGCCAAGTCAGTTTACTTTTATTATACAGTATCAAACCGTTCTGTGAACGAGCCCCAAGAGTTTCTATAGAAAAGCAGCTGTGAGGTGGGAAAATGTAGCAGATGTGATAAACTAGAAAATAAATATACTGCTGTCTCAGATGACAGGGAGCCTAAATAATAAAAAGTTGGTCAAGATAATAAAGTGACGTGCTTTCATGAGATTATTTCCTTGTCATGTTTCTTCATGTAGATGTAGAAGAGGCGGAAATGACCCCAAACACTGCAGTATACGTTTTCTCGTCCAAAAAGTTGTTTTCCAAGCAGAAAAACTGATTATTCTGCAGGAAGAAAAAGAGGTCTGATATCTCACAGCATGCTGACTGTGAGCAGAGGAACCAGAGAACAAACTATTCCCATTGGCACTAAAAAAAACAAAAAACACGAGTATGAACCTTGAATTTCCTCCCAGGAAACGTACATTAGGATTTCCCACAGGAAGTCAGTCTTTCAGCTGTGGACAGTTTAAACTGGACGGTATGAAGTGGCTCATCTCTAGCAGTAAAACACTGACAGTATTCACATGTGTAATTTTATGATCAGCAGATAAGAGGCTGGTCGAGGTCACTAAAAGGGGAAAGAGTGTGGAGGAGGAGGAGGAGGTCCAGCAGCAGATTGAGCTGTCAACAACCTGTTCAAATGATCCTGTGCTTCCCATTGGCCGCTGCTCGCATCAGTCATCCTGAAGCCCGGCTGAGCCTGGCCCTCTGATTGGCTGTGGTAGGAGGCCGGGAAAGCAGGAAGTACCGCCACGCTCGTCTTAAGTGATCTTCTCATGCTGGATCTGGTAGTAACAAGCCTGGAGGTGGAAAAGACACAAATAAAGACCGGTGCATTGTGGGTTTGATGCCTTTATACATGTTTATACAGTTATTTAATGACAGATGCGTGCGTGATACCTTTAGTGTGGTGAACATTATTCCATGCTCTCCGTGCTGCACGCAGGGGTCCATCAGGTCTTCAATCAGGCTGACCTCTGACCCCAAGTTCCTGATTCTGAGAACAAAATATTTGTACGTTTCATACAATTTAGGGATTCTGAAACACTGAACACTGAATATAATGTAGGGGTCAACTAGAGAGAATCAAATTGGCAGAGTTCAAACAAGTAAATGCAAATCATGTTCATTATCGTTATTATAATGTTATTATAAAGCCTGTTATAATTTTCCTAAACTCAAGGTGATGTGTTGAAATGTCTTGTCAACAGTCCACAAGATAAAAGCTATTCAGTTTACTTTAATGTACGGCAAAGAAAACATCATATTCTCACATTTGTGAATTAATTAATTGTCTACTTAAAGCGTTCAATACCACGTTTCTTAAGTTATTTCCAAGTGTTTGTGCATTTCCTCCAACTTAACACCACACAGTTTAATTTTCTAATTTCTAGCATTAGTGTGCGATAGGTTTGGTTTGTGGCTGACCGTGCACGCAGCACCACGTAGAGGAAGACGGGGAAAAGGTCGTCCATGGACCACAGGAAGTCCTGCTTCAGCAGCGACTGGACCTCCTGGGTGATATCCTCAAACGTGAGCTGGATCACCTGCAGCTTGTCCGACGGGGTGAATGTTGTGCTGCAGACAGACGACAGAAATTGTCATGAAATGTAGAGCAGCTTTTCTCAGATTAAAAAAGGACACAAAAAGCACTTCAGACGGGTTTTAAAGCTGTTGAGTGGAGTCGTACCTGATCTGTTGTAGTGTTTCCACTGCAGAGGCGAAGCAGGCGTCCTTGGTGCTGGAGAGGACCTGGAGACCAGAACAAGGTTTACATCCTTATATGGTGTGAAACTCAGGTACTGAACTATATGTGTCCTTATATGCGACTAAGAAATACTGTATTAGCTAAGAGTTAATCTAGATGCATTAGGTTGAGTTCAGACAGCCGTGGTGTCAACACAGTGATGTTTGGGCTGCAGCTAGCAATTCATTTCATTATGGATTAATCTGCAGATTATGTTCTGGATTAAATCGATTCACCGTTTAGTCTGTAAAATATGACAAAATGCATCGCCGAACCGAAAATCCAAAACAAACTATCATAAAAGACGAAGAAAACCACAAAATAAACTGTGCTTCCTTCATCACATTTGTTTAACGCCCAATCAATTGTGTGACTCTAAATAAAATACCAAAATGTTTGTTTTCTTGTACTTAAAGTAGAAGTTAAGTGAACAAGTTCACCACACCTGCTGCTTCTCCCCGAGTGCAGCCATGGAGACGGGAAAGGAAACAGGCCAAAACTTTCTGGAGGAGAGGAAGTAATTGTTTAGGATTTACATGTGAATCATTAAATGAAGACGCTCTCGATTGCAGTGGCCAGTGTGTGTGTGTGTGTGTGTGTGTGTGTGTGACGTACTGCTGAACACCCAGGAAGGCGAGCAGCGCCATGTCGGGCTGCTTGTTGAGGCGGAGGACGCACTCCCAGTAGACGTCGTCCTCCCTCTCCTTCTCCAGCGCGTAGAGGGTGAACAGCGGCGGGTAGAGACGAGGAAGCAGGACGGGAAGCAGCAGAGCCGAGCTGCTCACCACCCGACTGAGGAGACACACAGGAGGATTTAATGTGGTCCAATTTAGAGCCACCAAAGCTTCAAGAAGAGGACAGGGCCTGGTCTTTACCCAGGTTTTGGTGAGTCTAGTGGGGCATCGGTCAAGCCTGGCTCCTTCTTGCCCTGGAGGTTGGTGGTTGGCTCGGGAATTTGACCGCCCTCTTCTGGCAGGTCGGGGAAAAGAAACCTGCAGAGCGTTCAAGAATACATGTAAATAAAACAATGAACTATCGAATTGCAAATGAAGCTACGAGCAGTACTGTGCGCTACCTGACGATCTGGAAGATGCGGTTGAGGTAGGACATGATCTCGTTGACAGCCTGAGGCAGCAGCCGACGGTTCGCTCCAACGCCCACGTAGGTCATCCTGTAGACCGCCACCAGGGTTTCCACCAGCCGACCCAGCGGGTGGAGCGGGGTGTCACACGCCTGAAGGAAGTCGAGGGAAGATTATTTTTACAAGTCAAAACAACTCCAGTTTTCATTGCTGCTTTCTCAGTAGTATCACATTACATTTGATTTATGACTTCATTGAGTTGTAATTTTCAGGAAAGAGAGTAAACATTTAAATTCCCAATATGTGGTCAGTTTATGGAAATGTTGCCGGTGGCCAGGCCTTAATAGTAGTCATGCACCAAGAACAACTCGTAAGACATCCGTCAGCAGACTAATTTAAAAATCTTTATCGTGTTGGTGATGGAAAAAACAGACCACAAAGAGTTGAAGGGACTTTTTAGTTCCTAAAAAACTGGCTCCGGGGAATAAAAGTCTAAGAAACTTTGGGTGGAAAACCGGCTTAACCATGGGAACTTAAAAACCAAGAACTTCTAAGAACCAGATAAAATACGGTCAGCCTCCCAGAGATATCTCAAAGTTATCATCTTTATTTCTCATGAATCTTCTTTCAGAAATAGCCAGTCGAGGTATTTACACTCTGTAGTTACTTCTCTATGAAGTAGTTTTCATTGTTCGTGATGTCATTCACACAGTACGGATTCACAGGAAATGTTTGTATCAGAGCTGCATGAAGTCACTGCTGATGCCAAGCAAACGTCTCCAACTGCTGCAGCATGACATCAGATCACATGATCACAGCTTTAAGTTCACCCTGAGCTCCGTGAATCTGTTGTTGGAGGTGAGGAGGTGAGGAGGTGTCTTACCTTGAGGAGGTAGAGGCGGATGGTGTGGTATCTCTCCATGGTGATCGGTCCTACGGGCTTCGGGATGACCTCCAGACTCTCCAGGGTTCTGCTGTGACTTTGAGACAACATCTCCGGACTTGGATACACAGAAAAAAAAAAAAAAAACACTTATATCGTCCCTTAAAGTGACAGGACACTAGAAATGTCCAGCGTGTGTGTGTGTGTGTGTGTGTGTGTACCTGTCCTCGATGTGTCGTCGGCTGGTGGTGAGGGCCACAGCGATGTTCTCCCAGGCCTCCGAGGTCTCTCCTCGACCCGCCGCCTCGCAGCCCATCTGGCTCCAACACTCCTCGAACACCGCCTGCCACTTGTCCTCCGCGCACACACACAGGCGGCCCAGCTTCCTGCCACCGCACACGCAAAAGTACACAACAAGGACGGGTAAATTAATTCTAATAAAAGCACTTTTCTTTATTTTTTTCCTGTACATTTCAGCCGCCCGGTGAGCTTACACAGCGCTAGTCTTGTCCTTGTCGGCATCGAACAGGTGCGGTTTGAAGTAGGACCCCGTCACTTTGAGGCCCGAGCCCCATTCGCCGTTGAAGGAGCCCTCCAGGTAGTCACCGTTTGCCATCGTAAGCGTTCCCTGAGGGGAGAGCCATCAGTACATTAAACTACACTGACGAACATGTTAATGCTAACACTTAAATATTTAGCAATATTTGAGTGCTTTTTCATATCTTGCTGAAGCTTATCTTTCCAAAACAAACAATATCATTTTATTTATTTATTATTTTTATGAAAGTCTGCTTTATTGCAGTCTTTAACTGTTGTAATCCTGGTTTCAATCACTTGAAAAGTGCTGTATAAATAAAGTTTTATTATTATTTATATTGCTATATCTGAAATTCTTCTCCATCAATAAATCTAAAGGGCTTTAGAGACATCACACAGGTGGATAATAAAACAGTACAAATGTAAAAAGTAAAGCAATTTGACACTAATGCACGAGAAATAAAAATGCCAGAAATGCAATAATAATTACAACAAAATAGATTAAAAAATATAAAAAGAGGGAGGAAAAACAAAAGTACAGTACAAAAAAAAGATTAAATAAATGAAATAATGGCTTTAAAACATACTAACAATTAAAGACACACACACACACACACACACACACACACACCTTTCCATTGAGGGTCCAGTCATCAGAGAATTCCCCCTCGTACGTGGTGTCGTCCTCTGACAGGAGGATCCCAGTGCCCTAAAAGACAATAATCTACCTTAATTTCCTTGTTTTCTCCTGATTTATCTCATTTCCTCGCTCCACATTTATCCTAAATGGCACTCCAGCATTTTAGGAGCTGGGAAGTGAAGCTTTTCTAACGTTGAACAAACCCAGAAAGAGTAAATATAAAGTATAAAACCGCTCCTTTACACTTATAGGAGCTACAGTTATAGTGATTTAGAAGAAGAAATGTTTACAGTGATGTTCAAATTGGGCCTTTGGTTTGTCACATTTTCCATTTCACTGGCCTTGCATGCATTACATTCTCTATATTTCCTTCTTCATAACAACTTCTTGTATTAATATTTGCCAATATTTCAAGACATCATCACTGTTCTAAAACTCTGATTAACTAAAAACAAAAGTCAGTGCTGTTACTCTCTTTATTTACTTTGGTCCCCCTCAGACATAAGTGGTGGAAAGTGTGCAGGAGAGAAGAGAGAAGAGCTCACCATCATCTTATTATCTTTGAAGGCTCCTTCATAATAAAGGCCAAACTGAGTGACGACGACGGCGGTGCCCTGCCGCAGGTGATCCTGCCACATGCCCATGTACTTCTCCCCTCTGTGCAGAAAGAAAACACACGTTTAGAAGCTTCTGCAAGAAACAACTTTTCCCCTTTTCTGTTAACGTGACAACATTGAGGACAGTTTGTTGTACTTTGTGATATCGTCGAAGACTCCGTAGCCGGTCTTCTTGTCCTGCAGCCACTGGCCGATGAAGACGCTGGGGGAGGAGGTGTTGAGCTTGCCGCTGCGCAGCATGCCGTGGCCGTGTCGCATGCTGTCCTGGAAGGACCCGTCGTAAACCTCACCGCTGGCATACCTGCAGACAGACGGGAGGGTGTTGAAAGCTACTTTAAAATCTGTCCCACAACATGGATAATAAAGTTCCTGACTCTCGGTTCTCATGCACACCTGTATGTCCCGAGGCCGTGCATCTTGCCGTCTTTCCAGTGACCGAGATACTGATCGTTCTTGTTGAGCGTCTTATTGGGAGCCACAAATTCCCCAAAGCTACAGAAACGAAGAAGACATGACGACGCATGAAGAGGCAGATCACCTGACTCGCGACGAGGCTCATGTTCACTGAATACGAGCACTCACCCGTCTTCCAGTCCGTTCTTGAACGCCCCCGTGTATATTCTCCCGTCAGGCCATTTTAACACACCACTGGAAAAACAATCAATCCCAATCATTACTACATATCAGCATTTTTAAATTCAATCAAACTGCAGACAGGAAGTACGCGTCCAACCTGCCGTTGGGCTTCCCGGCGAGCCAGCATCCTTCGTACGTCGCCTCTTTCAGCCGTCCGTCCTTATAAAAGGTGTAAGAGGCCGTCCTGGAGATGGGGGGCTCCAGCTTTTGACCCGAGGCGACTGACGCGTTGTCCTGCGCCGCCCCGCTCAGGGCCTGGTCCACCGCCTGGTTGATGGAGCGAAGCCACTTGGTCTAGGAACGGATACGAGCACACTTTTTAAGAAGGACGACACACAATTTGAGTCACAATAGATGGATATGTGAGCATCCAGTAGCATTAAAAGATGAACCTTCTCCATGGGAGAGGAGGCCAGCAGGGTGAACGTCTCCTCTGGTGTGATCACCTTCAATCCATGTCTGCACACACACACACACAAAACATGTTAGGAAACAAACAAAGAACCATTGACAAAGAAACAAGAAACAACATTCAAAAGCTAAATACAAATCTTTTCTTTTTTTACATTGTCAGAAACATATAAATTATACATTATAAATTGTCTCTAAATGTTTGTCCTTCCTATTTACATGCATGAAACTGAGTGTAATTATTAAAGATATATCAAGATTAAGTCAGAATTATCAAAATATGTAAAAGACTGAGAAGATGTGCATTTTTCAAAAGGTTTCTACAATTCTAATAATTAATATTTTTCCAGTATTACACGTGGGATTACACAGACTTACGGGCAAATGTTCTCCTCTGGGATCGGCTCCACCCAAAGCGTGGCCAAGGGGAAGACATGATGGGTGGAGAACTGGAAGCATGGAGAATGGAAAAGAAGGGGAGAAGAAAGAAGGGAAAGGTGAGTGCATTAACATGTCTGACCACACTGAGGGACAGTAACTGGAGTCTAGTTGCTATGAATACGCCCATAATTAAAGCCTTCGATAAACAAGTTGCTCATAATTAGGACATTCAGCATTTAATGCTGTATAAATGAGACTCAAACCTCTTCTACCTGAAGCATACTTTGCTGCAGTTTAGTTTGTTTATCGTTTACATTACAGCCGATTTCCAATAATTAGCAATTAATAATCAGCCCTATCTATATGAGGGGAGGCTACTTAAAAGGGTAGCAAAAAGGGAAGTAAAGAAGGATACAAGACAAACTCTTTTAGAGAAAAACATAGTAAAAAAATGAACTTGAAATCGGCTTAAATATTATTACTGCACATTCAGGGATAGTGTGGAGACACTGAGGGGAGCGAGGTGTCTTGTTTAACCTAAGGAATGCCGGGGTCAGTCATGCAAGACAACATGTTTTTCACATGTTTTTAAAGAGGACAAATACTCAACCTTCAGAGCATTTCATGTTTACAATCACAGACATTTAGTAGGGGGACTGGAATGTGCAGGACTACTACAGGACTGGAAGAGATGAGGGGGGGTGGACAGAAACGCAACTTTAAAAAAGAGAACAACTAGGAGGAAGATGAGACAAACAGGGAGAGGGGAAAGGAAGTTGCTTTGGAGAAGTGAACCAGAAACTGTTGTCTTTCAAATCCAATCGTTAAATTACACGTGAACCAACAGTAAGAACCAAGGCTACAACAGGAAACAAATACTCCTTGATTATATTTTTACAGGTATATTCAGAGCTGGATTGGTTGCAATGTAGTAGAATGCATTAAAACCCATTGAGCCTTGGTTACTGTCCGTTCATCCTTCCATGCAGTCTCCCTCAGGAGGAGCGCAGGCAGAGGGCGAAGCTGGGGATCGGGCTGGGTGTCACATATTTATGTCGGAGCTTAAACATTATTTCTGAGCAAATGCGGGAATCGGATGTACATTTTAATGTGATTATTATTTTAGAATGAATGTGATGAAGTACCTTAATTTGTCAGTATGTCATTTGGAGAATTAGCCAAAAACTGATTTTAATTGATTTTACAAAATGCGCTACAGATTCTAATTATAATGGTTTATGTAAAATAAAATAGCATCTTTAAAAGTATACTGCAGTTAAAATCAAATCTCAAAATATATACCAATATTATTTAAATGTCATTACCGACAACACAATACTTTGACTGTTTGAGATATAACCCTCATCCAAGCCCAGATATGACTTCACAACTTTTATCGTGTTGTATTTGACACAGAGCCCAAAGCCCTTCTCACACTCACACACACACACACACACACACACACACACACACACACACACACACACACACACGGGAAAAGGAAAGTGGGGACAGGGGAGAGTACAGGTAGCTGTGCTGACAGTTGCTTGTGGCTGCATACTTACAAGATTTTTACAAGGCGCCACGCCCTGACAGCACGGAGGCAAGCACATACAGACGCTTGAAACACACCAAGTTATAGTGTCTGAAATATGGACGGCTTTAAAAAAGGTAAAGCACGAGATGAAAAGTGCGTGTGTGTGTGTGTGTGTGTGTGTGGAGCTGACCTGCGCGTGAACCAAAGCGTCGTTGAAAACGATGAACCAGTTGACGGAGAACCTCCCGGCGTTCTGCAGCGTCAGAGCTTTGTTGCTGCTCTCGCAGATCAGCCGGCGGTGAGGCTTCCGCAGAGAGTCCTGACGACAGACAATGACACCATTCAGCCATACGTGACATCATGTGACACCTCGAGGACTCCATGTGAAGGACACGCCTGGTGGTGATGAAAATGAACACACACACACACACGGCGAGTTTACCGTCATTTTTCCGGGGAAGCTCTTCCAGAAATGAAAGGTGTAGTCGGCGTCCTTCCTTTTTCTCTTCAGCTGGAGGGCCAAAGCTTCGAACTTGGAGCAGCTGTCCTGCAGCCTCTGGTAGTCATTGGAGCACTGACAACACACAAATACATATTCAACGGTAAATATGCTAAATAATAGTCCGATTCTGTTGATTCCGCCAATAGAAATAGAAATAAATTTAGAAGAATTTGAGCAATAAATCTAAACATTCTTAAACTTTTTGGAGTTTTAAACTTGCACTGCTTTAAATTAAATATTTCTCTAATAGCGCTATTTGACTAAAAGAGGACGTGATTGTAAATTCTTCCTGAAAATAACTTTAGTTTGGTACCAACAAGATAAAATCAATGTTACTATAAAAACAAAGAGTTCTCTTCAAGATAAACAAGAAATTACAGCAACAGCAATAAGAAAAAACTAAAAGAATACAAACCAGAATATAAACCAGATTCCGTTAAGTGGTCAATAACAGTAAATAAAATATCCAAACATAATGGCCATGTGCAGCTCGCTTCACCCACCACTTCAAAGCAGGTGGCCAGTTTGAGCAGCAGCCGGCCGTATTCGTGAAGGTGGCGAGTTGGGAGGTAGAAGAGCACCACCAGGAGGTCGGCCATGGTGGGGTTCTCCTCGCTGCACTCCGACAGCCTCTTGAGCAGCTCGGGACTCTTCCCGAAGAAATCTCTTCGAAAAGAAAATCGTTCACGTTTGTCAGCATTTAGAGTAAAGTGTTATCTTTTGGGTTTATGGTTGTATTACAGCGTCACAGCAGCTTATCAAAGCTTAGAGCTTTAGGATGAAAAGGTGTGTGTGTGTGTGTGCTCACAGTGAGGGTTTGGTCAGAGTCTGGAAACCTCCCATCACCTGGAAGTTGCCCACAGCGCTGCAGTACCTTTGATGAGAAAGACAAGTGTCAGAAATCCCTTTTAATTAATAATCCAATCCATTGTTTTGCAATAATAGCGATCACATACTCATTGTAAGAGTCGAGGAAGAGGCCGGCGTGGTCGAGGAAGAGCAGACTGTTGACGTCGCGGACGCGGCGCAGGGTGGCGGTGAGGCTGGCGGCGTGCTGCCCCGTGAGATGACACAGGAGGCTGAATCGGCCGACCAAAGTGTGCAGGAGCCCGGTGGCCGCCTGGCCGAGGGCCGAACTCAGAGACTCTGGAGGAAAGACGGCGACCAAACAGAAACATTTCAAAGCAAAACTAAAGACGAAAAGAGGATTTCCCTGAAGTTAATCTTACCGAGCTCCAGCAGGGGGCGTATTATCTGCGTCTTGATGTTACACAGCTTGCAGTAGAACTTCCTCTCGGCTGAGGCCAGCTCGTGGAGGCTGGCGATGAAGCCCATCACGTTCATGTCGGAGAGAGCCACGCAGCGCTGGCCGCCCGCAAACACGTTGCTCACGTAACCAAGCTGGAAGACAAAGAGACGAGAATACTGAAGGAGGTCAGAGCTGCTTCAGTCATTTGGGCTGAACATCAATACTTTTGCTCAGCTTGTTCCTCTGATGACTTAAGATCCAGACGTTCGATGACTAAAATCCTTCATCCAGTTGAAAGAAATGTGGCTTAAAGATGGGTAAAAAGTCAATTGATGACAGCTAGCAGTTACTTTGTGCTTACGTCCATGCAGAAAGGTAGTAGCACAGGCTGCTGGGTGTAGCTCCCCGCCTGCTGCTCCTCCTCTTCCTCCCCTTCTTCCTGTTGATCCAGCTCCTTAGCGTGGCTCTCCTCCGCCTCCTCCTTCACCTGCTGTCCGCTGTAATAAATGATGGGCCGGAAGCAGTCTCCGTCTGCGAGCAGGAGGGTGTGTCTCTCTCCGGCGCTTATGTCCCAGACCCGGATCCCCTCCGACAGCTGGGAGGGGAAGCAGAGAGGAACATGAACCACAAGGCTTCCTGTTTCTGTGTGTGTTTGCATCGTACAGGTGGTGGTTGCCTCACCTTTGCGAGGCGGGGGACCGTGCTGGGTGACTCCATGTGTCCAAGCTGACCGAAGCTGTTACTTCCCCAAGAAAACACCTGGGGGATTTGGGAAATATACACATGGATGGATAGGTACACGAAACAAACGTTTTCCTCTGGGGTCTTGTAAAATGTTCACAGGTAAAAGGCGTCTCTGACTCACCTGAGACTGAGCAGTCAGAGCGAGGGAATGATGAGCGCCGGCCGCCACTCGCACCACCTCCTTACTGTTCAGACTCTTGATGCACAGCGGCTGTAATCTGCAGACAGAAACCGGATCAATATTATCATTACATTTGATTGCTTTCATATTTAGTTTGGTCTTGTAGAAAAAAAGAAAAAAGAAAAGTAAGATGCAAAACGTAAGTTTTAGGATAATTACTGTATCGACCCCAAATATAAGACAATTCTTTTCTGGAAATGAAGTATTAAAAAGTGTAAAAAGTGTTAAGCTTGATAGACAAGCGACACAAATGTAATGCAAGTATTTCATTTTTCACTTTTACGTGGTTTATGGATGAGGACAATCTTCTCCTTGGACTAATTTTCCACCAAGACTAGTCTAAAAGTGTTTATGTAATTTCAAAAACAGGAGGCGTCTTGTTATATTTGGGCCAAAACTGTAATATTTAGGATTTATAACTATTTCTATAACTATATATCTGTGATTTCTGTCTTCATACAGTGATCTAGTTGCATCTCATCCTTGGTCTGACGTTCTCTTGCTCTTTCCTTTCTCATCGTATCTTTTCATTGTGTTGTTGTTTGAGCTTATTATTCTTTTCAGAGCCGAAGAGAGTTCCTCCAACCTGGCCAGACTGTCTCCGTGTCCCAGCTGTCCGTGCTCGCCGTGGCCCCAACTCCACACCTCCGTCTGCAGGGTGGGAAACACCTCCTGGGCCTCGGGGACCGCCCCTCCCAGCGGGGTGAGGGCGACTGCACGCATCCTCGGACGGCAGGCTTTCCTCAGCAGCCGCGGGGACACTGTGGGGGAGAAGACACCCCAACAAAAATGCTTTTTGTATTTTTCCGGTGCAAAAGTTCAGCAGAAGAAATCAATATGCGTCATCAAAACAAAAACATGGCCACACAGAAACGGCAGTGACGATCGGCTCACATCAGACGTCAAACACTCGCTGTCACGCAGCAAACAGACAATGGGAAGAAGCCAGCAGGCAGAACAAACAGCTGAATGATCAAGAATTACAGAGTCATGAAATAGTTTTTGCTTCCTACTGATTAAGACAAATTCTGATGGTGAAAAGAAAACATTTTTTCCAGTTTTTTTTATGTACATTTGTGATTTTATTTGTTTCTGACTTTATAATCTTAGAGAATATTTATATTTTTTCTTGTAAATTTGCGAGTTCCTTCTTGCTAAATCTTTTCTTTGATCAAAGAGTTTTTTTTCTTTGAATATTACCTTCCATTGTATGTTTTTTGTAAAACATACAATGGGCCTAATCTGCATTGTAGACTAACTATAAACACAATCTTTTAGACTTGAACGTTTTCCGGACTCGTCTTTCAATTTTACTTATCGAATCTGAACGTTCAGCCTTAAACCTGACATTCATAAAACCAACAAGAGGAAAAACACAGATGACGAAATCCACAGCAAATAATCTCTATGAGGAAAGAGAGATATGATAAGAGAAGGGGGGGGGGGAAGTCCATCTATTTATATTCTCTACCTGCTTATTCCTGTTCGAGGTCACACAGACGCTATCCCATAATGCACTCTCCTAAATCACACCCACTTTCATTCTGCTCCATTAAATCTGTTAAATCCTTCTCTGTGCCCTCGAAAGTTTTCCTGATCATTTAGAATCCCTGTCATGTTGGAGGCTTAATATCAACCTGCATTCCTCAGCGTTTGTGACCACACAAAGGCGACCATTCAGACGGGCTAACCTCGCTCACACTGGACCCACAAATGAGTCGCACTAACAGGCACAAATATTGAGTCCTGGGTCAAAATGTTGCTGCTTAATTATGGAGTTAATCATGGGAGCAACTTTTAAGAGATGACAACACTGATTTCCTTTGGGAGCATTTTAAAAATAGCATTAAGTTACAACTTAATATAAAAATAGTCATTAGCTGCAGCCCTAGAAAAAAGGCATAAGTGCAGCATAAATAAAAAATAACTACAGAAAGCCTTCAAATTCGACTGAGAATGTCTTTGAGGAAGAACTTTCACTGCATTCTTCTTTCTTTATCCAGCTAGGTGGAGGTGACATACACAGAATAGAAAAGACTCAAAGGTGTGACACGACGACAAGCCTTCGCCGTGCATACAAGCTGCATGATGAAGCCTGAAGCAAAGACACACACACGCACACCAACCTGCACATGCGTAAGAAGTACTTACGCATCAGGTTATAGGAGGTGGATAAGAGGTGAACAGCGTATCTACCCTGAGAGAGGAGTCCTGGTAGCGAGAGGCGGCGCCGCAGACCCTCCGCCTCCTCCTCGCGGATGTCCCCCGTGCTGGAGCTCTTCTTAGCCTGCATGGAGTCCTCCAGGCGGACGCGCTCCGTTGTGTTGTCCCCCACGACACCCATGAGCCCCGGCGGCCCGCCTGACCTCGCCACTCCTGAGGGCAGGTAGGTCATCATCTTTTTGAGGGACAAGGCCTCGTAGGTGGAGGCGACCCGTTCGCCCACTGCAGAGGCGCAGGAGGCCACCAGGCTGTTGAGCGTGGAGCTGGTAGAGGACGAGGGCTAGAAGAGAAACAAAATATAAAAAAAGGTCAACTGTTAACATCCTAAATGTTAAATGTTGTCTAAAACGCAAGCGGGTGTGAAGTCTATGAATCTACAAGAGGACTCGTAACACTATCATCTGCAAACTTTGTATTTTTTTTATGTTGTAATATAAGAAATGTTCACTGAAATTGCTGTTGGCCCTCGAAATCCCACGTCAGGGCGATCCCTACTGGTATTTTGTGTTTTCCTTTTCATGCTGTCCTTACCACTGGGATACAGGCCAACTCACCAGCAGACTGTGCGCTCCTCCAGCGGTCGCCTTCGCCATCTGCTCAGCCTCCGACAGTTTCTTCAGATACTCTTTGACGGCCTGCTCGTCTGGATAGGGTGAACTCTTGACCCCCAGAACAGCACCGCCTCCAGACTGATTCAAGGGCGCGGAGTCCGAGGCTGTCAGCGCGCCGTTGGCAAAGACTGAGTCCTCTTTCACAGAGTCCTGAGCGGGGTCAGCACCTTTAGGTGCTGAGGAGGTGGAGGTATGGGAGGAGAGGACCGGCTCAGACGGGGACATTTTGAGGCCTTGTGCCAGAGCAGGGGCCTCCAGCCCGCCCTCATCCTCAGTGAGCTCCACGCCGAGCGGGCAGTAGTGACCGTCAGAGATGATGACATGGTCCTCTTTGTCCGTCATCGTGTACAGCAGCTGGTTACACTGTCTGCATTTGTCCACCGGGGGCCGGTGGACGTCCTGAGGGCCCAAGCAGCGCACCAGAGCCAGGCTGTGTGAGGCCCCGCAGGCCACCTGTAATACATACCTGCCCGCCAAGTGCTCGACCTTTTGTGGTTTCCAGACGGGGAAGACGGCGACGTTGAGGCCCAGCTGAGAACCGCTGCCCCACGCCCACACCTCCCGCTGGGCCGACAGCGCCAGGGTGTGCTGCTCCCCGCAGGCCAGCTCCAGCACCGGGACGGTCTGCGGGGGGGTCGTGTCGGCGTCCACCAGAGCGACCGGAGTCGGGTTGGGGACGGTGCTGAGGCCCGACAAGCCGCACTGTCCCGAGGCGTTGTCCCCCCACATGTGGACGCCGCCGTCCTCCGTCACGGCCCCGCTGTGGAAGCTTCCGGCTGCAACGGCGACCACCCGCTGGCCGCTGAGCGCGCTCTCCAGGGTGGGTTTCGCCGGCTCGGGCACTTGACTCTGCTTCCATGGCAACTCCCCAAAACTGTACACCAGCCCTCCTGAATTGGGAGCAACAGCAGCACAAAGATCAAAGATTTTCTCATAAAAAAAAGGTACATTTTCTCAGTTGTAGAGAAGCAAATATTTAGATTATTTGCTTAATAAATGTCAAATTGACTATGTATTGATTACGTTTTCTACTTCCCCAGTTCTCTCCCTCATTTCCTGTCAACTTTCTACAGTCTGTTTGTGACAGAGGCAAAAAAATACCCCCGAAATAAGTTTAAAAAAACCACAACGTTACCTTCCACCAGCAGAACGCCATGCCGCGTGCCCAGGGCGACCTGGAGGACAGGCCCGGGGAGGAGCAGCCTCTCTGGGGTGACGCTGTAGGAGTAGCCCCTCCAGGTGTGGAGCAGGCCTCGCTCTCCACTGCCTTCATCCCCAGAGCTGAGAGATCGATCGATCAGAAACACAATGAGGAGGAAAGGTTAATCACGTGACCACCTAACTTTAACCTTTAATTAACTATCAGGTATTTTCTCGCTGTTATCTTTCGTAAACTGAGTTTTAAAGTAGAAAACTACAAATTACAAGCATCAGGAAGAACACAATGTTCTCCCACAGTCCAAAGACATGCAGCTCAGGTTAAGTGGAGGCTCTAAATTGCCCGTAGGTGTGAATGGTCTGTCTCTACATGAGCCCTGAGATAAACTGTCCACCTGTCCAGGTGAACCCTGCCTACGCCCAATGTCAGCTGGGATCGGCTCCAGCGCCCCCGACCCTGAATAGGATAAGCGGTTTGGATAATGGATGGATGGATAGATGAGAGAAAGTGCAGACAACCCTTCCTTCATCCCTCCAGCTAGAAGAAGAAAAAGGAGGAAGAAGAAGAAGAAGAAGGATAATATTTGGGGTCATGAAAGAAGGCACAGACAACCCTTCATCCTGCAGCAGCAATGCATCTGAACAGCAGCTGTTTTGTGGGTGAAAGAAGAAGTGACTCCTTCAGGAGGCGGTTTGTCTCATGGTGGTCATATCCAGAAGACTTTACCTCTTCCTCTCCATTAAAGGGGTTTAGTCTCATGACATCCAGAGGACTAAACCGTTTCCTCTCCATCAGAGGGTTTAGTCTCATGACATCCAGCCTCAAGCCAGAGGGAAAGAATGCAAAAGCAACAGTTGAGCAAAAAACAGGAGTACTTTACCTCTTGTTCTCCATCAGGCTTATGTCTCCATCTCTGTTGCTGTCAAACAAAACACCTTATTAGGAACAGTCCTGGCAGTTAAATGAGGGGAATTTTAGAGGGAAAACTCACAAAACTATATAATAAGGCAACTGTCAAAATGAAAGCAGTTTTATTTTCAGTTTTAATTTCACTTCTAAAAATCCAGAAAAACTCACAAACAAAACACCATTAAGTACCTGCAAACCCCTGGCAGGTACTTCCAGCCGTTACCAACCGTTTCCAACCGTTAATAGCCGTTAACCGTCGCTGGGTAACCGTTGATCCGCCCAGCTAACGTCAGCTAGCTTAATAAGCTCCGTTAGCTGAAACTACAGGTGTCTCTTCTCTATTTTATTAATAAATAAAAGCACCCTCTTTCTTCCCCGCTGGCCTCAGACGACCCTCCTCGTTGTGCTCGCTCAGAGAGGGAAGAGAGACACACGTTTGTTGGGTGTAGTTTAGCAGCTAAACGGCTGGTTGTTGTTCATCTCTTATGTTGACACAGAGTGGAGCCGCTGGAGTCAAAGATCGTCTATGCAGACCGGAAGGAACGCTCAGCAGCGAGACAGTAAAGGCCGATTCATGCTGGTCCGCGAAAACAGCAGCAGAGTGGGAGGTCTTGTCATTTCCTTCCTCTTGGAAAGTGTTCTTCTTCTACTGCTGCTGCTTCAAAACTGATTTACTCAATGGCGCCACCTGGTGGCATAACATCAATACTGCATATATATTAAATTAGATTAGACTGATTAATTTAACAAATAATATAAACCTAGAATAACCAATAAAATGAACAGTTAACAAATACTGAAAATTCTAGATAAATAAATAAATATAAATATATCAAGAAGTTAATGTTTAATCAAAGAGGTTTATTGCAATAATAACGGAAAAATGTAAAATGCTTAGTGTTGATTTTAAAGTTCATTTATCTACATATTATATACATGATTTTGCTACGTGACATAAAACTAAATCAAAGTGCGGTAGATTGTAATCTGAACTTTTATGAACAATAAAGTTCAGGTAATTGCTTTTTCCTGGAGAGGAGATACAGATGTTCATTGAACTGTCAGGGCTTTTGGTTTTAGCAGAAAGAAGAGGATATAAAGGGAATATCCCTAAAAACCTTGGAGTGAGAGGAGAGATAAATAAGAGACTAAAAATTAAACAAACTAAAACAGCATAAAGGAGACCAGAACTGTAGAGTTTGAGCACTTGAGGAAGAAAATATTTTAAAGACTATATCCAATTTATGAGACAAAATTTGTCAGGCACATAAAAATTAAATCAAGTTTCAGTTGCGCCAAGAACCGTCTGGAATAATTGAATTATAAAAATCTTGGTCTCTCTAGCTCATAACTCTCTCATAACACTCTAATAAATAACTCTCTCATAATTCTCTCATAACTAACTCTCTCATAACTCTTTCATATGTCTTTCATAACTCTCTCATACTTTACAAATTGTTTAAAAGTAGGGAGTAAAGGCTTTACTAAATCATTTAGTTATGCTTAACAGGTCACAAGCTCTTATTATTTCCAACTTTTGGATGATTAAATGAAGCAGATGAGAATATCCATCGCACCCGAATGAATGTCTGTATGGTAAATATGAAGCTACAGCTGTGTTAGCTTAGCTTAGCTTAGCTTAGCTTTAATTGATTACAATATTTTTAAAACAACATTACTTTTACTTGAGTGCAATATTGCAGTACTCTTTCCATCCCTGATTAAATCACACAGGTGGAGCTGTGTTGTGGTTTCACCAGGAGATGCAGAGCATTGTTTCCCCCGTGTGGTGCAGATAGGTCACTGCAGGTGGATGTGACAATCACTTATAATAATATGTAATATATTAGTTGATCTGCAAAGCATCCAACTAGAGCTATACAATAAAAGTAGAGGAGTAGAAGCATAAAGTAGCATAACATTAAAATACTCAAGTAAAATATAGTGCGTTAAGCATAAATAAAAACAAGTATAGGCTACGAAATGTCCTGAGATTTTCCCCCTTAATTCAGAATTGTAGTAAGAATATTGTTATATTTAAGGATTTTAAGGCATAACAAATAATAATGTCTCCATTAGCCCACTGTGACGGACTGAGACCAGCCCCTTTACGGTAGGAATATTATAGTAGCTGATGACAGTTACTCATAATGTATACAGGGAGGTTGGGATCCATCCAGCTGTTTGAACACGAGCAGGACGGATTGTTTTGTGGAGATGAACGATGGGAAAACAAAGGCTCAACATTTTTTTTTAAGACAACCTGGACTTCATTTTCTTTTTTTTAACATAATCTGTAATCTATCTCTGCCGATTGAAATGGAGCAGAAGAGGGATTTCAGCCTGATTTCAGCGCTTTACTGTTGCTGGATCTGCATCCACTCTGGTGAGTGTGACGGGGAAACCGCAGCTTAAACGATGTGATTTCAATCATGCTGATTTGTTGTTGTTGTTGTTGTTGTTAAAAAGAAAAACACTGCTGATGTTCTTATAATATTCCTATCATGACGTCAGCCTATAATTGCTGTGACTTTATGATACGATAATAGTATTCTACCTCCTTTTCTATCACATCTGTGTGGTACTCAGCGATATATTTATTAATTTTCACAATCTTACTGTCATATCTTTGCAGTATTATTCTAAAACTCACCATTGGAGGATTACTTTTTACTGGATGAATGAAGTAATTGAAGAAATATGTTCAACAATGTTCATATAATATTTCTATCAGGACTTATAAGGATAATTTTTCCACCTAATAGTGGTTTTATAGTGACTTTATATAAAGGACCTAAAGGGATCATCAATCCACAGTACTACATATAAACATAATTAAAAGAATACTTTTTCTTTTATTCAACATAGAACCTTTACATACAAAGACAAAAAAAATATAAAATGTAATAAAAATAATTAGTATACAACTAAAATAAGATGTTTTGCATAAAACTTAAGCATGGCAGAGAATTAAAGCATTAAAAGTGAACAATAACAACAAAGATAGTTTATTTTAAAAAACAATACAAGTACATTCACTTATTTTTTAACCTATTAAAGTGAGCAAATTCCCCAAAATATTTTAAATTCCATAAAAGGGATGAACAGTGTTGGTTATGACCATGTTGTTTGTATATTTGAAAAATATTTTACAATAAATTTCATCCTTATAAAGCTCTCTATAACCATTTTAAATGACATAAAACCCACTTTTAACTCATGATCCTTGATGTTGACGTGACGAGGAAAATTATAAAAAAAAAAAAACCTTTACAAACTATCTGCCACATTTTCGTTTAAAAAGTAAAAAAAATAAAAAGCAGCATTAAGAGAATTGAGCAGAATAAGTTGTTGTAAATAAAACACAACAGGGTTGATGTAAAAAATGAGAATCCTGCAGCGTAACCCAACGAGAGCTTCCTCCTCCACTGGCAGAGCCTCACCTGAAACATCATTTGCTCGGTTATAAATAGACAATATAATCACAGAAGCTGGCATTACCAACACATTTGCACAGTTTGTGCTCTTGGCTGGCGGTTTCCTGCGCGGGCTAATCCTAAATTACTTGCCGGTGTTGCCAGGTTGCTTGCCAGAGAGTTCAAAGCTGTGTGTTCACAGGAGACAAGAAGAAGAAGAGACTGCTGGTCGGGAAGTGAACAGGAAAAGAAGAATATATATATATATATATATATATATATATATAAATATATATTTCTTCCCTCTGTTCATTTAAATCAAATGTCCTCTGACAGAAAAGGTCGAACACTTGGAATTAAAGAGGTTTATTAAAATAATTAAATTACGACTCTGACGGAAAAAATGTAAAATGCTTAGTGTTGATTTTAAAGTTCAATTATCTCTAATGATTTTGCTGCGTGACATCAAATTAAATCAAAGTGCGGTACATCGCAAAAAAAGCCTGAACTTTTATGAACAATAAAGTTCAGGTAATTGCTTTTTCCTGGAGAGGAGATACAGATGTTCATTGAACTGTCAGGGCTTTTGGTTTTAGCAGAAAGAAGAGGATATAAAGGAAATATCCCTAAAAACCTTGGCGGGAGAGGAGAGATAAATAAGAAACTAAAAACTAAATAAACTAAAACAGCATAAAGGAGACCAGAACTGACAAGCTCATATTAATATATGTTTATATATTTAAAATATTGTAAAGACTATATCCAATTTATGACATAAAATTAGTCAGGCACATAAAAACTAAATCAAGTCTGGAATAATTGGATTATAAAAATCTTGGTCTCTCTAGCTCATAACTCTAATAAATAACTCTCTCATAACTCTCTAATAAATAACTCTTTCATAACTCTCATGACCAACTCTCTAATAACCAACTCTCTCATACTTTACAAATTGTTTAAAAGCAGGAAGTAAAGGCTTTACTAAATCATTTAGTTATGCTGAATAGGTCACAAGCTCTTATTAATTCCAACTTTTGGATGATTAAATGAAGCAGATGAGAATATCCATCGCACCTGAATGTCTGTATGGTAAATAAGAAGCTACAGCTGGGTTAGCTTAGCTTAGCATAAAGACTGAAAACAGGGGGGAACCACCAGCCTATCTGAAGGTAACAACATCAGCCTACGAGCACCTCTAAAGCTGTAGAAGGGATAATTTGTAATGTACACGCATGGATGGATTCTCCAGGGGCCCGAAGTGTCAGGGCCCCTCTGCCCTTCACCTGCAAAATGTCAAACAGACACAAAGAGACACAAAACAACAACTAAGAGACACAAAACAACAACTAAGAGACACAAAAAGACCACAAAGAGACACAAAACAACAACTAAGAGACACAAAAAGACCACAAAGAGACACAAAACAACAACTAAGAGACACAAAAAGACCACAAAGAGACACAAAACAACAACTAAGACACACAAAACAACAACTAAGAGACACAAAAGGACCAAAAGAGACACAAAAAGACCACAAAGAGACACAAAAGAACAACAAAGAGACACAAAAGAACCACAAAGAGACACAAAAGAACAACAAAGAGACACAAAAGAACAACAAAGAGACACAAAAAGAACAACAAAGACACAAAAAGACCACAAAGAGACACAAAAGAACAACAAAGAGACACAAAAGAACAACAAAGAGACACAAAAGAACCACAAAGAGACACAAAAGAACAACAAAGAGACACAAAAGAACAACAAAGAGACACAAAAAGAACAACAAAGACACAAAAAGACCACAAAGAGACACAAAAGAACAACAAAGAGACACAAAAGAACAACAAAGAGACACAAAAGACCACAAAAAGAGGCTAAACACCTAAACCCCTGCCAGGCAACCGCTTGGGTCCATGTTTACTTCCCGTCTGTTGATCTCATCTAAAGCGATATGACATGGGTTCATAAGACACTAAATATATCACTGCAGCTGTCAAACAACACGAACATTAAATTGCAGAAAACGTTGTCGTTTGTTGGATTTTAGCGGCCATCTTGTTTTTCGTGCACGCACATCATTCTGTTAAGACGACGAATGTCACGAGGCGTTCAGATGATAATGAAGACACCCGATGTCTCTCGTCTCTGTCCGTCAGTCCCGGCTGAGGACTGGACTCGTGTCCACACCGAGGACGAGCTCTTCAGGAGTTTGTTCGGCGGCTACAGCAAGTGGACGCGTCCGGCGCGAAACTTCACCGACGTGGTCATCGTCAAGTTCGGCCTCTCGATCGCGCAGCTGATAGACGTGGTGGGAAACACTGATCACAGCTTTAAAAATACAAAAATATAATAATAAATTCCTTCTAATTCAGTTGTTTTTGTCAATGTTTGGCCCCAAAACAGGACGAGAAAAATCAGATGATGACGACCAACGTGTGGCTGAAACAGGTACGGACGAAACCTAATTTCTTGTATGAAAACTATGAAATAAAAGATGTATTTTGGTCCTAAAAGCCGTGTTGCTGCTGGCAGGAATGGACCGACTACAAGCTGCAGTGGAGTCCGTCAGACTTCGACAACGTGACGTCCATCAGAGTCCCCTCTGAGCTCATCTGGGTGCCGGACATCGTGCTGTACAACAAGTAAAAAAAGCAGCAAACAAATGTGTGCAAAAATACTTTCAAACAAACTTAAATAAAAAAAAAAAAAAGGTTTACGAGCGAAGGGCATGCTTCATTCGAAGGAAATCCTGTTTCAGTCTTTGTTGCCATTTCTCCGGATACAAAGAAGAGGCGGTATGACAAACACAAGGACGCACTTAAACAGACACGACTTTGGGATTCCTGTAGGTGGAGCTGGAAATTATCTGTAGTGATCAATTACCCGCTTGATCCATAACAGCCTCGTCCACTGAAGAGCGCATGAGGAGAGGGAAGGTCACTTACATGGAGCCAAACAGCTTGATTGCATTTTCCATCACACCATTTGGTGATACATGCAAATCTTCCTGCTGAAGGAATGACCCTGATTCTGTGGCGTCTGAGCGGCGATCTTGCGTCACACAGTTTTAGTCAAAGTCTGGTTTCCTCCTCCCCCCCGGGGCCCCCGAGGAAGTATTAATCCTTAAATTTGTCTGGGAGGAGAGGAAACTTTCTCCCGCTTCAGCATTTGTGCAAATGAGCTTGCATCATGAATGCAGCGTTGGTTGAATCGCAATGAGACGGAAACTTGGGAGCCTTGCTGAACAAAAAAACAACAGAAAGATCATCTTTCTTACCCAGATGATATCTCAACTTTGGTGTTTTGGTATTTGTGTTAATTTTCAATACTTTCTTGCTTGTTTTTCGTGTCTCAAATGCTTCTCTTCCTCCGCTCGTCTTCTGTTTCTTCCAGTGCAGACGGAGAGTTCGCCGTCACCCACATGACCAAGGCCCACCTCTTTCACACGGGTCGCGTCCGCTGGGTTCCCCCGGCCATCTACAAGTCCTCCTGCTCCATCGACGTCACCTTCTTCCCTTTCGACCAGCAGAGCTGCAAGATGAAGTTCGGCTCCTGGACGTACGACCGCGCCAAGATCGACCTGGAGCCCTTTGAGAACGCCGTGGACCTGAAGGTCCTCTTCATTTTGACTTTGTGCCTTTTAGACACAATTGCCGCCTCGGTTCCTTTGTGATTCGCCAGCTTTGTCTCTTATCTTCGGTTCACACTCGCTCCTTACACCAACACTTTGTTTTGCAGAACGGATGCCAGCGAAACGCTCTGGCTGCTTACTTTTTAATTAACAAAATAGTTCTCGGCGTGTTGCATTGCAGCATTAACTTCTGGAGAAAACAAAATGCATGAATATGTTCTCCTGGAGAGATTTCTCAGGTTTTTCTAATCGTGTTTTACATTCGTATTCTTCTGTATTGATATCAGTTGGTCCACCACTTTGATCTAGAGGGACATAGCTTGTGCTGATATTTGGTGCAAATATTCATGGTTCCTGGAGGATGTTACTCTTTCCTCTGCCGTCACTACGAGGCTCACATTGAAAAGTGAAAAGTCTCAAGAAATATTGGATGGTGCCGATTGCCAGAAAATTGGTACAAACATTCATGTTCCCCTTCACTTTTCCTCCAGCGCCATTATCAGATAGGATTCATCCTCTGTGGACCATGAATGCCTGTACAATATCTTCAAATATTAAAAGAGATGTATTACTTCTAGGATTACTGGGAGAGCGGAGAGTGGGCGATCGTCAACGCCGTGGGAACCTACAACACCAAGAAATACGACTGCTGCCACGAGATCTACCCCGACATCACCTACTACTTCGTCATCCGCCGCCTCCCGCTGTTCTACACCATCAACCTCATCATCCCCTGCCTCCTCATCTCCTTCCTCACCGTCCTGGTCTTCTACCTCCCGTCGGACTGCGGCGAGAAGATCACGCTGTGCATCTCCGTGCTGCTGTCGCTCACCGTCTTCCTGCTGCTCATCACGGAGATCATCCCGTCCACGTCGCTGGTCATACCGCTCATCGGGGAGTATCTGCTCTTCACCATGATCTTCGTCACGCTGTCCATCGTCATCACCGTGTTCGTGCTGAACGTGCACCACCGCTCGTCGGAGACTCACACCATGCCTCGATGGGTTCGCCGGCTTTTCCTGTCGGCGGTGCCACGCTGGCTGTGCATGAAGCGTCCTGAACACGGCGTCAGGCCAGCAAGGTGAGGAAACAAGGAAGGCCTCGGGTTCTGTTCAACGAAGCCAATGCGGAAGTGTCTTAAAAGTTGCATTATCTCTACTGACCAGCAGGGGGCGACTCCTCTGGTTGTAAAAAGAAGATTGTATAGAAGTCTAAGAGAAAATGACTCTACTTTTCACTTGATTTATTACCTCAGTAAACATTGTGAACATGAGTTTATGGTCGCATTCCAAATATTGTAACTTCTGTTTACTGGTTGCAAAGAAAAAACAACATCCAAGATGACGACAGCGAAATCGCAGAACTCGAGGCTTCGAAACGAACGGGTGACGTCACCGTGACTACGTCCATTTCTTATATAAAGCCACGGATTGCACGTATTGTCGATGCCATATTTGGACACTCAAAGTGGCAAAGTGGCATACAATTAAATTAGTAAACTACATAATAAATAGGAAAGAGTTTGGAGATGAAGCACAGCAAAAAAAATGGGTTTTGTTTATCTCATTTTGCTGAATGTAACTTAGTGGATTAAACTTGTCTCCTGTTAACCTGCATTAACTGTTTTGGCCTCTTGGGGGCAGCAGAAGCAAGCGGTGAACACTGACACATCAGGACCCTTTAAGTTGATATGGCGATTGCTCGTTTACACACCCAGCAGCGACCGAGCAACATTATGCTTCATTAGGAGTCTTGTCTGTGGCCAACTGATGAATTTAGGTCAATTTTATTCTCTCTTTTTTGCTCTGTTTTTGGTGTCTACCAACTCCTGAGGAAAATATCTGTCTTTTTAGCTGCTAAACGCTCCACTATGTTCACCAGCTAGAATCTAACTGCTGAGCAGGTGGTGTACAGTGGCTTTTTAGAGCTTTAAAACAGCAGTTTAGTGAGTTTGTAAACACTTTTGAGACACATTTGCAAGTCAGAAAACTTTCTAAATATAGAGGTGAGAGGAATAGAAGAGTTGGTGATCTGTTAAAGCAGCTTTTGTAGAAACACATGATTAATTATTTTAAAATAAGTTGCAGAGAAAGCATCATGGTGGCACAAGTATTGAAAAATGTCTCCTGTTGTCCCCAAACTCACTTTGTTGCCTCAGGCGGCGCCACCTGACTGATAGACTCCTCCCCCTCCGGACCCCAGGCCCCGCCCACAGCTCGTGCACCTGGGCGACTCAGGAGTCTGACATCGATCTCCATGGTTACCCGGAGGACAACGACGACGGTTGCCACAGCAGCCACCAGCTCGACTACTTGGACTGCGACCTCCACGGTTTCGGGGTGAAGGTCGCAGGCCCCCCGAGGATTTCTCCCCTCTCTCCTCCTCTCCCTCCATCTCTGGGCTACATCCTCCTCCCACAGAGGCTCCCCCGCCTCGGCTTGGACTGGGACACCCCTCCTTCGGGGAGTGGTTCGATCCAGAGCCCGTCGGCCTGCGCTCTGTCTCCTGCGGTGGTCTCGGCCCTGGAGGGGGTGACCTTCATCGCAGAGCATCTCAGAGCCGAGGACGCAGACGTCTCGGTGAGCGCTGACGTGGCGGCAGGATGTGATTTATTTCAACTCCCGTCTAATCTTCTTTTCCCATCTCTACAGGTGAAGGAGGACTGGAAGTATGTCGCCATGGTTGTGGACCGGATCTTCCTGTGGATGTTCGTTATAGTGTGTCTGCTGGGGACCGTCGGACTCTTCCTGCCTCCGTGGCTCTCGGGGATGTTTTGAGAACCAAACTGGAAATCAGAAAGAATTAATAACGCAATTAGATGAAGAAATAGATTGTGTATGGAACGAGATCAATCAGTCACGAACGTTTCAGCTGATTTCATCAACAATTAATCTGCATTTTTGCGATTAATTGATTATTAGAATTGTTGTTTCTAGTGCAAACATCTTTAAAATAGTGTAACTTCTTTCAAACAAGTGGATTAAAAAGTCCTTTCTGTACTTTTTTATACTGTGTATGTCTTTAGATTTGAGCACATTATAGTTTTTCTGAGTCTTACTTTGCCTCGTGTGACATTGGAAGGATAAAAAGATGATGCCGAAGTCAATCAGACAGCATTAACTGAAGAGAAACATAAAGTGAAAAGAAGACTGACGAGGAAGAAGTATTTGATGTTTTTGGAGAAAAATCTAAATTGTGAACACAATTATTAATGAAACAGAGAAGAGGAGAGGGAGGAAAGAGTCCCTTAATATATTACTATTACGTCCCTGATTGGCTAATCACACTGCATGAAAGTAGCTGTCAATCATAAGATACTTTGCCTTCTCTTGGGTCATGATATTTCCAATACTTTGCACTTTCCTTTGCAGGCCTCAATTCAAACATACAATAACAGCAAAAAGACACAATACAAAATTGATATTCATCCCAAAACGTGCACCTTTAAACCTGCACAACACTGCACGTGAGGATTATCTTGTTTTAAAAATGTTTATTGTTGTACTGAAAACGTGCAGTCATATTGTGTTAATAGCACAAAATGCGGCTTAAGTATATAATTGGATAATTGGATTTTAGAAGCACATAACATGTTTTCTCAGCTAATTCAAGTGTAAACTTTTCAGTATTAATTAATTTAACAGCGTGCATCAACAAATGTGGCTAAAAAGGATATGCAGGATATTTATAATGTTTCAAGACCAACAGCGGGTAATAAGAGAGGCGCCAAAGGCACAAATCTGAGTCACAAGATTCAGTTTATTCAGTGTCTTCCGATCAATATTATTAAACAGACACCCACATCGTCTCAGACATGTGAGCCATGAACAAACCGGCCTGAACAGGGATCAAACAAAGAAGTCTAAAGTGTGGTTTAGTGCTTGTTGGAGGAATCTAAAAAATTAAAAAGAATTTAATAAATAATTGGACATGCTCTTGTAAATTATACCTTTGTCACAATTTCTTTGAATGAATAAAATTGTACGCATAACCAGAATTCTGGGCAGAGTCCGTTCCTCTTTACACCTTTTGATATCAAGAATGCTTCTCTTGTCTCCGACACTGCAGAGTATGTGAAAGCGCACTCTCATCGTCTCACGTCATACACGCTTTTGAATAAAAAAATAAATAAAAAAATCATCAAACTTGTGACAACAAACGCCCTCATTCTTCTTTCAGTGGGCGGCACCGTCTGAAGTTCGGAGCGTGGGCATGCGAACACGTTGAGAGCTCGAGACTTCAAGGATGATCCGTTGTCATTACGCAACACAGGGGAGTTTGCGACTCAAACGAAACAAAACAAAAGCAGAGGTGCATTCCTGTCGTGCACGGTTTGGGATTTGCACAACGAAAAAATAGAAAAATAAAGCTTGTCGGGACTCTTCAGCAAACACACGCAGCCGATAGGAGAAGAAAAGGCCTCGACTTCAGCCTCAAATGAAGTGAAACTAAAGCCGAATAAATAAGTAGCTTTAAGATGATATCATGTATAGTGCTCAAAAGCCATAAATGTATGTAATTGACTCAGTTGTGACTGAATAAATATCTGTTGACAGTTTGCTACCAAAGCTAACCAGCTGTGTCTCATACTCATTTTCCTTCTCAGAGATTTTCTGGCTGGTTTCTTGTTTATTTTTTTAAATATAAAGACACCATTAAAGGATTCCGTGTTTCTCCACCTCAACCCAAACTACTGGCCACCGCATAACCAGTTTCAATTTTACAGCATCGTGTTGTGTGTGTCTTTTGTACCTTCACTGCATTGATGATTCACAGAGAACAGGAAGGAGTCATTTTCTCAAAAACCCAAATCCTGATTTCATGGGACGAGTTCTTTTAATTTCATTTTGTTAAGTCTACACCCTCTGACTTTGTATCCATGGTAACTGCATTCGTACAGTCTTCTGATCCCACAAAAATACCCATCAGGACTAACTAACACAGCTACGGGAGCAGTTTGGGGTCACGTGACACGTCGACATGGGCGAGCCGGGAATCGAACCGCCGATCCTCTGATTGAAGGACGACCTTGCTCCACCAATGAGCCACAGTTAATGATGGCGTTACCTCCATCATAGATGAGGTAAACCCAATCCCAGTCCCCATGAAAACACATGAAATCAGAGGAATGCAAGCGGAGATTATATATTATATTTATTAAAAATATTCATTCATGAAACATTTTGCTTCGTTATTGAAGCTGTTTTGAGTAAATATATTATTTTAATGACGTCTCATCTCGTGAGGAAAGAGCCTGGAAGACGTTCAAATCAGGGAGTAAAAAGTGTAAGATAAATACCCACAATTCAACATGTTTTTTTGACATTGTCATGGTAACGTGATATGTCCCATTCATACTTACACCATTTAAAGCCCTAAAGTCTCTCACGCTCAATCACTAACCAGGTGACGTCAGTGAGTCCCCGAGGGTTCAGGGTTTGAGGATCATGTGCAGAAGTTTGTCCAAGGTGAAACTTTTTTAAACATCTTCTCTGGCTAATTTCTGTATTTCTACACTAATTATATTAAGGCCTACTTGTTGTAGTACAGTGGTTTCTTTCTCTTCAAATTGTTGCATTTCCTACTCTTAATATTTGTGCAATGGCTCAAATCGATTTTCTGTTCTCAGCTTCCAAAACGCTTGTTTGCTGTTTTTAAATGTTTGAACTATCGATGCAACAGGAAGCAGCTGAGCAACAATAAACACATGTTCAGTCACATGTTCCCCAAACGTTCACCTAAAAAAATTAATTAAAAAAAGGTGTGTGCATGTAAATACCAGCAAATAAAAGCTGAATGTTTCATATTCATCCTTTAATAAATTAAAACAAGTGACTAAATCATAAGAAACAAACACAAAAGATGAATCGTGATAAAAGTTACATTTTTATTACAACAGAGAGACTCGAAAGAACAAGACTTGTAAAATATCAACACTTATACTCATATTTTATTACAACAAATGTGCAACATGTACATATAAAAGGACAGAAAACATATAATAACCTATTTGGAGTAAAGCATTTTTTCTCTTTTTGCGTACATGGAGCTGAACGAGAACACGGCGTCGGTGAGGACGGTGGGGAGGAACGGGAAGAGCTGGAAGAAAAAGGTATCCATGGCCGAGGCCAGCAGGTATCTGTATTTAGGCCGGGCGGACGTGACGGCGTGCAGCATGGCGTCGATGACCATGTCGGCGTTCTTGAACCCGCTCCGGCACAACGTCGTGTAGTACTCGTTGGCCACATCGATGTACTGTTGGTTGAAGATTTGCTTACGCTCGCCGTCCAACTTCTCCCAAATATCCAAACTGGTTTTGATCTTCAGGATGTTGGTGGCTTGGCCGAAATTACCCGGCTGGATGATGCTCACCTGGCGGCGGAAAAGAAAGCGTTAACTCCACCATGTTTTCATGCTACAGCTGGTTACAGAGGAGGAGCCTTACTTTGGCTGTATAGCGAGTTCCCCTTTTTGTAGTGCTGCTGCAATGTATAGTGAGAATTATTTATACTGGACTCAGAAGTATCCCACAATGCATGGCGACAGGAAGTGTAGGGCCACCATGCATTGGGCTGAAGGAAAAATGGCGGACGGATGACAAGAGAGTTGTGGCATGAAAACAATAATAATAATATCTTTAATGTGAGCAGAGAAGCGCATCATAATACAAATGGCCAGATAATACTTTATATTTAATAATTAGGAAGATTGCCTATAAGTAACAGCAGTCTGTTTTGAATTTTTTATTATTTCTTGTAATTTTTAGATAATAGAAACATTAATTTTCTCCCTCCCTCGGTGTACGTGCATGTTTTTTAAACTAGTTTTTGTTGAATTGAAAGGCACTTTGTGCTGCATTTGGTGCATGAAAGGTGCCATTAAAATAGAGTTGGTTGGTTTTATCCTGAGTCATAATTAAAAAAGAAGCCTGGAGCTCCCCACAGGAGTCATATTTTTGTCAACCGCAGACTTTCCCCACATGTTATGGCAACACTACCGTACCTTCACCCCAAAACTGGCCATTTCCACCCGGAGGCAATCTGCAAACGCCTCCAGGCCTCTCTTCGACACGCTGTACGCTCCCATGTTCAGGCAGTTGAAGAAGGCGAAGATGCTCGACATGTAAACCATGCGACCTGAAACATAAAAAAACCCCAAAAAAACATTTACTTTAAGCGTCGCCACGGCAAAGAACGCGAGGTCGCAGTGCGACGGAGCTACGTTTTCTCACCTTTGGAGGCACGAATCAGAGGGAGGAACGCAAACGAGGTCCTGATGGCTCCGAACAGGTTGATGTCCACCATCTTGTGGAAATCTCCGATGGAGCTCCACTCGATCTCGGCCCAGTCCGTGATGCCCGCGTTGTTCACAACCGCCCACAGCCCTGACGAAGCATGAAAGTTATTCCTTCAAACATGACGTGCGTTGTGCAGATTTAATAGTTTTAATGCATTATGGAGGACTTTCTTAATCGAGACAATGTGTGCAACCGCGATGAAATCATTCAATTTTCATCAGATGATATAATCTGGTTTCAAAGGCGCTTCAGGAAACATTTGCATGATAATAATCCTCTCGACAGATTATGCATGAAAACTGAACTTTGAATTAATAAAAATGATGTGACGCGGTGTAATAAAACACAACATTTTGATTTCTTCAGTCCAAGTTTTGAGATACGAAGTCGAGACTTCCATATTGTGTTCGTATCTCAAAAACTTATTATGAGATGGTAAGTTAAATAAATTAGTAAATATTAAGTCTACATTTTGAGTTTCTTACTTTCATTTTAGTATCTAGAAAATAAGGATTTAGTGTCTTCTATTGTTCATATTCATTTGTACATTTTAAGGAATAACAAAAATAAAAACACAAATAGTTTTGACTAACTAAAGTCGTATCTCAAAATTAGGATTTAAGATCTGGTGACTTAGTAAATGTGACTCACTGAGATAAAAAAACAACAACTAAGGATTGATCAAAAATAAAGATATTCTTGGTAAATCAAAATCATTAGAGAGTAAATCTAATTTTAAGTTCTCGTTATGACTAAATATTAAATATTTTTGACAAAAGAAAGTATTTTAAAGTCAAAATTACAAGATTTTTAAATAATTGGTTAAAATGTAATAAACATTTTGAGATTAAAATACAGAAAACTAAAACATGACTCAGTATCTCACAATTTAGATTTAATAAAAAATAAATTGACATTCATAGATAGAATTAAATAACACCAACATTATTAATTGATGAGATTTTTTGATTTTGCATCGCATGCTTTTGTTTTACCGAGAGTATTTTTCCCAGAAATCTGAATACAAGTGAAAGTGGGTCATTTCTCACTGTGAGCTGAACTCTCACCTTTCTCTGGCAGGTTCTCCTGGACGATCTTCCTCGCCCGCTGCACGTCTTCGTCACTGGTGACGTCCATCTTGAGGATTTTCAGATTACTGGAGCTCTCCGCGGCCAGAGTCCGAGCCCCGGCTCCTTCCGGAGACAAACACCCGGCGAAGACCACGAACCCTTTGTGGTCCAGACATTGAGCCAGCTGGTGTCCGAAGCCGCTGTCGCAGCCCGTTATCAGCACCGCGTAGCCGCAGCCGTCCTGCACGTGGCCTCCGCCGCCGCCACGGTGGCGGCGGGAAAACAGCTTGGCGAGGGCGAAGAGGAGCATGGCGCAGATGGTGACCACGCCGGTGCTCAGGCCGATGAAGAAAATTGCATTCATGTTGAGGAAGCGTCTGTGAAGCACCGTGTCTGAAGAAGAGTGTCTGACGGTGCCGCCTGCTGCACAATTTATCCTCATTCCCAACACCAGCGCTTCATTGTGGAGGCGGTTCATTTTTTTTTTTTTTTTGGGTGAGGGTCAAACAATTTGTTCAGGTTTTCATGTGACTTAAAAGACACCTCTTGTTGCGCAACACTCCGGGTTTGTTACTGGAAACGTCAACAATCAACATACGAGGAAGGAAAAAAATCACGACCTTAACTGATCAATTATGAAGGCTGAGATTTTTTTGAAGAGCACACGGCCGTTTGAGGAGAGCTGAGAACGTGTTATCTTTATCCTGAGATGCACTACTGAAGAGGGCTTCATGCAACATTTCCTGAAACATTTCTGAAAGTATCTGTAATATTCACTCTACAAACAGCTGGGATTGTTTTCCAGAAAGTCTTATTGTGTTGAAACTTCAGTAGTTGCATGTCAACAGGGGCCGACAAAATCAACACACATTCCCTCGTAGTAGCTTTAAGCAAAGTTTTGAGGTACTTTACTTGAGTATTTCCATTTTACGCTACTCTATACTTCTATTTTGCTTCATTTCAGAGGCAAATATTGTAGTTTTTACTCAGATAAAATTACTTTGCAGATTTGCCATTGGCCATTCTGCATAATGAGTCGTTACACTCTCACTATCACATATCACTAATGTATATTTAAGTATAAACATGCTTTTTAACTACTTTGAATGCAGGACTCTTACATGCAAGAGTATTTACAATATAGCACAGCTACTTTTACCGGAGTACAATATCTAAATACTTCTTCCATCACTGCTAATTACAAGGTATATGTATTGTTATTGGAGAACACAGGGTTGCATAACGACCTGTAATATAAAGATACCTTTACGCTGCTGTTGTTACCGGCTCTTCTTCGCTCTTCTTTTCAGAGGTTGGCTCACATGGAAACTCCCAACACCTCGTCGTGTAGCTGCAGCCTGAAGCATACCAGAACCCAGCAAACAGATATAGAAGTCATGGTGCAAGTTGAAAGGGATGAAACTGCTGACATTCTGGAAACATAATGTGCTCTGCTATTTTAGGGGGGTGTTAGCACATATAAAGATCTTCCTTTGATTCTTTGAATTACATTTCTCAGTGGTCACGTATCGTTGGACGCCTCCGACTTTCAGATGAATAAAACCGCACCATCAGTTAATGTGAGAAGGGGTATCATCCATCCTCTTCTTTACCACACATCATGTGTTACAGCCGCTCACTGACTCTGTGTTCTCTTCAGAGAGGCTGCATACATCTCACACATACTTACATTGTTAGTGTGCCAACACGTCTCTCTTTATGGCGGCGAACCAGAGCTCCGAGTGGTCTGGGCTCTGCAGATCAGAAGATATGTGCATGGTACCAAACAAGGTCACGGTAGATGTTCTTCTTCTTAGGTCTGTATTCGTTGGCTTGGTCGGGGCTTTTGAAAACCTTTTCTGAGAGGATTCCAGTCGCTGACCACATGAAAAGCTGCATCCACACTGAGCAGATGCAGCACAATGAACTCCTCCGACTTCAAGCCTCGATCAGCCAGATACCAAGTAGCAACCCTTCTTTCTTGGGAGTCCTCTTCCACTTCATCTTCATCTTCTGCCTCAAACTCCAGTGAGGGCGTTAGGAATCGAACATGCATGCAAGATTAGGTGTACTTTATTGTGTGGGGTTCTCAGGGTGCAACAAGTAGTGCTGCATGTCGTTGATACTTTTCTTATTGTGACTAAACTGGAGCCAGAGACTACTCGATATAGATTGTATTGACGAAGCATGGAATGGAAGCGAGTTTCAATAGAAAGCTTAAATGCAGGTCATAATAAAGGATGGGATGGAGAAAAGTATGCAATTAATACATAAATCAAATCAACAAATGAACAAGCAAAGAAAATAAACCATGTGGGGCTAAACTGCACCAGTCAAGCCAAATCAAATCAAATGTACCTACTCACAGAAAATCCTTTAGTTAAATATATCTATTAGTTCATAGGGCAGCCTAAAATCTATTAAATCTGGAAAACTAAAAATCTATTTAAAAACATCTGTTATACTTGTTTCTTGGATGATCACTCCAAGTTTTAGTCCCTCACCAAACATGGAAGAATCCAACAAATAAACACATTTAATACTGTGAACTAAAAGAAATATATCACGTTTCTACACTAACATATTTAGCAAAGTGCAGTTGTGTGGGAAACGTAGTTGTGAAGGAGACACGGTTGCACACAACCATGAGAACCGAGGCCTCTCTCTCTCTCTCTCTCTCTCTCTCTCTCTCTCTCTCTCTCTCTCTCTCTCTCTCTGACAAATGAACCTTAGTGCTGTGAAAGACGTCACAGTGCGGTGGGGATGGTGTGACAGAGTTTTATTATTGTCATTCTTTGAAAAATACTTATATGACTTTGAGGAGAAAACATGGTTTGTTTCCCTGAACATCTGGAGTTTGGGCATCGCCTTCTCAGAGTCTCCTGTTTCTCTTCCAGTTTCAGAGACCTCTGACACTCGATGCTGCATGACGGACACCTTTTGAAACCGGCTGTCAGAGAAGACCTCGCTTCATGACTTTGGAAAGGAGAAAACAAAATTGGTTTGGATGACAATTTCCCAACTGAGGAGGAAAGAAAGACGGAGAGAAATGATCTGCTATGAATGTTAAGAAAGGAAATGGTTGTCTACATACATGGCGTTGACAGCAATGATGGAAAAACTCTGCAAAAAATATGTAATCATCACCAGAAATACTGCAATATTACTGCTTCATAGTATATTAATGTATGTCATATGACTTAATTGTTGAAATGACAATCATCTGAATTGAAGTTCTTTTCCTATCTTTCGCTTCTGTTGAATCAGATGCTAATAAAGTAACATAACTTAGCTTTTATATGAATAAAATAAGTTTCTCCCTTTTTTTTTAACCAATATAAATTGATTAATTTGTATTTATGCATCTGAATATTTAAAAAAAACAACCAAACAAATCAATTTTATATTTATTTCAGCGTCAGATATTGACAAGTTATAATATATAGCAAGAGTCAAACCTTCACAGATGTTCTCAGATTGACAGAAAGTCTTGTAATCTCAAGTAAAATAATCTACACATCTTGTATTTCTTTGATTGATGAACACAATAAACGGGGATGAATGGGATGGAGTGTGTGGTTCACGTTACAGAAAGATGCATTTAGGGATAAGTGGCTGCTGGAGGGTCCCCCAGCGCAGTGGCTCCCCCGTGTGGTACAGACGGGTCATTGCAAATACACGTGGCAGTTAAATACACACAAGTGATACAAATGCAAACAAATGTGCCCCTTTTGTCCACAACCTCAAGTAGAAAATAGTATTTCTTAACTCTGTTTAGCTGCTTCAGATTTTATTCACGCTCTAAAACTTCTTTCTTATTTTTGTTGATGCCATGAGCTTCTTTAAAAATTAAAAATAACAATGAAAATGCCATGTGGTTTTAATCATGAGCAGCAAAAACAAATTGCATAGAAACAACAGGTGGAATGAAGAGGTGCTGGCCCTTTATATTTATCTATTTATGCATTATTTAATCCTCCGATTCAGATTAAGTATTATATTAATTAATTAATTATTATATTAATTATAAATTAAGTTTAATTTATCCTTTTTTTTTCACATTTGGCAGCTTTTCCTCGACACTCTCGCCTACTTTTAAAGAATATTCGGACATTATTTTGAATTTCAGTCCAGTTTTCATCACATAATACCAAGTTAATGTTCCTTCTCTTTTCCCTTCCATGTTTTGCTCGTGGAAACTTCCGGGTTGGGGGCGTTAACGGTTACACGTTTACCAAACGGTGTGTTCAAGCTGCGTGAAAAGGAAATGTGAGGAGAAGTGAAGAGCGGGAAACATTTCAGTTTGAAGTGAGAAACTCCTACAAGGATAATCACATCAATAGTCTACTTTTTTTTTTCATTTTGACTCACAGTTTGTGGTATTTTCATGAGATTTGTTGACAATAATAAAACACAAACCTTTGATTTCTGAGAGTTTTTCCCACCCTCAATATAAATATCACAGCCTAAATGTTTCCTCCAAGGCTTCAAGACATCCTAACTGCAAATGTGTCCAAATACTGAGGGTTGACGAGAGATAATTGTCTGTTTTATTTGTTTATAATTGGATTTAAACCGGTGTTCATAATGAATGTCTGCGTGGTCGATATTGATCGCATCAGTGCTTGATCAGAGGTGAGGCAGTGTCGTTCATGTACATTTTCAAAATAAGAAATAAAAACCTAAACATTCTTGAATTCAGCGTGTTGTGCATAATATGGAATAAACAAACTAATATAAAAAACTGTTCATACTAAAAAGGTGGTAGAAATCCTCAAAACCCTCAAACAGGAACCAGGTGTCCGATCTCGGCCTTCCCAAAACACAGCAGCCATACGGTCCAATCACCACGCAGCGCTCCCCTGTGGTCCAATCAGGTTTCGACCTTCCCGTAGGTGCCGTCGGGCGGTCGGTAGTGTTTGGGGAAGGCCTTGAGTTGCAGAGAGTTAAACGCGTACTTTCGGCATCCGACGTTCTTCACGGTGTTTTCTCGTCTGCAACCCTCGCTGAGGAGACAGAACGGGGAACGAATGAGGGCAAAACCATGGAGACGACGCTCGCCGTGAGTGTTTCTGTCCCTAGATGATACTCACTCTGCTGGGAGCGGAGGGTTTCCTTTATCAACAATCAACGAAGGACTACAGAGAGCCTCGGCTGCCCAGTTAACAAATTAATTCTCATATTTAGTTTGTTAAAAAAAAATGAGCAAAACTCCCAACATACACACACACACACGTCGACAAACATGGAAGGAAAGCGGAAAAGAAAACACGGTTAAAGTCAGTTCAGAGATGCAAAGAATGAAAAATAAAAATCACAAAATATCCTCAGAGTTGAGTTCTGCAGGCGGAGGCACAGGGCGTTTATTACAGCGTGGCGTTCAGGGACACACTGACTGCAGGTTTTCTGGGGTTTGTTGTACATTTAGAGCCACGAGGCTGAAGCGTTTGACGGGTAACGGCTGCAGAGTCTCGGAGGAGAAGCGCCGGCTGCCCGCGGATTGAATCGGGATCAAACTGATTACTTTTGACACCAAAAAGACAGATTTTTTTTAGAATTAAAATACCTTTAGAAATAATCCCGTGCAACCGTCGCTCGACACTTTCTGTTCAAATCAACTTTGACAGATAATAATGACATAACACAGCATTGGGTAATTAAATATTCTCAATGAACACGTTAAATGTGACCATTATAAAATACCTGTTCACGCGATATACTTTATATTGTAAACAGGAGGGCTCAGAGCAAAGTGCAAATTGTTATTATGTCAGCAGTTTAGCTTGAAAAGTAAATTAAATCAACAGTAATTATACACAAAAACAAATAAATCTGCATTTTAAACAAGACGTACTGAACTGTGATATAAAGTGACAGCGTGACGGTGATGGCACAGGCATAATAATCACATTATATCGATTATTTATATATAATCTGCTTTGGAATAATTTAAGACAATATATAGCAAACGTTTTGGCAATACATAAATACAACTTATGTACAGCGATACAAATATATTCTCTGATACATCTGGATTCTTAAGAATAAAACAAAAATAAAAGAGAAAAATATGTTTCTCTTTCAGGTCAATGATACAGTGATTTAAATAAATAATATTCTAAGGAAGCACTTTAGTGTAATTACACATGTAAGTATGGGGAATTAATGATAAGTATCAGAAATTTAACATATTACTTCATTTTAAAACAAAGTTTCATATATTTTACATTAAATAATTCCCATTCTTTCACATCCCTGCTGCTCAGCGATTATGTAATTACAGATTTGTATATTAGATGTATTTATATATTAATATCTACTTCTTTATAATCAACTCTAACGTATAACTTCTGTCTCACAGAGGTAGTTCTAAACTGGAGCGACGAGATACACACATTTCCTGAAATAAAAAATTGAAAGTTTTTTTTTTAAAAACATTTTTAGGAAATGTTCCTTTCAGGTTCAAGCGCTTAAGATACACAACGTGAGAATTTACAACAAATGTGTGTTTCTGCTGGGCGATAAAAGCAATATATATATATATATATATATATATATATATATATATAAATAAATAAATAAATAAATATATATAAATAAATAAATATATATATTTTATATATATATATATAAATAAATATATATATATAAATAAATAAATATATTTTTTTTAATATATATATATATATATAAATACTTAAATTAGTTAATATGATTGGAATTTCATATAGACATTGTAGAGATTCAGGCTTTTATATATTATATAAAATTTATTTAATCCCTCACTTTCCTCCGCGTGGAAGGAAAAGAGTCGTCACTGTTTAGGGGTCACGAGAGGAGGCAACGCTCCCCGAGGAGGCTATTTTTGGTCTGATCCATTTCCTTACTGGGTCGATGTTAATGAGACGGAGCCTCGAAAACTCTGGAGAGGAGACCGGCGCTTTCGTTTAGCTTCACACAAAGATATTGATCTTCACACAGCAGGTTTCCAATGTGTAAAGAAACTCTCGGGTTTCTGTCGTCACGACCGAACCGGTGCCGGTGACCTTCAACACGGGGTCAAACGGTGTTGGTGTTCCAACTGTATGATAATAGAATAATTACTTTCAACAAACCTGAATTAATCCGTTAAAAAACCTGGTAAAGCATTTGGCACAGCGATACATTCCTCATTCGTCTCAACTACAAATAAAATCAGTTCCTTCGCTCTTTAAAGCTAATATTAACAATCTGTACCAGTTTAAATTAACATCTGGATAAACCGGTCCACGTAAATGCTCTGAAGGGTGTAGAACCAACCGCACTACTCTGCATAATCAAACACATTTCCCCTGAATATCCTACGATCATACATTCCAATCGGCCAATTAGAAAACGGCATTGTCTTTAAACAATGCATCGTCTTTAAACAATGCATCGTCCTTAAACAATGCATCGTCCTTAAACAATGCATCGTCCTTAAACAATGCATCGTCCTTAAACAATGCATCGTCTTCAAACAATGCATCGTCTTCAAACAATGCATCGTCTTCAAACAATGCATCGTCCTTAAACAATGCATCGTCCTTAAACAATGCATCGCCTTAAACAATGCATCGTCCTTAAACAATGCATCGTCTTCAAACAATGCATCGTCCTTAAACAATGCATCGTCCTTAAACAATGCATCGCCCTTAAACAATGCATCGTCCTTAAAGAATGCATCGTCCTTCAACAATGCATCATCCTTAAACAATGCATCGTCCTTAAACAATGCATCGTCTTCAATGCATCGCCTTAAACAATGCACGCCATTAAACATGCATAGCCTTCAACAATGCATCATCCTTAAACAATGCATCGTCCTTAAACAATGCATCGTCCTTAAACAATGCATCATCCTTAAACAATGCATCGTCCTTAAACAATGCATCGCCCTTAAACAATGCATCATCCTTAAACAATGCATCGTCCTTAAACAATGCATCATCCTTAAACAATGCATCGTCCTTAAACAATGCATCGTCCTTAAACAATGCATCGTCCTTAAAACACATCACCCTTAAACAATGCATCGTCCTTAAACAATGCATCATCCTTAAACAATGCATCATCCTTAAACAATGCATCGTCCTTAAACAATGCATCGTCCTTAAACAATGCATCGTCCTTAAACACATCATCCTTAAACAATGCATCGTCCTTAAACAATGCATCATCCTTAAACAATGCATGCTTCGAGAACGCGAGAATTCAGCCGTCAACTGGCGAGACAGCTGGTCTTCGCTGCCTTGCTGCGGCACACTGGGACCAATTTAAGTGCCCAAAGGTGCCGTCAAACACTCGCTCTCTGGGAGTGAAAAGCACCGACTACATCACACACGTCTGTGCTTTTATAAATGAACCGAACCCGTGAACGACACTCGGCTAACACGCGGACGACGCTCGCTGCAGATCTTTTGGATTCTGTCAGAAGAGCTCCCGCCTCGGGGGATTAGCCGACACAGGAAGGGCGGATGTGTTTCTGCTACAAACTTGCTACACAGGAAAACGCACACACTGCCCTTCGATCACAAAAAGGGGTCACGCAGGTCGTCACATGACCGATGCACGACGTATGCAAAGTATTTAAAACAGAGGGGTTTCGGTGAAAGGAACCAAAACTTTTCACGAGTTGATGTGTTGACGTGTGTTCAGTTCATTTATAAACACGGCTATAAATACTACGTTTTCACACGTTAGTGCTCACGTTTTACACCCAATGAAATGGAAATATTAAGCTGCATGTAAACAGAGTCATAACTGACCCAGATCTGCTGGAAAGTGCACAGGCTTAAGAGGCAAAATACCTCCTTCTGTCTAGAAAAGCAGGAAGACCTAAAGGAATAACATCAGCAAATACTGCCTGGAAATATATACAAATATAAATAAATATATATATATAAGCTTACTTAATTTTTGGCACAAAATAAAAGCTTTAGTTTGTAAGGTGCAAAAGCACATGGAAGACGATGATAAATCAAACGAGCCAAACAAATAAATAGATTTCCATTATAATAGCTACCATCAACAATACCTTTCCTGAAAGCAAGATTTTTTTTTTATATATAATCTGCATATTTCTTTTATACATATTCACAACAAGGTGTAATTTGTGGCCTTTGTTTCACAAACATACAAACTGTCCCTTTTGTGTTTTGTTGTCAGTAAATGGAAACGCCACCTTTACGTTATAGAACCGTCTGGGAAAACGCAGCATAAATATTAGGCAGCTTTTCTCACCCAAAAATAGACATAAATGGACATAAATGGTCTCAATGGATTAAAAACAGGGAAAATGGAGCTTTTGGGAAATGATGACGCACTCTGGGTTGCTGCTCAATCGAGGCTGTGTGAACGTAAAATTAAGATTTAAACCATTTAATCATCTCTGACCTCTCTCTCTCTCGCTCTCTGGTCACTCATTTTAAATGTCAATTTCTGATCATAACATTTAGATTTTACGGCATTTCAGTGGAACAATTACCAAATAATTTAGCTTGTTCACTTGACTGACAATAGGAACAGAAAGTACGTCAATGAAAACAGAGGAGGAACAGATTTCGTCCTGAAAACAGCAACATGGTTCAGATTCAGCCGGCTTGGTGTCGACGTCAAGAGCCGTCTCAAAAGGTCGATCATGATATCGGTGTTGATATTTTTACATATCAAACATGCAGCTTTTTGCAGCTTGACAAAAAAGGAAAAACACCAAAACAGGAAGTGCCCACAAACAATAATAAGAGGTGGGGTTTTGCTGTTGATAAATGGGGCATCGGTTGCGTAACGCCTCGAGTCAGGGTGGGACGGTATGTACATGCTGTACAGCATTAGTGTGCATGAGTTACATACACCCTCAGGAGTCAGTGAGGAGTTTCCCCATCCCTCCCCGTAAACGTGGGACTACGTCTTCAGAGCAGCTCGAAGGCCGTTCAGCTGCAGCGGAGTTTAGCCAGGAAATAGGCCACGCTGAGGAAGATCCACACCACCAGGAGGTTCGGGCTGAGGGCCAGCAGGGGCAGCGAGTACAGGAGGCTGGGGTCCAGCCGGAAGTCACGCACCGGCAGCAAGCCGCTCAGGTTCTTCTGGATCACCCCCTCCCTCGTCCCAATTCTGCCGAGGCACGTGAAGGTAGGAGGAAGAGGAGGAGGTGTGGAGCAGCAGACAAAAAAAAAAAAAGGTTGGAGGAAAGGGGGAATGTGGTGGAGGAGAGGTTGAAAAGGAAGAAGAGGAACAGATGAGGGAAAAATATAAGGGCAAGGAGAGATGGAGGAGGAAGGAGGAAGGAGAGAAAACAGGAAAGATTGCAAGAAGGAACAAGAGGAGAGGAAGGAAGCGAGAGGCAACAAAGAGATGGCACGTGTGTGCAGGCAAGGAGGTGAAATGGCAAAGTATCACAAAGAAGCCACGGCCACGATGACAGACAGCAGTTCCCATGGTGTCACATAACAACAACAACAATAATAATAATAATAATAATAATAATAATAATAATAATAATAATAATACAAATCGTATGGAGGTCACAACAAATGGAAATGAATCAACCAGAATAACAAAATCCCGCAAAAATGAGCCAAATCATGACGACAGTCAAACACGCGGGAAAACAGAGGAAGAGGGGGGGAAAAAGAGAAAGAGAAAAAAGAGAAAATTAAGAAAGATGTTTCTACGTCTTTCAGAAAAGGAGAGAAGATAAGAAAAAAAACCCAGCAATGGCTCACCATGTTTGTATATTCTAAGACATGGGACGAGGAAGGAGGAAGGAACGGAGGGGGAAATGTCTCGGTCTCAACCAACATGAGCAAAAACACTCTTTAAATTCAGGAGATTTGGGGACTTTTTGAAGTCATCTGCACTCAAAATGTGGCCGCATGCCATGAGAAGGACTTACGTATTTCACTGGAACGTGCTAATGAAGCTATCATGCAGATTTAACTACTACTCGGTATGTAAAAGGGGGAAAAATGGAGGAAAAGGGTACAATATCTCCAAGCTTTTTCCAACATGCATCACAGCTCAAAAGCATTCAGCAGCAATTTAAGCTCTAATAATGATCAAAAAGCTGATTTCATGCTTGTCGGCTGATGAGAGAGAGGCAGGAATAAGGGAGAGATGTGAGGAGGAGAAAAAGGGGGGAGGAGAAGGTGAAGAGATGTCGTATCATGCGAGTATCTGTGCAGCAGTGCAACTTTATTGAGCACAAGTACAACGCAGACAGCTGTGATTACATTTTTCTTTCTTTTTTTACATGGGCTTAACAACAAAATATAACAAAGTCACATAAAACTCCACTTTGAACACACAAACGATTTTTGACACAAAGATACAAACACTTAGGTTTAAACTTGTGTTCTTTCACGTGTCTGAGAGCAATCAGACCTTTTCTGTCCTCTGGAACAAAACAAGTAAATCACATTTTCTGTAACAACGTGGATCAATATCAATAAAGCTCTGTTCGGGAATATAGATTCCCTGTACACCTTAATTCTTCTGTCACTGTCTGCTGTATTTTTTTTTATATTGGTTATTTCTGTGAGTAGATGTCTTTTTCCAGACAACAAACTGTGTTAAATATGTTTCGGAAAGCATTTTAAATGAGACGCTTTCTGGAAATGTGTTGTTTTCAGATGCTGGCATTCAGTTTGTTTCCTTTCCTCAGCCAGTCGCACACATGCAGGTATATTTAAACATCCTACTAAATTATGTTTCTTTGATATGCATGTGTTCGGCATGCTGCAAGACACATTTCCCATGCGGAAAAAAATAAAAAAAGCCTTTGACTAAAACTCTCCCACTTGGCTGCAGTGCAGAGGAAAACTAAACCTTTCTTTATACCTTCTCAACACGCGACGTCAGACAAAATTTGAAAATGAGTGAAGGAAAGGAAAAAAGGAGGCAGAAAAGGAAAGGAAAAGGTGACGACGAGGACAAATACAGTAAACAAAAACACTGCCAGCCTGTTAGCAAGTCAGACCAGAAGCAGCTTCACAGAAAAGGACAGACGAGACGAAGAAGACCAACAAGCGTTCGAGACACACAATCAAAAGAGGATCCTCTCGTTTGAATATCAGTTTGGGGCGCCGCTCTTCTCCAGACGCTTGTCACTGGATTCAAACCTTTTTGACAAGAGTCTGGGCGAAGCAAGCGACCAACTGAATATCAAAATATTCAAGTATCCCCTTCGAGATGAACCGGAAACTCCAGAGCAGTCTGTTTCAGTGAGGAAGCAGGCAGTGGTTCGTGGACAAAACATCCTTTTCCATTTGTTTCCCTTTGCTGCTTTTAAAGATTTGGATCTTTTTGGGATTTTGCACCATCAGCGGATTTATATGGTCGCCAAATATACATAAAGAGATTCTGAGGAACCTTTGCAGACTGGAAGTAAAGTGTTTTGCCCAGGTGTGTGTGTTTCTCTCATTCAGGCACCGTGAGGGCGTCCTACCTGCGCATACAGTCGAGGGCCTGCGTGAAGACCTGCGGCGCCATGCCGTGCTCGTGCTGCAGGATCAGGCACTGCTCCAGGGTCACCGACATGGCCGTGCGGTCTTTGGCGCTTTTGCAGCTGGTGAAGCGAACCCCGTTCAGCCGGCGGCAGATCTGAGACCGAGAGGGAAGAAACTCCTCAAATCGTCGGTAAATTACCGTAGATTAAGATTTATTACACACAGCAACGCTGGATGCGAAGCTGGTATTTCATGCACAACACAGCAGGGAGCTTAACCTCGGCCGCCTGCCACAGGATGTCCACGTTCTTGTTCTTCCTGGCGTGGACGTTCTGCCCCAGAAACCTCAGCAGCTCGGGGAGACACGTCTGAGAACGAGACCTCGGGAGGCCTGTGGGGGGTCGAGGAGGGGAGGGTGGGGAATGTAGGTGAGGAGAAAACAAAGACGTAAATGTACTTCTGAAGATATACTGGAAACTAAGCGGAACTCGTTTACTTACAGTCCTCAGGCAATACTTCTTTGAACTGTTCATAGTATGAGTTTAGCCTGGAGAGACTCTCCAGGTTGATGACCTCCTGCAGGGACGTGTCTCCAAACCTGCACAAAGAGAAAGTGGTTCTTACGTAGCGGCGTGAATTCCTCCGTCGCGCGCGGCGTCTTACTTTCCCCTCCTACTCACTCACTTCTCAGCCAGCGTCTGCTGCTCGTTGATGCCGACGTTGAAGTGCACCGGCTGCACCCTGAGCAGCATGCCGCTCTGGATCTCCCGCGGCAACGCGTCGAACATGGTCCCCGGCAACGGGATGCGGACGTTGAAGCCGTCCCGGTTCCCCGTGATGATCGGCAGCATGTCGGGGGCGGAGGTGCCGGTGGCCTGGGTCACCTGAGAGTGAGGCGTGTGAACGTGCAGACAAATATCGTTTTTTTTTTAGGATTTTCTTTATAATATTAAACGTTTTGGTGCTACACATCCAGCAGTTTCAAATGATTTAATGCCAGGGTCTGAATACGCACTGATAACATGCATAACATAACATTATAAACCCAGTATATAACTTCTTTGACACAAACAAATAATAAAAAAAAAGGGCTGCAATCGTAATTTTTATAATCGATTAATGTGCCGATTATATTTTTAAGGGTCAAAAAGTGCTTTTCCAAAGCCCAGATAGATAATAACTCTTTTTTTTATTTTATTTAACAAACAAAAATGTAAAAATATTCAGTTTTTACTTTGTCATGGCAAAGAAAAGCATCACATGTTCAGATCTGATGGATGGAACCAGTCGATTTTTGTCATTTTTGCTCGAAAAATTACAAATAAAAGAACAAATCATTTAACTAATTTACAACAACCTACAAGAAACAATAAACTAAATAACAGCAATAAAAAACATAGTAAAACCACAATTAAAAGTATCCTTTTACTTTATTTCTGCGGCTGCAGGATCCTCATAAGGATTATTAAAAAGTCTTCCTACCTTAAAGGTGACGTTGCGGAGATCCATGATGCCGACGCTCATGTCCTCCAACATGGCCAGCTCCTCTCCTGGATCACACACACAGAACATCGGATTAATCTCCAACGGTCGGGGGTTTAACAGGGAAAGGTGTGTGTGTGTGTGTGTGTGTGTGTGTGTGTGTGTGTGTACCGTAGGTGCTGAGCAGGGACTCAAACTGAGCCAGCAGGCCGATGGTGTACAGCTGTCTGAGGAATCCGTTGTCACGGAGACAGTTCCTCAGTTTGATAATGAAGCCACAGATGAGAGCGGTGAGCTGCAACACACACACACACACACACACACACACACACACACACACACACACACACACACACACACACACACACACACACACACACACACACACACACACACACAATTAAAACATATGTTTTTAAGGGTATAAGTGAGACAAAGTTACCTTTTTTATGATTTTAGAAGTCATGTTCTTCCTCATTTGATACAAATGATTTCAGTTAAATCACCGGTCTGACGTCAGTTGTTTTGTCGTCGTCTAAATGTTTTCAAACACACGTTTTTTTACTATTTTAATTACATTTATTTCTTTAATCTTCTGTCAATCGACTGTTCGGTTGAGTGCAACGTTTTTATCCTCTACCTTCTCATTTTTAACCTCCACTGTACATTTTACTTGTAACTACGTGGATTAGATACCAGAGTTTAAACTCAATGCTGTTGCGCAACTGAGGAGAGATCCCATGTAAAAAATACAGACAATAAACCAACTGTGTAACAAAACTCCAGAAATAAAATGCACAACCTCGACTTCCTCTGTGCACATATACTTATTTTAACTTTGGCCCGAAGAGCTAAACGTCTGGAGAGTAGGAGTGAACGGGTCTGCAGGTGAAGAAATCCCTTCTTCTGTCTCATTTTATTATATTTTCTATTTACCGGCTCTGACTTTTCAAAGGACCTTTGCACCCCCCAGCTTTGTAATATTTACAGATTCATAAACTCTATTGATTCCCTCGCTGTGTGTGTGTGTGTGTGTGTGTGTGTGTGTGAGGAAACACATCGTGTTTGTTCTGACCGTCTGGCAGAAGACGACGTCGCGGCGGTACTGCAGCGACAGGTCCATGGCGATCGTCGGGGCGCTGTCCTGCATCAGCAGGAACACCATGGACTTCTTGGCCTTGTCGCTCATCATGGCGACGCACTCGGTGAGCGTGGTGAGGAGAGGGTACAAGGCCTCGCTCCACTCGCCTGCACACACACACACACACACACACACACACACACACACACACACACACGCGCAGACACGGGAGAGGTCGGGCAAAACACGGAGGTCAGACCAAACACCCTCACACCATGCATGCTCACGGTAAAGTGGAATTTAGTATGAATAATGTCACGTAAAGTGAATTTATTAGTTAGTGGATTTCTTTTTTTTTTTTTTTTTTTTTTAAAGAGTTGTGAAGACAGGAACAGAAACCAGATGGAACAGAGAAGCAACAGGAAAAGCAGAAGCGCTGACAGATATTATACTCCACTGGGTAAAGCTCCAGGACACTCCGTCTCTTTCTTTACAAGAATAAAGCAAAAAGAATTAAAATAATAAAAACGTGATGCCCTATATTTCCTAACCCATGAATACGACAACCTACCACTTCTAAAAAAACATTTTTAAAAAGAAGAAATTAAACATTTAGTAGTTACTTAATTATGTCAGACACTTTATTATGCTATAAAGTTCATTGCCATTTCCCTTCCTGGTCCAATATTGTGATGTTTTGTTCACTACACATCCTCCGTATTTACTCCACTTTTGGGAATTCTCCCGACTTTTCTCTGGGTTTGAACATGTGATAGGAACGTCGTTAAGCTGCTCCTTATTAAAGACAATTTGCATAAAAATAAAGAACTGACTTCTCCAGCAATCACACAAAAATGTGAAGCAGGTATAGTTTTTATCTACAAAGACCAATTTAATGTGCAAATAAAAATATTCTGTGCTCAGATCTCACTTGATAATCAAATATTTGAGTATATAGAATATAATATATATATATATATTTATATATAGAGTCCTGGAGCATGGGAGGGATAGCAGCTCTTACCTGGGTACGCCTCCTCCGCACTGGGGCTCCCATCTGGAAGAGGGGTTGGAGGTGCAACATGCATGATTAGCGGGCGCTGGAAGCCACAAAAGGCAGCAGAGACACACAAAGAAAAGACTACAAAACCAGGGTCAAATATCTCTCCGAAAACCATCCAGCTTAGAGTATAGAGCTTTTTGAAGGTTTGGATAGACGTGACCCTGGTCCAGTACATGTAGAGTAAGCACAAAGTCTCAAAAGCCTTTTTCCTGCTACAGAAATGCTGCAACATTGTGGACGGACCCAAAACACCACAACAAAGATAGCACACCAAACAAAAGGCTTTTTGGTGAGTAATTAAAAAAAACAGCTTTCCTTTAAGTAAAGACAAATATCAGAAGCTGACCTGAAAACATGAGGAGCATCACAAATATAAGAAATTAAATAAACCTACAGAATTCCTGTGCAGAGGAGAGGGCAGGCAGAGAGGAGGAGGATGGTGGAGGTGATGATGATCGTGGAGGTGATGATGATGATGATGATGATGGTAATGATGGAGATTCCTGTGATATACTTTCTGGGTTGATCCAGAAAGCTCGTCTTTTTCCTTCATCTTTTCACAGCCATACACAGCGCAGTTAATTCATACTCTTAAAACTTCAAATTAATGATATTTCATGTGCTATAGTTGTTTATTTGTTGCTATTGTTTATTAGTTACAGGTCTGTGGAAACTGATTTTAGAAGTTGCATATTATAATTTAGTTTATTTGTTCCCTTTTGTAGTCACCAACTATACTTTTTAAGAGAATTAAAACAGATTAAAAAGGAAAAAAATCCAGTATCCACCAAAAAAAGGATTCCACCTCAAAACCTCTGAAATTCATGAATAAACATTAATCATTTGTCACATTTATACCCTAAAAAGTAAAACTACAATCCATGGTATCAGACACAAAGTGTATTCTGAGTGTGTGTTACCTTTCTTACTGGCGCCGCCCTGCAGGTCAGACAGGGTACTGTCCTGACTGCTGACGCTGGGCCTCCTCTCCTTCTGGAGCAGCTTGTCCACACGCTGGATGATGCACTCCAGAGACTTATCCACATTCACCCAAACCTTCTCCTGAAAGGACACGGACACAAGGCCACGTGAGAGATGTGTCTACGCTTCGTGAGGAAGCCCAGAAGGGCTAATAGAGAAATTACAGCGGGGAAGAGAGCGGAGCCAGAAGGGAGAGAAGATGCGTAAGAGACGAGATGAATCACATCAGTATGCAAAGCAGAGAGCACCCCACAATTTTGCTTAACAAAGGCTTTATGTAATGCAAGCAAATGTGGAGCTCCGACTCCATTACATAACCACAAACTCTGGTCTCAGGCTGCCCGGGGATACGGAGGCTAAACATTGGTTTAGCCTAACTCTGTTATAGCACTTTGAGCAAATAAAACTGGAAAATAAGCATAAAATGTATTTAAATGAGTAGTTTGGCCACATCGTTTCATTGAACCCAACATAAGAATATTTGATAAAACCCATTACAGTAGAACATTTTCTGAAGAGGATTGTGAATAAATAAAATTAGCACTGGGAAATACTGATGAACTCAAATACTGTGATTCCTCACGAAGCAGTTCCCGTCTAAATGGTGAAAAACTAAAACTTCTTCGGTTACTCCTCACTAACTGACTCACCCACTCCTCTTCGTGCCAGTCGACGTGCAGCGAGGATCGGCTGTTGGAGCCGCTCCACTTGGCGAGCAGCGTGTCCTGGTCGTTGCGCAGGACTACTTGTTCCGAGTCGGCGGAGGGAGACGCCTTGGAGGCGATGTACTCGGGCCGCGCTGCGTTCAGGGCCTGGATGGCCGAAGCCAGCAGCTTGCAGTCGCATACCGTCACCAACTGACGAGTCTGGGGGCGGGCGGAGGGGAGATGAGGTATCCGTTAACTTCCAAACTTAAGTCCTGGTGAATAATTCATGGCGTTGAAGTAAAGAAACCTTATCAGCCAGGATAGCGAGCGTCCGCTCCAGTCCGCTGGGAGATCGGTCCTTGGCGGCTCGGGAAAGCCTCTCTGCGTAGTAGCTGACTTGAGTCTTCAGCGTGTTGATGTGGGCGATGATCTCTTTGGCTCGGACGATGTCCTGGGGTATGTAGACGATGGACTGTGAGCTGGAGAGGGCGCTGCTGCAGAGAGCAGAGGCACGGGGGCGTTAGCAGCGGGTCTGCATCCGAGGGAATGCTGAGGACTCTTATCTCCTCTGAATGTAACAAGCTGACTGCGGAGCCGCCATCTTTTTACGTCGACATCACAGCATTTGCATGCACATGCCTGTTCTCAGCATCGGTCCTCAGCAGAACAGGTAAACACAGACAACAATAAACTTTAATAAAACAGGACTGGGAGGGGATACCGCTCACTTTGCAAACTCAAATAGATCTTAAACGCTCTCATCGACGCCTTAAAGTCACATTTACGTGTTTTTACTGAATTTACATAATGAGCGGTATTTCAACAGACGTTGTGTTCTGTGTTATTAAATATCTGTGTGTGCTCGTTTCAGGACAACATCCATCTGAGTTCCTTTCAAACACAACACTGTGAAAGCATCTCGTGTGGTTATTTGTTTGCTGTTAACAGAAGCAATGGGACGTCAGTCGCCCTGGACTCTTCCAAAAAAAACGCTTGAAAATCACGAAACATCGGAGGAACAGTGGGAAGTATATTATTTTGTGGTGGTACAGGGCAGTGAGAGACAAACGGTGAACAAATGAAGACGAGCAAAGCAGTGCAACAACTCACCATTCCTCCTCATTTACGCTGATCAATAAAAAGTAACAAAAACAAAATTAAGAGGAAGCCATAAAACGGAGTTAATGCAATAGTTGAAGACACAATGCATTCATCTTTTATGTAGAAATGACTCCTGAGCAGCCAAATCAAAATCAGATACATCTTTCATATGGATCAAATGTGTAAACAATTTGAAACAACATAAGGAAAAGAATGAATAAACCAACAAAAACAGAATCACTGTGGTTTGAGGGAGAAAAAAAAAAAAACATGCAAATTTTCCACGTCTGTCTCCTCTGAACTTACTGTTTCTTTGCCTCCTCAAACTTCTGGATAAGTTTCCTCAAACCGCTGTTTTTGAAACCCTGGCAGTGAGCCGCCGGCGCTCCGATGGTTATCACGTCGTACGTGTGCTCTGGAGCGGCGGAGGAGGGAATCGTTAGTGTCGAGAGGAGGGAACGTGGTACGTTTATATGTCGGTTTGCTCACGTTCCGGTGTCTCACCGAAGCCCAGCTCGTCCTGAACCCTCATCCTCTGCACGTGCAGGTTGGTCGGCATGAACTCGAGCTTCCGCTCGGCCTTCAGGTTACTGGCTTTGAACAACGGACCTGACGTGGAGACGATAAAATAATAATAATAATAATAAAAAAAACAAAAGGTGACAAACAGAACAGGGCACTTTGTTGCAGCTTGTTTTAAAATTATGGCTTTTTTAGAAAAACAAGAGGCGACGGAGAAACCTCTGACCTCTGTAGTCGTTGAGGTCTGACAGCGTTTGCTGGTATGCGAGTATTATGGTCTGGTACTGAGAGACAATCTGTCGCCTCAGACTCTCCCAGCAGGGCGACAACTCTCCCAGCTCCTCCAGCTCACACACCCTGGGGAGTTGTTAGGAGGCAACGGGAGAGGATACCATGTTGTTAATGCAACAGAACCACATCGGTCTGAGGATGCTTTTTAAAATTGCTGTTTTTATTGTTGCGAGCAAAAAGGCCAAACATCTGTCTGGTTGCAGCTTCTCAACTCGGAGGATTTCTGCTGCTTTTCTCCATCTATGTAGAAGTACCTCACACAACCGTACTCCTAAACATCATGTGTGTGTGTGTGTGTGTGTGTGTGTGTGTACCTGGCTGCGTCCTCCTCCAGCAGCAGCTTGACAAACTGTCTGGGGATGTTTAATGAGAGGACGCTCTCGGCCATTTGCTCCAGCACCCGAAGGTGGTTCCCCTCAGTCGTGGGGAAGCGGTACATCCTGGACATCGTGCCTCCAAACACTGACGACACGGGAAGATGGAATTAGCCTGGATCGGATTGTGATGTTATCTGAGGCTTGAACTACTTTACTATCCACGAAAAGAACCTCTAAAAACATGTTATAACAACAGAAAAAGAAAAAGTCAAGACGAAAGGTACCCTTCAAACATTTGTGATATTTTTGGAGCAGCTGTCTGTCCCCTGTAAACAGATCGCTCCTCTCACTGGTGACGATCGATACAGGTCTGCCTTATAATAAGATTTATGGTGTGATGTATTGGTAAACATGGAGCCAGGCGGCTTCTAAGAGGTAGACGATTCTTTCTTATATAACCCTGTAATATTATTTATGTGTGGGTTTTTAACTGGATCTTAAAAACGTATACATATAATATGTATAAATGTTACGTCCTCATCCGCTTTCTGTCGTCTTATCCGAAATCTTTACATTTTTAGATAATTATGTAGATCTTGAAATAATATTCTTATGCGTGAGGAAATAAGATTCATTGCATTATCTACGTATATAAATGAAACTGTTTGTTATTATGCCTATTCATAAACCCAAAAGACCTAAACATCTTTTTAAATGATAAAACATACAAACCATCGGGAGAAACAATACGTGAAGGCAACATACAAACTATGTATGTTTAGCTAACCCTAAACAACTCAACCCACCTCATTGCAAACACTTTATTTATTTTATTAACTCATGAAGTCACGGGGGAGCTGTCACACCTGAGCGCAGCAGGGTGTCTTTGCATAGCGAGGCGTACTTTATCCGGACTCCCATCGACTCGGTGAGGCTCTCGTCGACAGGCAGCACCGTCTGTGACACACACACACACACGCACACACACGCACACACAGGAAACAGTTAAGAGATGATGGCTGTCAACTGCAGGAAATGGGCTTCGTGACGCTCTCACCACCTCCAGTACTTGATTTCATTCATCAACAATATGCAAAATAACTAAACACCAGAGTTTGACCGAACACAGACGTGACCTGTGACCTTTGACCCCGCGCCCCTTACCCGTCCGTTGATGCTGTCCGGCAGGCGGCCGACCGACGTCCTCTGATCCGCCCTCTCCTCCATCTGCCAGGCGGCGACGCTGATGTTCCCCACCCGCTGGTTCTCTGCTGATCTGTCCATTGAGTTACATTTACTGGATTTATTACACGAGAGATAAAAACCTACACTTTATTCTTTTTATAAATTAATTTTGGATTCACTGTTCAAGAGATATATTTAATTTACAAGGACACAAAGCAGAAAAAAGTACCAAAACCTGAGATATTATTCTTTCTTTACAGGAAACATATTTAAAGAAAAGGAAGGAAGGCTGTAAATACTGTATTTATTTATATGCATGTTGTTCTTTCTTTTGGTTGGAAGCTTAATGGATGCAAGTTTAACTTTTGGGCATCACAAATATTATTAAGATGCAAAAGCCTCTCAATAGGTATGAAAACAGATAACAGAATGATTTACGTGGCTAAAAGACATGGGCTACATCTCAGTATCTATATCTGTAGATAATAAAAATACAGCAGAAAGAAGCGAGAAGAGTTGATACCTCAGTTCGAGCTGCAATCGGTGGCTCCTCTCTTGCAACAACTCCTTAACAGGAAAAAGTGCCGAGCCCAGCAAATACATCTGAGGAGGCAGAAAGACAACATATGCTCACGCTCAGCTGTTTCCTTTATCTCTTCTTATCAGGCGTGACCTCCAGAGAGCAGAAGCAAACCCCTTCACCTCAACTCGGAGTGTAATTATGAAACATAAGCCCTTCTGAATGAAGCGCCGAGGGCCTCGGGGTCGTACCGTGCCCTGCGAGCGGTCCTTCACGTCGTAGACGGCCACCTTCACCTGCGTCTGCTGGTTGATGTTGGACTCCTGGAAGAAGGCGATGCTGCTGAGGAAGATGGGGTTACTGGTGCCCTGCGGACAAAGCGGTCACACCAGCGTTACTTCAGGACCCGTTTCATTAAAAGTTCATTTAAAAAATCACTTGGGTTTTCAACCTGTGCTACAATTATGTTAAATTAAACCCTTAGGTGGTTTAAAAAGTACCACTGCACTGTATATTATGCTAGAAACTCTTCTGTTGCTTGGGAATTATCGCCATTTTATGTTATTTTACAAAGATTTTTTCAAAGTTTAGCTTTTTATATATGGAATTATGTTTTGTGCAAAACATTGTCTTCAAGGATTCTGCTGCTTTTCTTTGTTTTAAGTGACAGTTAACGGGATTGTTTCAGGTTTTGGTCTGTGCTCAGACTAAAGAAGCAACTGGTCGGCGTTATACGGACAATTCTATGAAGCAAACAATTCATCGTTAAACTAATAAGCAGATTAATCGATAATAAAAGTAATTTTTTTAGAATTAAATGCTAAAACCACCATAAAAATGGTATTCTGATTAAATTATAGATGTTTAATTACAGTTATTGCAATATTGCGATGCTTTTTGGTTGTAATACATAACAGTAAGAACTAAAAGACACAGAAATAAATAAATTTTACTGAATTTATTCATTTCGCCCTCGTCCTCCGCCTCCTGATCTACAGTCACAGCGTAGAGGAGGGAGCCGTAGGTGGAGACAAACAGTCCTCTTCACCCACAAACAATTGGATCAAATCCACCTCAAAACGACACGTATTTAACCTGTAAATGTGTCACGTGACGACGCTGCGACTTTAAGGGTGAGGCGTCGAGAGTCTGACCTCGATGACTTCGGTCTGGGCGTGTTTGGTCCAGAAGGCCTGCGGTGGCGTCGTGCAGCTCACTGCTACAAAGCTGTTGGGTTTTCTATCCAGAGCCGGAGTCAGCAGGTCTGTGCAGGCTGGACGAGAACAAACCAAATGAGCCAAGAGGCATGCAAACAACACAATGCTTCTGGACGATTAGATGTGGATTATTTTTCCCTTTTCGACGAGACAATATGCTAAATAGACAGAAACTCTCATCTGAACTGATGAGAGTAACAATAGTCGATGAGTCCAAGTGGCTCTCATCAGCTAAAAGCCTAAATTGTGTTACTCACCCACGCTGAACTCCAGCACGGGCTCATCTGGGTCCTGACTGTTTCCTGGAAACCAACCAACAAGTCACAAATACGCCAGCTGTAAAAGAAAACAACTGCAGCGTGCTGCGGTGGACAAAAAGCCCTCCACACCTCCGACACACACAATTCATTAAGTATTAAATCCAACATGAACGTCTCTAAATACCACAAGGCAGTTTTATCAGGATTGTTGGTGCTCAAAGCCTCTGAAATGGTATTTACATGGGGAAATCTAATTTTCTGCATTAAATAAACATTTATTATTCTGAGGTGTGAGCACTTGAACCAACGTGTGATCTGAAAGATGTTGACAGACGATGAGCTGCCCTCAGGCTTCATTATGTGGCTTCAAGGACACTGGCGCCCACACAAGTGAGTGAGAGTGTGTGTGTGTGTGTGTGTGTGTGTGTGTGTGTGTGTGTGAGAGTGTGTGTGTGCTGCAAGTGGCTGACATTAAAAAAAACATATCATTAGATCTCCAAACAATCAAATCAACACAATGAACAGATTAGTTCCGGCCTTAAAGCACTTGTTAGAAATTATCTAAATCTAACACAAAATATATATAATATTTACATATAATTAGAGCGAATGGGGGACGGGAATGAATAAGAAATCATAAGAACAAGTGAAATAATTGATTGATTGATGTTTTGATTTTCTGGTTTTGTTTCCGCTTCTCAATTGTGAGGATTTGCGGCTTTTCTCAGTTTTGTATTATTATAAATTTAATCCGTCTGTGTTATAGAGATTTGAAGACGTCATCATGGATAAGATAAACATCTGTATCTATATTTTTCTGACATTTTACAGACTAAATGATTAATTAAATCAAGACAATAATCTCTAATCAGGATGTTTTTCAATATTTACGGATTAAAAATTCAGCTCGCGCAACCACACATTAATATTATCCCTTTATTTATTTTTGCTCCTAAAAAAGTGACACAATCTTGTCTCCAGATCTTTAAGTTATAAATAATGAAGTGGCGACTTCACTTTCAGACGAATAAAAGCTTCTTTTTTTTGTCTCTTCAGACGTTCCTCACCTGCGAGAGCCAAGCCGATCATCTCGCTGGACAGCTCGAAGGTGCTCGCCCGGTACACCGACCACGGCCTCTGTGCACGGGAGCCGCGCTCGCCGCGCTCTCGAACCCCCGCCATGCCTCCTGTGCGGGTAGAGCGGGCGACGGCAGGAGGCCTGAACACACACCCTCGCGCGCGCGGTCACACACTCCCATGTGAGGCGACCCTCTCTGGGCGCAGATCCACGGCTGCTCCAGAAAGCCGCTCGTCCTCTCTGGGTGAGGAAGGACGCATTAAAATGAAGTTAAAAAAAAAAACATCTTTTTAATTTAATCCACTAATTATTCTGAATGAATGTATGAAGAGAAGCTGAAGAGTAAAAACAAGTGCAGCTACAAGGTTTTAGTGGTGAGTTCATACAAGAGCCCCATCAATACATACATATAATTCCAGATATTCCAGATATATGTTGCATGCATGCACAACAGAAGTTTTACTGGCAGTTAATACTTTGATATTTATATTTTAAATTAAAAAAATGTAAAGAAATCTGTTTTTTAAAAGTCAACGACTGTTGTTTTTGATAATAAAGTTGCATGTTCTTTAAGCCGGTATCAATAATGGTGTGGAAAATCCAGTATCAATCAGCAACAGTTCATGTTTAATCTTTATTTGATATTTATACATTGAAAATCATAAAGGAAAAGAATAAATATACAAGTAGATAAAAAAAAAAATGGCATCTAAAACCTCTTATCCAAAAGAGACAAATCATGTACACAAGTTCAACATGACATTGTTGTGCTACTTAAAGTATTCAAAGAGGTGGAAAGCATTATTTGTGGATATTTGCGACACAAAAACAGACGATGTTTACAAAGTGCTACAAAGAAAATGGGAAATATCGCGGCGGAAAAAAGGGCGAAAAACTTGCATGTCTATATTAAAAATGAATTAATGTGGTGTGTGAACGTGTGAAGGGGGAAAGTCAGAGGAGAAGAGAAATGAGGAACAAAGAGCAGAAAGTGAGACCAGGTATAAAACTAAGCATGAGGTCAAAGAATCCAACTTTTATTTCTACATTCACCACCGACAGGCTGCAGCATTTGGTCATGTGACCCCTTCCAACCAGGGGTCATGTGACCCCTTCCAACCAGGGGTCATGTGACCCCTTCCAACCACTTGTTTCTCATTTGATATCTTAGATTTAAAGCTGTGCTCAACCCTATTGCTTCTGATGCTGGAAGAAGAGAATTCCACTGACGGAATAATAAAGTACAGCATCTTAAATGAAAGAGAAAAGGAGAGCCAACAGTTACTCCGTATATTACCGTTCGATTTAACGTTCATTCAACTGCGTTGGGAAATTCATAAATATCAAATATTCTAAATGCATATCAAACAAGAAGGTCCCAACTTCACATTTTATCATTAAATGTTTGCCACCTGTCGGACTTCATAAGACAGGCTGCAGAATTTGCTCTCCAAAATCTTAAAACGGAAAATATTTCGAGTGAATGTTTTGGAGGAAAACAGATCGTTAACGTAAAAATAAAGTAAAATACATCAGTGATGCAGCCTGAGAGAGAACAGAAAACCTCTTCCACCTCGCTGTCAGGGTGCAAAGATGCAAACATATCTATATATATCTCTATATATAGATATAGATATGTATACACACAACAGTTGCTTGCTTCAGCAGTGTGTAGATTTGCATCCGAGTGTATCATCCCACATAGAAACTTATAAATTAGCATTTTATGTGCCTACTTATTCTCCCCATATGAGGATGTTGCTAAGAGACTGAAGGTTTTTCTTTAAGTCCTCCACATTGTTTTTGTATTTCTTCCTCCTCATTTTCTTTGCCCTTATTCGTCTTCATATCCATGTGTCTCCTCGACATCCACCGTCTTGTTTTGGGAGTTTTTCACCTAAAAACACTGTTTTTCTCCCAAATCTACAGGTTTTTTTTGCTCCACCCCCCCCCCAATATTTGCCGCCCCACCTGAATCTTGTGGGATCTGTTCCCCTGAAGGCTTTAGCCTGTAAAGAAGCAACTGTTCCACTCTTGCTGTCTCTCCTGCTCCCTCTGTCCCATTTTGGTGAAGAGCAATTAGCCCATTTGCAGCAAGGCAGCGAACGCAAGGGACAGCAGCTGGCTGTGGTCTAGTTCGACAATACGTTGTAGTCTATTTCAGTCCATTGTACTCTATTTATTACAGGAAAATGTGTGTCAATAACTCAGGTTTAGGTTATAGGTTATAGAAAGATGTTTTACGTGATCCTTTCTATTGAACAGCAGCTTACGTCTGGATTCTTTCTGCACTGACATTTGTATTTTTCTGAGATTAAGCTCCGTTAGAAACTGGACTCTAATAATTCATCCGTTACAAATAGGCCCATAGCGTGATCTCAATTTAATCTGGGTTAATAGTTGGTGGCCTACTTCCTGAAACGCCCCACTTACATCTGCCCTACGTCGGTCAATGCAAACATCTGGAGCGCTACCTGAAGTCCCTGAATCTACCGGATTAACAAAACCTTTATTTTCAATACATATTTTAAGTGGTGGACTCTTTCCATAGGATTTTATAATTGTATGTTTATATATTTAAAGAGGGGAAAGAGGGAAAGAGAAAAGGGACGCTAAAAGGATCCCAGCTGGATACAGTTGTGTCAGCGTCTTAAACCCCAAGTTCAGCAGAGTTGAGGACTTCTTCTTGGGTCTTTGACAAAAGAAGTTGTTCCTCTAAATATGCCAGTCAGCTTTAAATCTTGGCTTCCAAATAACCTCGCAATCGTCGTGAAGAAAAATGTAATACCTGCTGCCGTGAGATTGTATTACAAAGTGTTGTGCAGCCGGGTGTTAAGCCTTAAAAACACATAAATCTGTCACTCCAGCGGGACTCACCAACACAAACCCTCTGCCCCGTTTCAACACGGCTCAAACCTTCTCATTCCCGTTACAGCAGCAAACAAACCAACGGGGAACGATGGAGTCAAGTCCTTTCTCTGCAAGTGACTCACCTCCAGGGCAGGTATGTAAACAACGGAAATGTAAATGGAACAGAAAACCTAGAACCTCTTGAGCGGGCGACTTGCAGAGGCAAACATCAAGTCTTTGCACATTTATGGCGATATCAACAGTATGACGCATGTTTACCAGGAAGCGCTTCTTCTGTTATCTCCAATAACACAACGTGTGCATGAATACACGCTACAGTTGCGTCCTCTCCTGGAGGTGTTGTGAGCGTCATCAGATCAAAAGACACAGATGTGTGAATCCCAAGGACACACACACACACACACACACACACTGTGCGGATGAAAGACCACAGCTCTCAGTCGTCATGGCTCTGGCTCCTCTAATGTTGATGTATAAGCTCCTGTTAAAGGAGGATTCCTTATGCAAAGACCTGCAGCAGGCAGAGACAGATACTAAGACCTGAGACAGTTGTTCTCCCTCTCACATACTTATAGGAGTTTTTAAACAGCATGAGTATCATGGGAATGCTCAAAACCTCTAATATTAACCTCTGACCTTCAGAATAAAAGGGGTGGGCGGTTGGAAAGTTTCAGAAACAATGCAAAAGGTGTTGGTAATGAGTGGTTTGGTTTAGTTAGTCATGAGATGTCATTCAAAATCTATAACAACCCACACAACTCTAAAAATAAGTCTGAAAGTGCAGCATGCAAGTAGTTTGCCTGTAAAACGTTGTATTGCATTACTGTTTTTTTTGTTGAAATTATTATATATTCTGAATGACAGATGTATTTCCTGGAAAAAATAGCTAATTCTTCCTGGGAGATGCTGCGTTTTCACGACGACAGAAGCGAACATGAACGTACTCCAGAAAGTCACCGGACTGGATGCATCTCTGGTCTTTGTTCCCAAACCTACAAAGAACTTTCCAGCGTCTCAGCCAGCTGGAGCTACATTTTCCACTCCCAAAGCCAAAGAAAACAGCTTAAGACGAGCACTTGCTTCCAAGTTTCGTTATCAAAATCTTGGTTTCTACCCATCATGCCGTGCTCTTTACGGAGATCGACCTTCTGACTTTATTTAATGTTTCAGGTCTGAGTTCTGTCGGTACAATAAAGGAGGAATTTGACTTATTTGAGCATTATATATTAAACTCTATTGAGCTGAAAATCGATAAACCCACAGAAATCTTTTCCCCGTGTATCCTGACACATCCCTCTGTGTACGACTTTAACAGACGACAGATTTAACACCTCAAATCAATTAAGTCATTTGGCAGGCCCGGGGTATTTACTATCTCTCCATAACAGTCCAGCGATGCCAAGAATAAAATATCACGAGCAGTAAACACGAGGAAGTCAGACCGAGCACAGAAACTTGACTGAGGGGGAAAAGCCGCCATATAAGGGAGCTCCAAATTTAGCCTGGCGTGTCAGTGAATGTGTGTGTGTAGGTCTGTGAGTCACATGAATTGGGGCACACACACATTGTATAGGCCACGGTAAATCTGGGCCGGAGCTCCTGACACATAAAACCTCAATCCAGGATTCACAAAGTGGATTCTGGCTTATTATTAAGAGTATAAACAGGCTTAAAGATCCAATAACAATAGCACTTACGGAGGGCTTTAAAAAAGGTAAACTTGACATGTTTTATTCTAAAATTACACAACAAAAAAAACTCTAAAATATAAAGAATTCAGTCACCAAAGGACCTGAATTACTAAAAAAAAAAACCTAATCGGGATAAATGCATTCATTTGTTGGAGAGATCTTTCATTTTACATGTCAAGTAGTTACAGTCAGCTCTTTACTATCGAAGGTGACTTGATCCACGTCCATGCAACATTAAAAGCAGTGGAAGTAGAGAAAGCTCCGGCACAGCCATTTAAGGGAAAATGTTTTTTTTTTTTTTTTTTTCAAGGTTAAAACTAAACTTTTAATCTCGGCTCACGTGAGCGGTTCTTGGAGGGGCCGTGACAAACGACTTGTTTAGGTCGGAGGAAAAGCAGCGCGGCTCCTTCCATCAGTCGAGAGATTTTCAAAGAAGACTCATCATCCACAGCGTGTTGTGGAATCCAGAAGACGGGACGAGCTTCACGAAGGTGAGCCATTAATAGCACAGCTCCCGCGTGAGAGGCCGTTAAATGTAAGTAGTAAGAGGATCTGGTGGATGACCTGACGCCGCGTACGCCTCACGACGGGCGTGGGTGTGTTTCAAGCTTCTGTCTCAAGTTCAAGACGGACAGAGAGCGAGAGAGCGAGAGTCTGGTTGACCATACATGGTGAAACCCCGTTTTACAGCTTCCCCTTTGCCAAGAGGCCTTTGAAGACAAGGCATCACACCACACGTGTGTGTGTGTCTGTGTGTGTATGTGTGTGTGTGTGTCTGTGTGGTCGCGCATCTCCTTCTAAATTTGGTTCTTCCTTGAGGCTTTTCATGCAATATGCAACAAAAGGACGAACCCCCAAAACAAAGGCAGCAGATGGGACTCAAGCTAAAGCAAGACTTTCTGTGATGAGCAGAATTATATCAAATGTTACTCCTGATGTGGGAAACTGTGACGGGCATTACTCACTATTTTAAATATTATACAGACCAGTTTTATGCCTGGTAATATGATATGCTGAGAGTGTTTATGGGCTCAAGGATCATTTGCTTTATACTCACGGTCTATTGGATGAAGGAGAAGAGGAAGTGAGCTGATCCAGGATCGGTGAGGAACAGGTAGCAGAAGTTCACTCTGAAAAGACATGAAAACGTCAGGTTTTACTTCTGAAAGTACAACAATCTCTTCAAAGAGGTTAAGATTTGAGATTTCAACCATTTCATTACATGCTTGTTTTTGTTTGTTTGTCCACATCATTTTGTCTTTGAATGAATAAACGTGGGGTCATTTTGTTGGTCGGCCATTATCGCTCACAGTGACAAAAATAAACGCGTGGTTCTGTCAGAAACAGATTTACCCCTGTGTGGCTCTATTGAGCCAATAACAGAGGTGTTCTCTGTCCCCGTGTGTGTGTGTGTGTGTGTGTGTGTGTGTGTGTGTGTACCCTGTGGGATCGACATTAGAATAAAGCATGAATAATTTCTTTAGAAGGACGGAGCAGCTGTAGCCCTTTCACATTAAAATGAGCATCACCCACACCGTCCGACACACACACACACACACACACACACACACACGCACACACACACACACACACACACACACGTCACCAACAGTCTAACTTCTCTAATTACACTGCAGCGCTGGGTAATAAATCAATAGAACATCAATATTGTGATTGAATTCAGTTATTGTGATATCAATCTAGGTCATATCTTAACCACATCTCTCTCAGGTACATTTACACCCAGTGAGATACATGTATAGCTCTCAAACCTTCCCAGTTTACGCTGGTAGCATTTTGATCAAGAACTATATTCCACATTATCTGCAATAAAGTTCATCACTGTCATAGTATCAAATGTTTTTACACCAATGAAGTACAAAAGGAGAGTAAAAGCCTCAGTGTGTGTGTGTGCGTGAGAGAAACTACTTCTTGCTCAAGTGAGCGTCGCTTCCTTCTGTTGTTTCAGGAAGTGTCTTAAACGAGTCGGTGCGACATCGGTAACCTTCAGTCTGTTTTTATCCTGTTGCACTAACACCTGGCTGCACGCAGCACGCAGCTCTGCAGCCACGCAGCCACAGCAAACACCAGAAACATCTGTAACGTCGGTCTACTATGAGCTACATATATGTTGTATAGAAGAAGAAGAAGAAGAAGAAGAAGAAGAAGAAGAAAGATGCACAATATATACAATAAATAGAATAGAATAATAATATTAAATTAACTAACAATATGAAACAGTAGTGTAAGATGTAGCCAACAACAAACAAATGCGCTACAGTTGGGTGATTTATTTAACCCTAAAACCAAGTCTTGACTTCCTTAACCCTCAAAGACAGACGCACAAGAGAAACCACTTCCAATCTTTGGATAATTTTACTTCTTTACGATAAAAATCATATTGTTTAGAGGACTAACTGGTATAATGACACCTTGATACTTGCAGCATTAACACCAATCTCGTGTAAAGAGTGAAAGTCAAACTGCAGAGGAACAAATGATTGAAACTGATTGTTAGATCTGCAACATGCTGGCAGCTTTAGATGCCAGTGAAAAGCCACTGAACACAGAACCCTTCCTCACAGCTGCTGCTTAACACATAGCTGGGGGATTTCCTAACACTCACCGTACCTGGAAACAAAACTGAGGGCTAAATAAAAAAAGAAAAGCGACGCGGCGAAAGCAGAAGTGAGCGTCAAGTTAAGATTCTCTCTCTGATTCGCTCTGACAGAAAACTGCTAGCACCACTTCCCACAAGATGAGGGAAGTAATCAATGATATTGATTGTTGCCCCGTTAGCGTGCTCAACATTAAAGTGCAGCCAAATCTGATGGGGGGTATCATTCACTTTGCAGGTATTTGGTTTTTACACCAAAGTTACATTTTGACCTCAAGATGAAAAGTCAGAGCATCGACACTGATTATAAATATGATCCCGAGGGACACGACTGACTGAAATCAATATCATTGTAAACAATCTGCTGTGGAAACATCTCAGCCTAAAGGGACGATGTTGGCGGTGTTTCAAGGTGTTGCTACTTGAGTCAAGTAAGTGAAAAGTGAAACTATTAAACCTCACTAGCAGCGGTATTTTGTCTTTGTTAGAAAAATGTGAGGAAGATACATAGTTTCTTAGAAAAGAAAAGACAGGTTTCTCTTTGATTAAATGGATATTCAAACCGTAGGAATCTGTTGCTTTGCTTTACGGAGGAGCAAATGTTTCAGGTTGCAAATGGTAGAAAGTTTGAAATGCTTCTTGAAAAGACAAAACCCCCGAATATATCTCCTATAATTCAGAAAAGGCTGCGCTCTAGGAACGAAAGCACTGAAAGGATCCGTCTGCCGGTTCTGCTTCATGTCTCTGGTTTGTATGAGAGCATCTGTGCCACAAACATGTGTCTGTTTAACATCACAGGGCTGCAGGAGGAAAAGAAAGATGTTACTGCTCTGATATCCTGCTACATCATTAGCATGCTTGTTTCTGAATCTCCTGTAGAGTATCTGTTAACCCGAGGAGGACCTGAACATGGAGCTTGGCACGCTGACCGGTCGGCGTGACACAGCTCTTTTATGTGCAGCTGAACTTCTCACTTCTCCGGTTTACATCTGCACACTGTAAACATTTATCTGAATCAGTTTAAACTGACAACTGAGGAGGTGAAGGGTCAGAGGTCGGCTGGTTTTCTGCAGAGGCAACAACGATAAAATGTCCAGCTCCGTCAGACCTTATATCACGGGAGTGGTTTCATTACATCCTCCAGCCAGCGTTTAGGAGATACACGATACTCTTTGAGGGGAATCAGCCGCTCAGCCGAGCAGAGAAATAGGCCGCTATTCTATCTGGTAGCTTACTACTTCTCCCAAACAGCATTTTGGGGGTCACCGTGACGACAGCATGACAGTCTGGCTCACACAGAAGTAATCCCATTACCAGAGCTCTCCATCTCTGCTCATGTTCAGTCACTCTGCAGTACAACAAGTCCAAGTCCCTGAGCTGAAATCCCACCTTGTTGGTAAAAACTAGTTCAGCATCGCTTCACAATTCATCTCAGCAACAAGCTCCGTGATTGGTTAAAAGACAGCTCATTAGCATCCAGCATGATTGTGCATTTCCTCCCAAATGCCCACACGCAGCTCACGCGTCGCTCTCAAGGCGCAAGAACCCAGCGTGACGGTTCAAATCCCGGTGATGGCGGCGGTGGAGGACGCAGCCTGAGTTCACGCGCACATACCCGAGGACGCCTGCTGCCGAGGGACGTAAACAAACCGACGCTGCAGACGCCGTCACGAGGCAGAGACTGCAGCCAGCCGTCGCCCTCTCCTCTTCCTCCTGCTTTCCATCTCTCTCCCTCTTCCTCACTCTTTACTCTCTCGCTCTCTAACAGCTCGCTGCTTCACAAACATTCAAGCCAATTAACTCTTTCTGTGCCCGATCAGCAGCACCTCTTCTCCCAGGGATTCCACAATCACTGAGCATTACAACCTTCATGAAGGGAGGATTCCTAATAACTCAAAGCTTCTGGACAAAATAAAACCTGAGTTTTGGTAGCAGGTACTTTTTTTCTATACCTTACTTTAAGCACATATTAATATGTCTTTTTCTTTTACCTAGCTTAAGTTCTAAAATGTTAAATGTGTGAATACAAGAAGACATTAGATATCTTTGCCAAAGAATAGGATCTAAAACTGGCAAAATATTGATGTAAATCAGGAATTATGTAATCATCAAATCAGTGAACAAGATTACAAATCTGACTTGACATTTGATGTCACCTTTTGGGGTTTTCACAGTTTGATATTTAATGCAATGGACAAGTTCATATCTGCTAAAGGCTTACGATCGTCCACATTTGAGAAGCTGGAACCCGTGAATTTAATCAATCATCAAAATGGTTGCAGTCGATAAATATACTGAGATTGTTTGAATTCTACATGGAAGAAGAATAAGTTGTTCTCTGTGCAGTTGGAATAAAACATCTAAAATAATTAGCTCTATTCTAAATATATTGATCATAAAAGCGGCATCAAAGAAACATCATATTTTTTATAGGAGTTTAAAATGCTTCATACGACAGATGATACACAGAAAACACAAATCACATATTTTTCTGCACACACACACACACACACACACACACACACACACACACACACACACACACACACACACACACACACACACACACACACACACACACACACACACACACCTCACTTTCCCTTCTGATGCTTCTCCATTTCCCCCCAGAGCTCATCAATAATTACTTGACTGTTGCATGTGAGCTTCAGCAGAGTCTGTGTTCGGTAAACCTTCTCAGCTCTACGCTTCTAGAAACATCCGCATTGCATCCGTCTTATGTTAATAATTGAGCATAAAGTTGCCAAATTGCATGAAAAAAAAACCCAAAAGAAGATATTTCTGACTGCAATCTTCCTAATTTGAGTCTTGCACATTTATTTCTTCTTCTAAATGAGGAAAGTAGATTTATTTTCTTTTACTGTGATAAAAAAATAATCAAACAGTTTTGGTGTGAAAGTAACCGCGAGTCAATCCTGAAATATTAAACTTATTTTTTTTTTTTTAAACCATATTTCATTTAATTTTAAAAATGATTTAATTGCTGATGTGAATACTTGTTCATGTAATTTCTGTTTCACTTCCTCAAATGTGAATATTCTCAGGCTTGCATACACTTATGATAGTAAACTAAATATATCTTTGGGTCAAAAGAGACACCACGGACTCAGCGAATAAAAGAGGTTTTATTCTGTATTAACAGATTTTTCAACGCATATTTGTTTATGAAACAATCTGTTGTCTTCATAATGTACACTGTGATTATTAACTTTATTTTTCAAGCGTTTCTACATTTCGACACGTGTTTTGCTTCCTGCTCAAACATGATGATGAGACCGATGAGTTATGGAGCAATCCATTTTGGGGGAAGAGGATGACACAGCTCACTGCCGACCCACCGAGCGTCTCTCCACATGTCACTGATACGCTTTCTCTTCCTCCATCTTTTAAAACCAGACGGGAAACGAGACCAACGGCTCGCTGAAAGATTTCTGTATATGTATGACGAGCGCAAGGAAGACACAGATAAGGTCTGCTCGACCCTCTTGAGCCGAGTGGGTTTGATGAGTCACACACACACACACACAATATGCTTCCCCTCCTATCTGAAACCGGCTCAATCAAGCCAATTTCCGACTGACAAGCCAATTAACCAGCAACTATTTTAAAACAAGTAAACATGCCGAACATTTCCTGGTTCTGGGTGAGGAAGAGGATGCTTTATGTGGAGATGGTGGGGTGCTCCAGGACTACAGGCAGCACAAAACAGACGTAGAAAGGGTTCAGTTGGACGGCGCAAAGCGAAGGTGCAGACGGACTTTTGTGGACCAATTGTTGAATTTATGGCAAAAACAAGACGATTCGGTGACATCAAAATAAGTGACTGCATTGTTGTATTGAGAGTGAGGAAAGAGAGAGAGCACATAGGCAGCATAAGTATGGAGTAATCCCCAAACATATGACTATAAATCAAGTCATGTGATGACACCTGAGGCAGCTCTCTGAACAAAGGCAGTGAAATAAGGCTGCCAAAGCTTTTTTTTTTTAACTCTCAAATGATGAAGTTTTTTTTTGGTTCCCTGGCACCAAACTCTCACCTGAAGTCACTTCCTGACTCAAACTTTCCCACTCAGGGCCTCGTTCTCAAGCGGGTCGCTCTCCTCCTCTTAAAAGAGCATCATCAGCGCTTGGAAACCGAAGTCCAGATGACCTTGACTCTTGCACAGAGAAACTCAAAACCACTCCGATGGCCCCCGGGGGCACAGAGAGAGAGAGAGACTGCAGTGAAGTGTGTGGGCAACATGCAGACAGACTCTGTGTGTGTGTGTGTGTGTGTGTGTGTGTGTGCGTGTGTGTGTGTGTGGGCTGAGGATGCCACATCACTGCCATGCCATAAAATAAGGATGCCCAATCATGACATGGCAATAAATACACACATTTGGGGGCAAACGCAGACCTTTCCTGTGACGTAATAATAACGTCAACAGCGTTTCTCAGCCTGCCACACTCAAGGAAACACTTATAATCACACATTAACGTTACAATACGTCATGACAGAGGACATTCTGCACGTTAAATGGCACTTAACCCTAATTACGACCCACATTCAGCCCCGTTTAAGTTGCGCGTCCTCGTGCGTCCTCAACATGTTCCGATGTTTATAAGTTACGTGCCAAACAATACGTGCACAATATTTCTTGTTTACCAACACGCGCTGCAGCAAAACCAACCAAAGCTCCGTGTTCCGCGTGCGAATGACCCGTTATGAGCCGCTACGTACCCGTCCGGTGGCGCGAGGGGCGGAAATGTCCGTTTAGTCGGATGAAAAGTCAACAGTTTTGAGGAGTGTGTGTCCACAGAGTGCCGCACTGGTTCTCTTTCCTGGCCGCAGTCTCAGCAGCGTTGGTGACGCCCCCTGCGCGTCATGACGCACGCACGCACGCACGACGTAGATAAAGCACTGCTCTTAAATATTAGATAGATATATAGATAGATAGATACTTTATTGCACTACAGCAGCATTTGTACATACAGGTTACGCAATAATATATAAGAAGAATATTTAAAAAATGCACAGTATATTAAAAAAATGGAATAGAATAATAATAAAAATGCACAATATATTAAAAAAATGGAATAGAATAATAAGAAAAATGCACAATATATTCAAAAAATAGAATAGAATAATAAGAAAAATGCACAATATATTCAAAAAATGGAATATAGAATAATAAGAAAAATGCACACGGTTCTAGTTTAATACTCCCACTCCATTTCTGAGGCAAATATTGTACATTTAACATTTTAATATATAATTTAGTGCTATTGGCTAAATACTACTCACTACAAACAATAAAAATAATAGAGAATTTGATAATTATGATAATTTAACTTTTAAGATGTGCATACTTCCGATACTGTTGCAAAGTAGATTTGACTTTTATCGCCATCATGTGGAATTAACGTGGTATTACAAGTTCCAGTACTGAAACATAAACCTGTTGTGTCCACGTGTGTTATGGTGAATTTAAACACAGATTCACTCAAAATAAAATAAATAAATGCATAAAAAGAGCAATATCCAGGTGTTTTTCTCACCATGTGACCGGGGACAGGTCGTCCTAATGGGCGACACCCAGAAGGCAGGGCACGGAGGTGAAGCGACAAGCAGGTTCTGCAACAGTTGAAACCAGGAGCGAGTTGCACCTCAAACAGTATGACGTTGGGATTACTTCAAGGAGGAGCACATCTAAATTACTCCTTTTCCACTTCAGACGTTGCCATTCACCTGCTCTAGACATGGACCGGAGAAAAGGAGTTGTTAATGTTTATAGACCTAGACCACTGTAAATACTTGAGCTCTGTGTTGAGCAGTGGAAATGGAGACCTGTGTTTTGTCTGAAGCCGGGACCAGGAGAGGAGTCTTCTCCGTGCTTCTCCTCCTGTGCTGCTGCTTTGGAGGACAATGCGAGCTCCAGGAATCAAAACCAACGCAGACGGACGGCCCCGGTGTCGAAATCTTCCCCAACGACCTGGATGAGGCCCAGGCCTTCCTCGACGAGGAGCAGGCCCGCCTCCCCGTGTTCACCATGGACTACCCTCGGATCCAGGTGCCCTTTGAGTTCACACTGTGGGTACTGCTGGCCTCTTTTGCCAAAATTGGTACGTGTGGATGCATCACTTTGGTTTGTATCCCTTTCTGGTAGAAAGTAACCATTCAAATACTCTACTGAAGTACAATTTTAAGGTACTTGTAAGGTATTTATTTACATTTTCTGCTACTACTCCGCCGTATAATAAGGGCAAATACTGAACTTTTAACTTCACTATATTTATTTACTTACTCTGTAGATTCTGATCAAAAATACAAAATAAAATCCAGAAAATAAATAATGTAACATTATTGATGAAGATAACACTTTATTGATCCCCAGGGGGGTTAAATGATGCATGATGATACATAAATTGGCCATTCTACATGATCATATACTTTTACTTTTTGTACTTTAAGTATATTTTGATCCTAATACTTGGAAACATTTTGAATACAGGACTTGAGGTGTTGTTATTTTTTACTCAAGTACAAGATCTGAGTACTTCTTCCACCACAGCAGCCTTACCTTTTGGGCCTGAAGTCCAGAACATGAGTCCAATCTTCTCATTGTCTTCTCTGCAGGTTTCCACATTTACCATAAAATCACCATCTGGATCCCCGAGTCCTGCCTCCTGATTTCCATCGGCCTCATCGTGGGCGGCATCATGCACTACGTCAAAGAGGAGCCCCCCGCTGTCCTCAACTCCAACGTCTTCTTCCTCTACATGCTGCCGCTCATCGTCCTTGACAACGGCTACTTCATGCCCACGAGGCCGTTCTTCGAAAACGTCGGCACGGTGCTGTGGTACGCCGTGGTGGGAACCCTGTGGAACAGCGTCGGCATCGGGATTTCCCTCTTTGCCATCTGCCAGTTCGAGGTGTTCGGAGTTCAAGACATCAACCTGCAGGTCAGTTAAATCCACAGGAAAGGTCAAAGGTCATGTGCGAGGTTGTATGGCATGTAGCTTTTGTTTTTCTATTGGAGCAAATTTGTAATGTTTCACACTTTTGAGGGGAATTCGGCCCAGATACTATCTCTCTAATACTATCTTCAGTGGCACAAACACTGCATGTAATGAGGTTGAGACTAAGTTTACCACCAAAACAAAGGAAACCCTTCATCATACTACGTCTGTGGGCATTTCAGTGATTTTCCTCCTTGTTTTTATGGCATTTTGGGTTAAAAAAAATTGGAATAAAAAGCATAAATGTGATGTAAATGGCTCAAATGTTACCTAAAAAGAAAAAAAACAATGAATTGGAAAATGTAATTCTTGAACTTTGGAACGGCAGTTGTGAAAACGATCTTACCTAAAGATCCAGTCAGTAGCTGTTCAGGAGCTTTAAGTAGAGAAGTAAATAATAAACATATGGGCAAACTCATCTGCTCATTAAGGCCATGTCACGTGATCAATAGCCTCCTTACTGTCTAAGAAAATGATGGTAAAGGAGGTGCATGGGAAGCGATGGATTAAGTCTTCATCTTTCTTCTTCGCTGCAGGAGAACCTGCTGTTTGCCTCCATCATCTCGACCGTGGACCCCGTGGCGGCTCTGAATGTGTTCGAGGACATCGGAGTCAATGAGCAGACATACATCGTCATATTTGGAGAGGGACTCTTCAACGACGCCGTCACTGTGGTGAGAACAGGAAATGTGCTTTATAAAATTAGATCACTTTGGGCGTGGAGTCGTAGAAAACTAATGAGATGGGTGTTGTGGATATTGTAATATCAGGACACAGGTAATATGTCTCCTCCTGGTTTTAAAGCTTCTCTTAGAGTTTTGTCTCAATATTTCCAGGCTGCAGGTACAGATTTGAACCGAGCAAACGTACTTTATAATAGAGAGATGTGATTTATTAGGCTACAATTTGGATATTTAGCATCCTCAAAAGTATGCTGAATTAGCTGCTATCAGTTATTGTTTCCAGTGAACCCCTGGATGTCCAGGCAACTATCACTATCTTTCTTAAAAACAGAAGAAAACTTAAAAACATGATGATTCTCAGGCAAGTTCTGCAGAAATATGGAGCGTTCTTTAAGTTGATTTCTGGATGTTTGTGCACAGTTCCAGAGATAGTGATATCCTCGTTCCCTGAATGGAAAAACGTGTTTATCATTTCTTTGTGTTCAGATTTGTTATCTGGCAAATATGAATATGAAGCAGTGAAAACCTCTGAATTAGAGAAATCCTTCTGCAAGACGTCCTTCAGCTGAAGTCTGATCTCTTTTTGTGGAGGGAAATGGGGAAATAGATCACTAAATACTGGCAACAGTAAGAGACTCTTTGAATTTTGGGGGGCTGCTAATGTGCAGAATGCAACATCACATCAGTAAATCCCACGTTTCTCTGCTGGGCTCTTGTATATTGTCTTGCCTTAGACACGCAGCTTTCCCTCCAGTTGGCCTGTTCCTCTGTTTGAGTGGAAAAGTCAACCACAATACGCCCTCCTTTGCTTTGGCTGGGTTTCAACTGGGAGCCAAGTTTCTGGTAACATTTTCTAGCTCTGATTGTCTTCATGTCTCCAAAAGAAATTGTTAGTCCAGTGACTCATCACCGTCAGCCAAAACAGTTTCAACATTAGTTGAACTGGTTCAGATTCTTGAGTGGTTGAACCTGCTTGACAACAACCGTTAACATGCAGTAGCTTGATGGACACCTGGTATGTTTTACTCATTTATCTGTCTCCGTCTGTGTCCAGGTACTTTACAACATGTTCACCTTTCTGGCCGCGTTGCCCGTCGTCGAACCCACGGATGTGTTCGTGGGAACGGCCCGGTTCTTCGTGGTGGCGGTCGGCGGCGTCCTCTTCGGCCTCCTGTTTGGATTCGTGGCCGCGTTCACCACGCGCTTCACCCACAACGTCCGTCAGATCGAGCCCCTCTTCGTCTTCATGTACAGCTACCTGGCGTACCTGGTGGCCGAGTGTTTCGCCATCTCCAGCGTGATGGCGTGAGTTTAGGCTGAAGAAGTATTCAGATCCTTTACTCACGTAAAAGTACTCCATTACAAGTAGATTTATATCAACAGGATGACTTTTATTAATTAAATAAATGGTTTATTTTTGCTTGATGTTTTTCTCATTTGGGAGATACCAACCTGAGTGAAGTGATGAAAGAGTTTCAGCCAAGATAAGAGCTGATCAGATTCTCTCCAAGCCAAGGACACTAAGATATAAATCTGGCGTTTGTGCGACTTGAACAAACTCACTCCTCCACCTTTCCAAACCCTCTCAGAGTGACATGTGCGGCGTCATGTGACCGATCTGTGATTCACTTTCACGAAGGTTGAAAAGGTGTTCGCTCGGTCCGTAAATAGGAAAACTTTCCATGAGCTCAGATTTAATATTTGTGACGATGCATTTTTCAGATCCGCCAATGGGTTTTTAAATGGCTTATTTAGCATAAGAAGTAGTTTCAATCCCTTTGTCAACACATATAACTCACTAATACGTGGAGGCCAGTGTATAAATAGATAGTTACATAAAATATGTCCTCATAGAAGTTATTATTGCTGAGAAATACATTTAAAATATCTGCTTATAACATATATTTTCCTTCCTCCCTGCAGCCTTATAACATGCGCCATCACCATGAAGTACTACGTGGAGGAGAACGTCTCCCAGAGATCCTGCACCACAATCCGCCATGTCGTCAAGATGCTGGCCACCATCTCCGAAACCCTCATCTTCTTCTTCCTGGGCGTCGTTACCATAACGACCGAGCACGAGTGGAACTGGGCCTACATCCTGTTTACGCTGCTGTTCGCCTTCATCTGGAGAGGGATTGGTGGGGGTCTTGATTTAAATGTGTCAGTCCCCGTCCCCCTTAAGTGGTCCCGTTCTTATATCCAAATGTCTTGCAGGCATCCTGGTCCTGACCCAGATCATCAATCCGTTCCGGACCATCCCGCTCAACTTCAAGGACCAGTTTGGCCTCGCCTACGGGGGCCTGCGAGGGGCAATCTGCTTCGCCCTGGTCTTCACCTTACCCGATAACATCAACAGGAAGAACCTGTTTGTCACGGCTTCAGTCGCCGTCATTATATTCACCGTTTTCCTACAGGTGAGACCTTCGGCTGCTTTATAATATTATTTTAGCGGCTCTGTATGGAAGATTTAAAATGCCAAAGAAATAAAGTGAAGCGCTATATATATACTATTATATGCATTTTCCCTGTATGTGTGCATTTGATAATGAGAAAGGTTTATAAATTTAATTTAAACCATTAATTACACACACTTATCACAAAATAAAAGCGCTAATAATTGGTCTTTTCAGGGCATCAGCATCCGTCCAATAGTAGAATATATGAACATCAGGAAAACCAACAAAGACCTGAACAACATCAACGTGGAGGTTCACACCAGGGCAAGTCTCTTCCTTATTCTTTCTTATTTTTAGTTTTGCAGTCCATGTGTGAGTTAAACTAATTGTTTATGTTTTGTGCAGATGATGGATCACGTCCTCAGTGGTGTTGAGGACTTGTGTGGACAATGGAGCCACTATTACTGGAAAGACAAGTAGGAACTATCTATCACTGTTTTTTTTTAATTGATATTGATTTGGGAAATTTCCCTCAGATTCAGACTAACTTCCTCATTCATTTAGATCAGTAGGCAACAAGTCTCTATTTGTTTGTCTTGCCGACAGGTTCAAGAAGTTCAACGATCGAGTTTTGAGGCGCATCCTGATCCGAGACAACAGGGCCGAGTCCAGCATCGTGGCCCTGTACAAGAAGCTGGAGCTGCAGAACGCCATCGGGTTACTGGACTCACCGATAGGAGACCTCAGCGCGGCGCCGTCTATCATCTCTCTGCAGTACGTTCATCATCATGGCCTTAATATTAAAATAAAGGCTTCATGTCTTTCTGTAAAATGAAAAACAAATTACTTTTCTACAAAGATGCATCATAGTCAATGTCAATGTTTTACTCTGCAACCCAACCTCCCAACCTGGCAACCCAAAAGTTGTACTTATTACTGCATTATAACAGTTATTAGTGATTGTTACTAGTCTCTCAGAAACTGTATCTGCCCCCTAACTGCATGAGTGCATCAGCTAAATGCATGAAACTAAATCTAATTTGGCTCCAGCTGATGATGCTGTTTCTCCCATCTTTACGTCGATAGCAATAACAGAACAAGAGTGTTTCCATTTACGTCTGTTTATTGCTCTCACCTCCTCCTGTCAGCGACGAGAGGAAGGAGGCGACTCGACCCAAGAAGAAGTTCCTGGCTGCTGACGTGAGGAAAATGCACGACATCCTGTCAAACAACATGTACAAGATCCGACAGAAGGTAACAAACACCTGCAGAGAAACCTTTCTTAAGAGGGGATGTGGTCAATTATATAAACTCTTTTTAGTACGATTTAACATCATTTTACCACTTAAATACAGCTTCTGTGATTAGTTTTTGGACATTATGACCTCAATATGTTTATTTCCTATGCTCTTTCATTTTTTTGACAGTTGTATAAACCTTGAATAAAACACTAAAAGAGTAGCGATGCATTAAATGTGCTCAGATGCCTTTGGTTGAAAATCTTTTCATCCTTTAAAGCAATACAATTGAGCATAAATAGGCTTATTTTTGACGGAGGCAGATTTTAAATTGGTCAGAAATAATGAAACACAAGTGATTTGTGTAAATCTTTTAGAAATGGATCACAATTATATACTTTCTTCTTTAAAAGAAATGCTTATTAAATTGGGACGGTGTCCGTGGGATTGAGTCCAAATAAACTACAGTGTATGTATGTTTTTAATAACAATGTCATTCATGTTTTCCAGACGATGGGTTACACCAGCAAATACAATCTGCCCGACGACAGCCGAGCCAGGGAGATTCTGATCCGCCGCCACGTGAGCATCAGACGCAGCCTCCGAGGGGAAAGTTTACGCGAGCTGGTGGGTTTCTGTTTCAGAGAACGTTAAGTACACGTCTCTTTCACCCCCATCTGCCTGACCTTCGCTCGCCCTCCTCTTCCAGCCTTCACGAAACATCCCCAAGTCTCAGAAGTACTTTTCCCTCCAACCGGGAGGGGATCTGGAGAACGCCTTCGCCCTCGGAAGACGAAGTCACGGTGAGGACTTGTTTGAATTAACTGGTTCGAAAGAAAACTAAATGAAATGGTGATTAAATGTTTGTGTTAGGTGGAAGTGGAGGCGTGGACCATCTCTCAGGCCTGACGCCGCGCTCCTCGTCCCGCTCTCACATCCCCATGGGGAGGCTGAACACCATCAAGGAGACCCGATCACACTCACCTCCTCCTGGGGCGGGTGCTTTGGACAAGAGGGGTCCCGGAGGTCTGGAGGGTTCAAGCCCCAGAGGAAGGAAGGCCCCAGATCCTGCACCCGGGAGGCCTCTTTCGGATCGGGTAGACGGAGAGGAAGACCCCGCTGACTCTGAACCATTGCAACCACCTCAGCTACCGCCACCTCGAGTCTGGGCCCCCGAGAACCAGGAAAATGAGACACTACTCAGGGACTCGTCATCGGGGCCTCCAGGCTCAGGGAGACCATGAAGGACTTTTTCCAGAGAGGAAGAGCTGCAATGCAGCAGGAAGATATACACTAGAAACACAAAGGTCAAATTATTAATGAAAATAATAATAAAAACAATTATTTTTTTACATCTACGTTGCATTTTATTCGTTAGTAACAAAGCATCAGCTTTTCTGGTGAGATGAATCTGAGGTTTACCTCAAGCAGTGACATGATTTCTACCTCACCATTGTTATTTGTCAGCTTTTATGCATTTGTATTTTTATGTTTGTGTGATTTTAGTGGTATTGGCCAATAAATGGGAGTCAGCAGAGTCAATAGTATACTATTTAAGATTCAAATACAATTTAAAAATATTTTTTTAAATATTTGTGGTGAATTTAATGACTAAATGTTGCTAAAAGTACATGTAATGAGACTAAAAGTGACTTTACCTCATCTATTTAGTCGAGTACTGTACTTAAACAACAGACTCAGGACATGAGTAGCTGAAACAACTTACTTTCAGTACTTTAAGTATATTTTACCTTATTTAAATGTAATTGAACTGTGTTCCCACAGTGTCATAAAGTATTGTCCTGCTCATCATCTTGTCATTGTGTTGCATTTGTTTAACCTTCAGAGTTACATCAACAGAGATCTAGTTCGGGTTATGGATCCAGTGAGATCACCTGATGCATTTGGACGTGGCGTTATATTTCAGTATCGTACTCATTTAACCAGAACATTTGAAACCCGGCAGAAGACCGACTATTAAACTCAGGAGAGACGACATGAGAGCACTCTCTCCCCTCGTTTGCTTTAATGCCCTCTTTTATTAGTCCATCCGACTCTCTGACGGCCGTCCACACCCGGCATCATCTTTCAAAGTTTACATCTTTAAATCTTTATATCTGCTAGGCACAAAGAGCTAAAGCTGGAAAAGATATTCTTCCTTACAGCGCTTTGTGAAAATCCTGTTTCTTAAATATGCTCGAAGAGAAGGTATTCAAAGAAGCTGACTTCCTGCATTTAGTTTGCAAAAATATTATATAATTAATAATTAATAATACAAAAAAATATATATATAATTTTTTTAAATAATTTATATCGTTGAGTTGTATCTTTATTTTTATAAATATATATTTTATATATATATATGTATTTTGTTTAAGTTAAAACATAATTTTCTTTGCAGAATAAGGCAGGTTGCTGCACTAAAATGAAAAGAAATGATATTTGAAAATACTTTGAGTACCAAAGATTCTTGATAAAGACATTTTTACAGTGTACTCATGATTGCAGGAAATTAAAACATAATATATGTCTTGGCATTTATTGTGCAACTTGTGTACATTAGCTAACAAGGAACAAGTTTTCATTAATTTACTGAAGTGTAAACTCTCCCCAACGGCCTGCAGCCTCATTACTCTCAATCACGCGCTGCTTCCTGCAGTCGCTCTCATCAAAGATTTCATTATTTACTGAAAATCACCACAGTAAGTTTATTTATATTTCCTGTGTACAGACATTTCCCTTATGTCTGTTAATTTTTCCAGAGCATTTCAACTAAATATCCACTCATTTACTTGGAAATGCCACATTTCTTCTTCTTCTATTTGAGAGGAATGAATCATGTAGTTTCATGTAAAGTTCTGTAGTTTTACAGGATGAATAACTGAGCTATTACTTAGAAATGTTATGCATAGGGCAGCCATTCATCAGACTCATTCAAAGAAGGAATACAATTATACAATTATTTCCACCAGTTTATATATTAACTTTAATTAATAACTCCTGATGTAAAAATTAGAGAACCTTAGTTAATGCTTTAATTTGAAGAAGTTGCTTGAACCGTAACATATAACAAATTAGATTACAGAATTAAACAATCTCCATGAAGATAAAGGGCAGTAAATACACAACTTTTATTAAACAAATTGAAAACAAAGAGGATATTTCTAACAAACACGTTTGGGACATTAAAAATGGTGAAATTAGAAAATAATGACGTTGTTATATGGAAATATATTAACCCAAAAAATCTTTTACTAGAAAATCCTAAATATGAATTTGTATGTGCAGCTATTTCCACATCTAAAAAGACACATATTATCAAAAAGTAAGATTTTTTAAATGTATTTTTACTGTTTTATTTAAATACTGTGAACGTATTCACAGAGAAATGCACACAAATATATAAAAAGATAACGACCGTTTCACAGATTTTAATGTAAACATTCTGAGTCCCAGATTACTTCCTGTTGCCGTGTTTGTGAATGACGTCAGCTGACAGGAAGTCAATTTGGAACCAAGCTGTTGCCTAGCAACGCAATTCCCTTCAAACAGAGCTTAGAGCAGAGACAGTATGAGGGGAAAAAACAATGTTTTTTTGTTTTGTTTTTATATTAAAGCATTTAAACATGGTAGAAAAACCCAATAAAAAAAAGACCTATCAATCAGCTCGATACAAATCAATAAAGATGTGGAAATAGAATATTGGAAATCCAATAGAAACTGGGTCGGTGAGAGTCTCTAATGTTAAAAGTGCTGAATGAAAGCAATCATACTGCACAATAAATATGATTAGTGGCATGGGAAATATAGCCAGCTCATCAAATATGAATCATGGCCATACATTTTTAATGGGGACAACATTTTACTGTAACGGATAACTATAATTCTGGGAAAAGGGATGACGACTTAACATGCATGCACACGTAGATGTGCAAATGAAGCTTCGTCACAGCAGATTTTAAATAAAAGACATTTATTCTTACTAAAATAAATGATGGCATCAGGTTAAGTCATTTGAACAATATTAAATCGTCATTAAATAGACAATAAAGAAAAATGTATTTCCATTTTCTGCTACTTTATACGTCTCCGCTGCATTTATTTGATAACTTGCAGATTTAGATTAATAATGCAAAATATAATCAACAGATAAATTATGATGTATTATAAGAGGTTAAGATAGGACTTTATTGATCCCCGGGGGTAAATTCACAACTAGCAGTACATAAAGTAATTAAAATGAGCTCCACTTTCACCAGCTGCAACATTAAAGTGAGACATTAACACATCAATTGTAATCCGACAGTATAATAAATATTATTCTGAAATGGACCGTTATGCGTAATCAGCACTTTTCCTTTTGGTACTTTACGTATATTTAGAAGCCACTACTTTTGTACTCCTTCAAAAGAACTATTTTGAATACAGGACTTTTACTTGTTTGTTTTATTTAACTTTTATTTATCCAGGATAATCCCAGGAAGAATATAAAACCTGGTCAGGATGGCAGAGTACATAAAACACATAAAAAGTAAAGAGTATTTCTACACTTTTGTATTGCTACTTTAGAAGTGAAATATCTGAGTACTTCTCCCACCACTGTGCATTAAATACATAAAAAATATATCCTGCATATCTAACATCTGTCTCCTCTTCCACATCTACTCGTTTCCCATAAAGTGAATTCTCTTGATGCCTTTTTTTTTTTAAATGCAACAAACAGCGGCAGGTTCTTTAAGTTTAAGCTTCAGCGTGAACATCCTGTCAAAACATCTTTCATCCCAACACTAAACCTCCTTCTGTCAGACGCTTTTGAATAAGAACGTCGGCTTCAGATGTAAAAAGGCTCAAACCAAACGCCCGCAAATATCTTTGCCTCGAGCGCATTTGCATGCTGATGAAGAAATGTCTTGCTATGTGGGAGGCACTGGCAAACATCCTGGTTTATGAACTGTCTGTCAGCTGCATATGAAGCAGCACACACTCGCTTTAGTGGGGAAGAAGAAGAAGAAGAGGAAGAAGAAGAAGAAGAAGACGAGTGAGCATTTTATTGCCAGAGAGAGAGAGAGACAAAAGAGGAAAAACAAGATGTGTACTTGAATGCATCTCCCCCGGAGCTTCAATCACGACGAGGAGCCGCGGCTCTGCAGCCTTCAGCTTCATCATCATCACTTTCTGCTTTGGTCAGCTCGCAGCCGGGAAGTCGGAGGGAAACTTTACGCAGCTTTGGGGATTTTATTTCATCAGATTCACGGAGGATTTTGGTGAAATTGAGACACGAAGATGAACCAAACAGCGTCCGTCTCTCATCAGATCGATTGTCAGCCCATGAAGAATGGCAAGGTAGGATGGATTTGTTCATGTTGCGCTTCCTTTCTCACACTTTTTTATAATCCCTGCACCACAAACACACAACAGATTCATCAGTAACAGTTGCCAACATTTTGATTTTATTCCTTGTTTTTTCGACCGAGCTTTAAATCAGTTGTTCCTTCCGTAGTTATACAGCTGTTGATCACTTGGGGGCCTCGACAGTCCTCTCGACAGAGGAGTGAGGAGTCGATGACGGTATTAAACAGTCAGTAAAATATGTTTTTCAAAAGTTTGGATCATCGCAAACCACGAGAAGTCCTTGAGCATATATTCGTAAATGAGCACAAAAAATATTTGGTTTATAGGTCCAGTAGTATGTGAGATTAGCCGTGGACAGACACACACAAGCACAAACTCACACACATAATCTCCATGTTTACGCCTGGCAGAGATCATTTCTCAGTAATATATTTATCTTTTATTTGTTATCCCACTGGAAAACTGACCGATAACGTAACACTTAAGAAACGACAACAGAATGAATGTTTTCAAATACAAAACGCTGACTTGTGTCTTTATTCGGCAAAAATAAAGCCTCAACCAGATCAAAGAGAGCTGTAGTTTTGCGGACGATGATATTTAGAGTAAAACGCAGAGACACAGTGACGGCATGAAGTCGGACGTTCAAGAGCTCCGTTGTTGCTCACGGTTTATGCAAAGCTGCGAGGCAGAAAGACGACCAGCCAAAGTGTAATCCGGAGCTTCAGCATGGAAATAATCTGGCAGGAAGGAGGTTAATTTATGCAAAGAACTTTTTGGTTTTATTCATTACCTTTTGAAGAATTGAAAGGGCATAAAAAAATCCCCCCAAAACAGCAATACATACTGTAAAATGAACAGGGATGCTTTGATGCTTTTCATGTGCATTATTTAGCCTGAGTGGTTTTAATTGTGTTATAAATCACAGCTCAGTAAACCACCGTCTGGTTTTAGCTGCTTCATAAATAAGCCGCTGCCTCTTGAGATACATTAGCTGTATCGGAGACTTTACCCACCACAAGGCTGCTGTTGGAGAGATCTTCATTTTTTATTTATCTATTTTCATGGCTCAATTTGCTAACATGACCATTTAGAGTATTCAGGATTAGCCTACGGTTCATAACTTTAAATCACCACCCTTATCTCCAATTTGTGCAGCGATTTGAAGGAAGTGACACAAAGTGGCAGTTCAGTCTGATGAGGCCTGGATTCCCTCACATTCGGTGTTCTTGCAGGGTGTAAAACACATTTTTGGGACATTACATATCCCCTCCAGACATGCTTCAAGACATAAAGGAGGAGAAAGTGAAAGAAAAAGCATTTGGAAGCGATATACGAGTGTTCGGGTTGCGTTGGGCTGTCTGCCCACACAGCGACCTGCTGGGGCTGAAGAGCGACCCCGAGCTAATTCCCCTCCTGTGAACGCTGCAGACTGAAGACGAAACCGAGCGGCTGCGCTGACCCTCCAGCCGGTAAGCCGGAACAAAAACAACCACCGAACAGCATTTACAGCGCGTCAATCATCTCGACCGCAAAGCACATATCAAAAGGTGCTCAGGAGGCGTGAAAGCTAAACATAGTCATCAGCAAAGCAGAAGCAACCAGTATAAACTGTTTGACATTCAAAAAGAGGCACTAAATATGCATCGCTAACACCTTTTTTTATCTGAAACAGTGCTTCAGAGCATTTGTGTATCGATAACTCATCCCCTTGTTACTTTAAATTCTTGAAGAAAACCTTTTCTTGCATGCTCTCAAATCCCATTTGCAGTTTCCAGCATCATTTTAAAATGATAAGACGCGTCTTCTTTCATCTTTAAAGTGTTTAAATCCTGGTGATCTGTCGACATCTTAAAGTGTGCCTCTTGTGAGTCAGTAGCACAACATTAAAATGTTTACTTTTGTCTTTTTAAGAGTCTGACCTTGAGTTTAAAGCGACATGAGACCTGATTTAATGTATGTTATTTACAGATCTGACACAGGAAAATCTAGTATACACGGGGGGAAAAACTACATGTATTTTCCGGGAATGTCAACATAGTTTGTAACACCGTAAATATATAAATACTGCAATATTTTCATCAGTGGGCAATAAGCAACTCCCAATTGTGGATTTGTCTTTTGGCGATAAATAGTGACGTAGCAGATATTTATTTAAATGCAAAGCTTTGAGATTTATTTTATCTCAGAGTGAGTGTTTCCAGGTCACTAAGAGGGATTTTATACACTACAGAGCCACATCTAATTGTGACTAATAAACTCTACGTTCTCCACACAAGGAGCTCAGTTAAAGCTAGCGAGGAGACAGATTGAGGACATTAGAAAGACATAGTGGCTGTTGATGTTTGAACAGTTGGATGGAAACACATTTATGTCTTCATTTTAAAAAGTCCCAAATGTATGGGACAGAAAAACGGAAACTTACAGTAAATAAAGTTTGTGATATTTAAATTCTTTTATTTGAGGTTCCTCAAAGTGATTTGTTCAACATTTTGGGAAGTATATGCTTTCTTACCGACCGTAAGAAAAAGACGGACATTGCCTTCAAACTTCTTTTTCTTTAAGATTGAAATCACTTTTCTTACATCTTTTATTCTTTTCAAGGCAAACAAGTGAACTCTCGACCCTAAAACATGTGAAACTGAACAGATTGCCATCACAACAGCCTGCTCGGTTCCCAATCGCAGTCAAAAATCCACTGAATATTATCATTAGCCCCGTGTCGTCACCGCCATCTGTTACCATGGAGTAAAGGACCATTAGCATGTTAGCCTTTGAGTATTTCTGTGCATCATTTGCTAATTTAACCCCTTTTCACACACTCGGTAAAGCCTGACTAATATTATGATCCATCTATTGAATGGTTGTCACTTTAAAAGATTTGTTGTGTAGAAATCCTAAATGCAGAGTTGAGCTGGTTGCGTTTGCACATCCTACACTGTTCTGGTGTGAAAGCCAGGCTGTGCGTGAGAAGAGAAGTCACGTTGCCAAGTTCCTGACTTGCACATGACAGTGTTGGAAGAAGTATTAAGATGCTTTACTTCAGTAAACGTAGAGTACCACACTGGGAAAATACTCCACTGCAAGTAAAAGTCCTGCATCAAGTATTACATCAGTAACAACTTCAATTAATCAAAGGTAAAAGTACTCATTCTGCAGAAAAATGGTACTTGAGTGTTTATATTTACAGTATATTTATATTTAAACATGTATTTCTAAAAGTAATTACATAACCCTCTGTATCCACATTCAGTAAATTATTTATATGTAATGCTGGTACATGATGTGCTTACTCTACTATACTTACCATACAATAACTATATTCAATTAAATATAATTTTTTTGTCATATACAAAAGTTTCTATTTAATTGTGACAAGATAATACAATATATGGTTCGCTAATCCTGATAGCTCTCCTAATACAATAGCCGAAGTAACTTGTTCAATAGTAAAATCCAACATGTTGTAAAAATATACGGTATATATATATTAGTATTACTACTCTATTATTTGGTCTCGTAATTACATTACATGACAACATGACAAATTTAAATCAAGAAATGTCAAATTAGCAATTTTTTAAAATAAAAACAGACTGTAACGTTATCAAAAACATAATAAAATGTTATGCAAATTTAATATGTATCTTTATAAAGTTTTAAATTAAAAAAAAAATGTCGCCCGAGTTGCCAATCGTATTTTTGCCGTGCTAACAAAACACAAGAAAATGCCACACTCCCCACACACAAAAAATTATAAATTAAATTAAATGTTTAAACTTCTATTTTAGGTGCTTAAAGTGACTCACGTGACCACACAAACAATTACCTTAGATGTAATGGAATTGTTTCCCGGTCTGGACAGTTTTTAGCTCAAAATATTGACAAAGATGATCGTATAACGTTTTCAGTAACATGAAAACATGACAGAGATTGAACAGGTAAACCTCTCCTCTGCTTTCACCAAACTTCCCCTCATCCCGTAAAGTTACCACAGTTCAGAAATAAATGTAGTGGAGTGAAATTACTATTTTCCCTCAGAGATTTAACGAGAGTCAAGTATCATAACTTGCGTTAGCTGACACCTGCTAGTTAGCGATAGCTTTTTTTGAATTTTGCAAAATAATCTGTGACGGTCTCCACAGATTTACTGTTCACCTGACTTCACTGTCCTAGTGCACATGCTTATCTTAATATTTGTAACATTAAAATCATGCAGGAGTTTCTTGTGGTGTATGACTGTAACGTTGAAAAAAAAAAAAACGGTTCACGTGGATTAACGTTAGCACAAAAACGGGAAACAAGCAGCTCACTAATAAACACGTTTTATCTTGTTAGTTTAATTAAGTTATAATTTAGAAAAAAATGTTTTAAGTGTCCTACAGTTTTAAGTTGCCCTTGAACCTATTGGCTGCTCAGGTGTCAAAATGGTTGGCATCCAATCAGAACAAGTATAAAGAACTTTTGGGTAACCTACCGGGTTCTGAGAGGGCCGGGACGAGAGAGAGGGAGGCGCGAAAAAGAGAGGAGGAAAAGCGAGGATGAGAAGGGCCGTGGGGTACAGAGGAAGACAAGAGAGATGTGGTTTTAACCTGTAATAACAGGGTTTGTTATTGCCGTGGAGGGAAAACTACAACCAAGACCTTGGAAGCTGTGCAGGTCGGAATGCTGAGGTCATTGCCCGACTGGTGTTAGCGGCTTACAAGCTAACGGCTAACAAGCTGGCGGCTAACAAGCTAGCGGCTAACAAGCTAGCGGTTTTCACTGACGACTGCGCCGCCGGCGAGGGACAGAGACGCAGGACGGAGTCTCCTGTCATCTCCGCGCCTCCGGCTGGACACAGGATTTGGGAAAGACTGCATCTATCGCTCTCTAAGGAACAGTGAGTACTGACCACTCTTTTCTGGTGGAGGATTTGAATGAGCTCCGACAAGCGCGCCAACGTATGGTACCATGCACGGACTATTAAATCCCGGGTATTAGTGTTTTTTTCTTTTTACAATCTGTGGGTTACTGTTTTGTGTTATAATACATGTTGACTGTGTTGTATTTTACATGTGTGGTTGAAACTAATGTGTTCAAGTAATGCTATTTTTTACTTAAGAAAATAAAGGTTTGAAACAGGGCTATGTATAAATGCATGGGAGTTTGAGCTCACACGGACAGTATAGCTGTATTTTAAGATAACCAGGCCTCTCGGGACTTTAGTCAGAATTATACAATTAAACAGGGCTAGTTTTAGTATTTTAGTTTAAGTATTTGTCATTATTACATGTTATAATAGCTTAAAACAGTGTGTAATAACCAAAAAGTAAACCAACGCGTTTCAATTTTCATCTGGTTTATCTTCATAAACAATTGTAATGATTATGAACAAAAATGAACCTTAACCTATTTTACATCTTCTCAAACAGTTGTGTTTGCCTAGAGCTTTCAGTGTCCATGTTACAGGTTGTTATATGTGTCCATGCGGATTTTAGCTGCAGTGGTAGTTCCTACAGCAGTTCCTGTCCAGCTGAAGACAGAGGCCAACCTGACACTCCTCACACATCCAGGGAATGCTTTTATGACAGAGTACACCTCTACACCTTCCTCCCCAGGCTGGCCTTTTGTCTTTTGCCAGTGTTTGCTTGTGGGGACAGGAACACCGATCAGCTTTGCACACAGGCTTCTGCTGCTGCCTCATGCTGAGCTCCTTGTGCACAATAAAGGTGGTGAAAAACGTATGGGCTCTCTCTTTGTTATCTATGCACTGAGTTGGTTCCCATCTGGTCAGAGGTGTCCATTCCCCCCATGTACTTGTTATACTCACCCACAGCTGTGGGTCTGGAGACAGGGACCCGCTGACTGTGCCATCACTGGTCTTCTCTCACTGCAGGTAGCTGGTATGTTTTACTTGCCAAAATGTAGGCTTATTAATAGGTAAATAAATATCTGGACAATTTGACAAAAGAAGTCTTGACAAATCCTAAATTTTATCTTTTTACTTTGTCTCTGTCATCTATAGTGGTTATTTACATAAAAACACACACTTCAAATGATTTGGAAATAAATGACTATTCTATTAAAATATTTGCTTTAATAAAAACACAAATCGGGGGGCTTTAGTAGTTTTAATGATGTATTATAAGCTGCTTAGAGCCAGTGTTAGAAAGTTAAACTGGTAAAAATTCCCTCTACAATATCTATTTTATTTTGCTGTCTTGTAGCATCATCAAGAATTTGCTCTTCACCAGAAAGTGAATAAGCATATTCCTCCACAATGTCGAACTGTCTTTAAGTCAGGGGTCTTCAATGTTTTTCAGGCCAAGGACCCCAAACTGATAGAGAGATGGAGCAGGGAAAACCTACTAAATATATTGTATAAAAAAAAATTAAATAAACATTGTATTGCCATGAGCCCTGTGTAATCACTGCGATCTGTTACCATGGCGATGTCATTGATGTCACACATGAGCTACAGAATGTGATGATGTCACATGTGCTTTGAACTATTTACATAATTTGATGATGTCACAAGCTTCCTTTGATCTCTGGCCATCAGATTCTATAAGGAGAGGGATACACAGAGCATAACACAGGTGAATTATTTCCAACCAAGAGTTCAAGCATTTACGACATTAGGACAATTTACTCGAGGACCAGTTACAAATTGCAGATGGCGTACAAAACTAACAGAAAATTCAACAGTGTTGAAGGGAAATTTCTGGACAGTGAGAATAAGATGATTGAATTAAAGAGGAAACAAAAAATGGATGAAGAACGTAAGAATGTGAAGGAGGGGAAGAGTACATGGGATAAAGTTCTGAAACGAGATCAGGAGAGATGTATTCAGACTCAGCTTTGCAGGAATGCTTTGGCAGGACAACACCTCCTGCAAATAACAGAAAAGGCAAAGCAGAAAGCCCAAGAGAAACGGGAGACCAAGAAGGACTTAGAAAGGTTCAAACACCTGGATAAACTCCACGCAGAGGAGAAAAAACGGCAGGAAGAACAAAAACCTGAGCTGAGGAAGATTGAGCGTAAAAAACGTCTTCAGGATATCTCCAGAATTAACTCCTACAGAGATGAAGAGGCAGAGAGACTTAGGAAAGAGGAAGAGAAAACCAGACTTGTTGGGGTTCAAATGGAAGGGAAACTCCTCCATAGAAAAGAACAAGAAGCCCTAAAGTCAACGAGGCACAGGTTAGCTTCACAGACTGTTTGGGACAAGCTGGCTTCCTCAAAGAAGGATCAAGCTGCCGCCACAGCTGCGAGGGATGAGCGGAGCCTCTTTAAGGATGTGGCCAAGAGACAGGCCGAACAGGAAAAGCTTCAGAAGGAAAAGGCAGAGAAGAAGACTGAAGCTCTTCAGTCCATCTCTGCCCACAACCAGAAGATGATCCAGGAGAGACAGCAGAGGGAAGAGGCCGAGCGTCAGAGCAACGTGACCTGGCTTCAGGGTCAGAAAAGGGCTGACAATTTATTCCACGAGGAAAATAAATTGAAGGCTCAGAGGACCAGACAAGAAAAGGTCCAGGTTCAAAAATTCAATGACTCCCTGGAAGCTGAGAAACTTCAGGGGCAGCAGGCACTGATGAGGAAGGATCGCGAGGCTGCAATAAATCCACTCAGTGGAGCGGTGAGTCTTAGCTGCGATGAGGCGAGCGGTTATCTTCCTGCAGATGCCGCCATACCGTTGCAGCAATACAGCAAAGGTAACCGGAAGCAGGAGCAGGACTGCAAGAGACTGGGAAAAATAACGCTGTCAATTCCCGACTTCTGTTCAATGCCACAACAAAAGGAGGCTGTGGATATAAATGACACAGAGAAACAGCTGGACACGGTCAAGGTGTTCACTCAGGGCCACAAGGACATCGTGCAACTACGTCCAACTCCCCCACCAGCAGAGCTGAGGTCAAACTCCCAGAGATGCAGTAATTTTAGAAAGCTGATCAGAAAGCAAGAGGCTGTGTCGGTCAACAACACTAGAGAAAGGAGAGAACTGGACAGGGAGAATCAGGTTCTGGCTGAATCAAGGAAACTAAAAATGGCTGAAGAGGAAGACCGTAAGAATGTGAAGGAGGGGCAGAGTACGTTTGATCAAATTCTGAGACAAGATCAGGAGAGATATATTCAGAACCAGCTTCGCAGGAATGCTTTGGCAGGACAACACCTCCTGCAAATGACAGAAAAGGCAAAGCAGAAATCCCAAGAGACACTGGAGATCAAGAAGGATTTGGAAAGGATCAAACACCTGGATGAACTCCACGCAGAGGAGCAAAGACGGCAGGAAGAACAAAAACCTGAACTGAGGAGGATAGAACGTAAAAACCGTCTTCAGGATATCTCCAGAATTAACTCCTACAGAGAGGAAGAGGCAGAGAGACTTGGGAAAGAGGATGAGAGAATCAGACTTGTTGGGGTTCAAATGGAAGGGAAACTCCTCCACAGAAAAGAACAAGAAGCCCTAAGGTCAACGAGGCACAGGTTAGCTTCACAGCCTGTTTTGGACAAGCTAGCTTCCTCAAAGAAGGAGCAAGCTGCCACCACAGCTGCGAGGGTTGAGCAGAGCCTTGTCAAGGGTGTGGTCAAGAGACAGGCCGAACAGCAAAATTATCAGAAGGAAAAGGCAGAGAAGAAGACTGAAGCTCTTCAGTCCATCTCTGCCCACAATCAGAAGATGATCCAGGAGAGACAGCAGAGGGAAGAGGCCGAGCGTCAGAGCAACGTGACCTGGCTTCAGGATCAGAAAACGGCTGACAATTTATTCCACCAAGATAATAAATTGAAGGCTCAGAGGACCAGAGAAGAAAAGGTCCAGGTTCAAAAATTCAATGACTCCCTGAAAGCTGAGAAACTTCAGGGGCAGCAGGCACTGATGAGGAAGGAGAGCGAAGCTGCAATAAATCCACTCGGTGGAGGGGTGAGTTTTAGCTGTGATGATGGGAGCAGTTATCTTCCTGCAGATGCCGTCACACCGTTTAAGGAAGCTCTGGATATAAATGACACAGAGAAACAGCTGGAAACGGTCAAGGTGTTCACTCCCCCACCAGCAGAGCTGAGGACAAACTCCAGGAGATGCAGTAGGCTGAGACAGATGATCATCGATTCAGCGTCTACCTCACTCAACAACAGTGGAGAAAGGAGTGAACTGGACAGGGAGAATCAGGTTCTGGCTGAATCAAGGAAACAAAAAATGGCTGAAGAGGAAGACCGTAAGAATGTGAAGGAGGGGCAGAGTACATTTGATAAAGTTCTGAGACAAGATCAGGAGAGATATATTCAGAACCAGCTTCGAAGGAATGCTTTGGCAGGACAACACCTCCTGCAAATGACAGAAAAGGCAAAGCAGAAAGCCCAAGAGACACTGGAGATCAAGAAGGATTTGGAAAGGTTCCAACACCTGGATGAACTCCACGCAGAGGAGCAAAGACGGCAGGAAGAACAAAAACCTGAGCTGAGGAGTATAGAACGTAAAAAACGTCTTCAGGATATCTCCAGAATTAACTCCTACAGAGAGGAAGAGGCAGAGAGACTTAGGAAAGAGGAAGAGAAAACCAGACTTGTTGGGGTTCAAATGGAAGGGAAACTCCTCCATAGAAAAGAACAAGAAGCCCTAAAGTCAACGAGGCACAGGTTAGCTTCACAGACTGTTCGGGACAAGTTGGCTTCCTCAAAGAAGGAGCAAGCTGCCACCACAGCTGTGAGGGATGAGCAGATTCTTGTCAAGGGGTTGGTCAAGAGACAGGCCGAACAGCAAAATTATCAGAAGGAAAAGGCAGAGAAGAAGACTGAAGCTCTTCAGTCCATCTCTGCCCACAACCAGAAGATGATCCAGGAGAGACAGCAGAGGGAAGAGGCCGAGCGTCAAAGCAACGTGACCTGGCTTCAGGATCAGAAAAAGGCTGACAATTTATTCCACGTGGAAAATAAATTGAAGGCTCAGAGGACCAGAGAAGAAAAGGTCCAGGTTCAAAACTTCAATGACTCCCTGAAAGCTGAGAAACTTCAGGGGCAACAGGCACTGATGAGGAAGGACCGTGAGTTTTCAAGAAATCCACTCGGTGGAGGGGTGAGTCTTAGCTGTGATGATGGAAGCGGTTATCTTCCTGCAGATGCCGTCACACCGTTGCAGGATGCTCTGGACATAAATGACACAGAGAAACAGCTGGAAACGGTCAAGGTGTTCACTCCCCCACCAGCAGAGCTGAGGACAAACTCCAGGAGATGCAGTAGGCTGAGACAGATGATCATCGATTCAGAGTCTACCTCACTCAACAACAGTGGAGAAAGGAGAGACCTGGACAGGGAGAAGCAGGTTCTGGCTGAAGAGGAAGACCGTAAGAATGTGAAGGAGGGGCAGAGTACATTTGATAAAGTTCTGAGACAAGATCAGGAGAGATGTATTCAGACCCAGCTTCGCAGGAATGCTTTGGCAGGACAACACCTCCTGCAAATGACAGAAAAGGCAAAGCAGAAAGCCCAAGAGACACTGGAGATCAAGAAGGATTTGGAAAGGTTCCAACACCTGGATAAACTCCACGCAGAGGAGCAAAGACGGCAGGAAGAACAAAAACCTGAGCTGAGGAGGATAGAACGTAAAAAACGTCTTCAGGATATCTCCAGAATTAACTCCTACAGAGAGGAAGAGGCAGAGAGACTTGTGAAAGAGGATGAGAGAACCAAACTTGTTGGGGTTCAAATGGAAGGGAAACTCCTCCACAGAAAAGAACAAGAAGCCCTAAGGTTAACAAGGCACAGGTTAGCTTCACAGCCTGTTTGGGACAAGCTGGCTTCCTCAAAGAAGGAGCAAGCTGCCGCCACAGCTGCGAGGGATGAGCAGAGCCTTGTCAAGGGTTTGGCCAAGAGACAGGCCGAACAGGAAAAGCTTCAGAAGGAAAAGGCAGAGAAGAAGACTGAAGCTCTTCAGTCCATCTCCGCCCACAACCAGAAGATGATCCAGGAGAGACAGCAGTGGGAAGAGGCCGAGCGTCAGAGGAAAGTGACCTGGCTTCAGGATCAGAAAAGGGCTGACAATTTATTCCACGAGGAAAATAAATTGAAGGCTCAAAGGACCAGAGAAGAAAAGGTCCAGGTTAAAAACTTCAATGACTCCCTGAAAGCTGAGAAAATTCAGGGGCAGCAGGCACTGATGAGGAAGGACCACGAGTTTTCAAGAAATCCACTCGGTGGAGGGGTGAGTCTTAGCTGTGGTGAGGTGGGCGGTAACCGCAGTGCAGATACCGTCTCACCGCTGCAGCGATACATCAAAACTATCAGGAAGCAGCAGAAGGAGCTCAGACATGAAGACATGACTGAGATGAAACAGGTCAACCTCTCCTCTTCTTTCACCAAGCTTCCCCTCATCAAAACTAACAGGAAGCAGGAGCTCAGACATGAAGACATGACTGAGATGAAACAGGTCAACCTCTCCTCTTCTTTCACCAAGCTTCCCCTCATCAAGCTTCCCCCCATCCTACGTAGGCACAAGTAGTCCAACATCTGGTTCTAGTCCTGACTACATCCTTCCTTCAGGTTTTCTCCGGGTACTCCGGTTCCCCAAAAAATTAGCCAAGAGGACAGCATTAGTGTATCTTCACTGGAGAAAGGAAAATGTCCTTTCTCTGCTGAAATCGGCACTAATCCTGGCTTTAAATTCATCTTTCCTTCGGGTTTTCTCCGAGTGCTCCGGTTCCCCAAAAAATTAGCCAAGAGGACAGAATTAGTGTATTTTCACTGGAGAAAGGAAAATGTCCTTTCTCTGCTGAAATCGGCACTAATCCTGGCTTTAAATTCATCTTTCCTTCGGGTTTTCTCCGAGTGCTCCGGTTCCCCAAAAAATTAGCCAAGAGGACAGAATTAGTGTATTTTCACTGGAGAAAGGAAAATGTCCTTTCTCTGCTGAAATCGGCACTAATCCTGGCTTTAAATTCATCTTTCCTTCGGGTTTTCTCCGAGTGCTCCGGTTCCCAAAAAAATTAGCAAAGAGGACAGAATTAGTGTATGTTCACTGCTGAAATTGGCACTAATCCTGGCTTTAAATTCATCTTTCCTTCAGGTTTTCTCCAAGTACTGCGGTTCCCCAAAAAAATTAGCTAAGAGGACAGAATTAGTGTATTTTCACTGGAGAAAGGAAAATGTCCTTTCTCTGCTGAAATCGGCACTAATCCTGGCTTTAAATTCATTTTTCCTTTGGGTTTTCTCCGGGTGCTTCGGTTCCCCAAAAAATTAGCTAAGAGGACAGAATTAGTGTATTTTCACTGGAGAAAGGAAAATATCCTTTCTCTGCTGAAATCGGCACTAATCCTGGCTTTAAATTCATCTTTCCTTCGGGTTTTATCCGGGTGATCCGGTTCCCCAAAAAATTAGTTAAGAGGACAGAATTAGTGTATTTTCATTGGAGAAAGGAAAATATCCTTTCTCTGCTGAAATCTGCACTAATCCTGGCTTTAAATTCATCTTTCCTTCGGGTTTTATCCGGGTGATCCGGTTCCCCAAAATATTAGTTAAGAGGACAGAATTAGTGTATTTTCACTGGAGAAAGGAAAATATCCTTTCTCTGCTGAAATCGGCACTAATCCTGGCTTTAAATTCATCTTTCCTTCGGGTTTTATCCGGGTGATCCGGTTCCCCAAAATATTAGTTAAGAGGACAGAATTAGTGTATTTTCACTGGAGAAAGGAAAATATCCTTTCTCTGCTGAAATCGACACTAATCCTGGCTTTAAATTCATCTTTCCTTCGGGTTTTATCCGGGTGATCCGGTTCCCCAAAAAATTAGTTAAGAGGACAGAATTAGTGTATTTTCATTGGAGAAAGGAAAATATCCTTTCTCTGCTGAAATCTGCACTAATCCTGGCTTTAAATTCATCTTTCCTTCGGGTTTTATCCGGGTGATCCGGTTCCCCAAAAAATTAGTTAAGAGGACAGAATTAGTGTATTTTCACTGGAGAAAGGAAAATATCCTTTCTCTGCTGAAATCGACACTAATCCTGGCTTTAAATTCATCTTTCCTTCGGGTTTTATCCGGGTGATCCGGTTCCCCAAAAAATTAGTTAAGAGGACAGAATTAGTGTATTTTCATTGGAGAAAGGAAAATATCCTTTCTCTGCTGAAATCTGCACTAATCCTGGCTTTAAATTCATCTTTCCTTCGGGTTTTATCCGGGTGATCCGGTTCCCCAAAAAATTAGTTAAGAGGACAGAATTAGTGTATTTTCATTGGAGAAAGGAAAATATCCTTTCTCTGCTGAAATCTGCACTAATCCTGGCTTTAAATTCATCTTTCCTTCGGGTTTTCGCCGAGTGCTCTGGTTCCCAAACAAATTAGATAAGAGGACAGAATTAGTGTATTTTTACTCTGCTGAAATCGGCACTCATCCTGGCTTTAAATTCATTTTTCCTTTGGGTTTTCTCCGGGTGCTTCGGTTCCCCAAAAAATTAGCTAAGAGGACAGAATTAGTGTATTTTCACTGGAGAAAGGAAAATATCCTTTCTCTGCTGAAATCGGCACTAATCCTGGCTTTAAATTCATCTTTCCTTCGGGTTTTATCCGGGTGATCCGGTTCCCCAAAAAATTAGTTAAGAGGACAGAATTAGTGTATTTTCACTGCTGAAATCGGCACTAATCCTGGCTTTAAATTCATCTTTCCTTCGGGTTTTATCCGGGTGATCCGGTTCCCCAAAAAATTAGTTAAGAGGACAGAATTAGTGTATTTTCACTGGAGAAAGGAAAATATCCTTTCTCTGCTGAAATCGACACTAATCCTGGCTTTAAATTCATCTTTCCTTCGGGTTTTATCCGGGTGATCCGGTTCCCCAAAAAATTAGTTAAGAGGACAGAATTAGTGTATTTTCATTGGAGAAAGGAAAATATCCTTTCTCTGCTGAAATCTGCACTAATCCTGGCTTTAAATTCATCTTTCCTTCGGGTTTTATCCGGGTGATCCGTTCCCCAAAATATTAGTTAAGAGGACAGAGTATTACTGGAGAAAGGAAAATATCCTTTCTCTGCTGAAATCGACACTAATCCTGGCTTTAAATTCATCTTTCCTTCGGGTTTTATCCGGGTGATCCGGTTCCCCAAAAAATTAGTTAAGAGGACAGAATTAGTGTATTTTCATTGGAGAAAGGAAAATATCCTTTCTCTGCTGAAATCTGCACTAATCCTGGCTTTAAATTCATCTTTCCTTCGGGTTTTCGCCGAGTGCTCTGGTTCCCAAACAAATTAGATAAGAGGACAGAATTAGTGTATTTTTACTCTGCTGAAATCGGCACTCATCCTGGCTTTAAATTCATTTTTCCTTTGGGTTTTCTCCGGGTGCTTCGGTTCCCCAAAAAATTAGCTAAGAGGACAGAATTAGTGTATTTTCACTGGAGAAAGGAAAATATCCTTTCTATGCTGAAATCGACACTAATCCTGGCTTTAAATTCATCTTTCCTTCGGGTTTTATCCGGGTGATCCGGTTCCCCAAAAAATTAGTTAAGAGGACAGAATTAGTGTATTTTCATTGGAGAAAGGAAAATATCCTTTCTCTGCTGAAATCTGCACTAATCCTGGCTTTAAATTCATCTTTCCTTCGGGTTTTATCCGGGTGATCCGGTTCCCCAAAATATTAGTTAAGAGGACAGAATTAGTGTATTTTCACTGGAGAAAGGAAAATATCCTTTCTCTGCTGAAATCGACACTAATCCTGGCTTTAAATTCATCTTTCCTTCGGGTTTTATCCGGGTGATCCGGTTCCCCAAAAAATTAGTTAAGAGGACAGAATTAGTGTATTTTCATTGGAGAAAGGAAAATATCCTTTCTCTGCTGAAATCTGCACTAATCCTGGCTTTAAATTCATCTTTCCTTCGGGTTTTATCCGGGTGATCCGGTTCCCCAAAAAATTAGTTAAGAGGACAGAATTAGTGTATTTTCATTGGAGAAAGGAAAATATCCTTTCTCTGCTGAAATCGACACTAATCCTGGCTTTAAATTCATCTTTCCTTCGGTTTTATCCGGTGATCCGGTCCCCAAAAATTTAGAGGACAGAATTAGTGTTTTTCATGGAGAAAGAAAATATCCTTCTCTGCTGAAATCTACTAATCCTGGCTTTAAATTCATCTTTCCTTCGGGTTTTCTCCGAGTGCTCCGGTTCCCAAAAAAATTAGCAAAGAGGACAGAATTAGTGTATTTTCACTGCTGAAATTGGCACTAATCCTGGCTTTAAATTCATCTTTCCTTCAGGTTTTCTCCAAGTGCTGCGGTTCCCCAAAAAAATTAGCTAAGAGGACAGAATTAGTGTATTTTCACTGGAGAAAGGAAAATGTCCTTTCTCTGCTGAAATCGGCACTAATCCTGGCTTTAAATTCATTTTTCCTTTGGGTTTTCTCCGGGTGCTTCGGTTCCCCAAAAAATTAGCTAAGAGGACAGAATTAGTGTATTTTCACTGGAGAAAGGAAAATATCCTTTCTCTGCTGAAATCGGCACTAATCCTGGCTTTAAATTCATCTTTCCTTCGGGTTTTCTCCGGGTGCTCCGGTTCCCCAAAAAATTAGCTAAGAGGACAGAATTGGTGTATTTTCACTGGAGAAAGGAAAATATTCTTTCTCTGCTGAAATCGGCACTAATCCTGGCTTTAAATTCATCTTTCCTTCGGGTTTTGTCCGAGTGCTCCGGTTCCCAAAAAAATTAGCTAAGAAGACAGAATTAGTGCATTTTCACGGCTGAAATCGGCACAAATTCTGGCTTTAAATTCATCTTTCCTTCAGGTTTTCTCCAAGTGCTCCGGTTCCCCAAAAAATTAGCTAAGAGGACAGAATTAGTGTATTTTTACTGGAGAAAGGAAAATGTCCTTTCTCTGCTGAAATCAGCTCTAATCCTGGCTTTAAATTCATCTTTACTTAGGGTTTTCACTGGATGCTCCGGTTCCCCCAAACAACACAAATAACAACAAATTAAGTTAAATATTTAAACGTCTATTTTAGATGCTTTAAGTGACTCACGTGACTACACAAACAATTCTGTGTTACATGTTACAGCAACCCTGTCTCCTAAAAATTACGTTCCCCCAGAACTAAAACGCATTCCCAAATACGGTTGACCAGAAACGTATTTTCTCCCTGATTACGTTTGTCTTTGACTTACTACAAATATGTTTCTAATCAATGTATCTTTGCCGTTTGTGTTCTTGCTTTGCTTTCCTACAATGCGCTCGACCACACGTTGGGCTGTTATTAATTGGAAAAAGCATACACTAGTCTTTATTATTTTAATTTCATTTCCGTATTTTTTTGTATCGCCTGCGCATTATGACAGCATTAGGCGTGCTTTTGAGAAGTAATGTATTGGGACAGCCTTTTCATAGTGACATGCGATCGCTACCAAACCTGTCCTGCCACCCTGCATTTCATTTTCGACCAAATCCATTGGACTAATTATTATACTGGTTACAGGTTAATTAATCACAGGTGTTTATTGGCGTTTCATGTCGAACCATTATTTTCATTCTACGTTCTCATGCCAGCGTTGTGTATTTGTGGGATGTAGTACAAGCTTGGGACCCCTCTTGCAGCTTTGGAGCAGTTAACCATCTGAGGTGTTCGCACCACAGACTGTATATAATATTGTTCGTACTTTTTTCTGTATCGATCACGACACTATCGCACTTTGCAGATATATTTATTTGTTTAACCGGGAATATTTTCCTGTAGGACAGGATCCACCAGTATTCAATTTAAAAAATGTTAGAACCGCTTAGAAAAAACTTTTCCACGTGTTAAATAGGGGTTTTATTGCTAGATTGCAGATTGCAAGCTCACTAATAAACACGTTTTATCTTGTTAGTTTAATCTGCACAAAACCAAGTGTAAAACAATGCCAGAGTTTTGGAAACAATACTTCTTTAAACATGTTTTTTTTTACAACAAGATAACTTCTTTGCGGCTGTTTCCAGCCGGCTGTTGGTTAAGCTAACGAATCAAGCTAAGCGCTGGGTCAGGTTTAATTCTTTAGAATGGTGTCAATCTTTTCAGCTGACTACTGAAAAGCAAAATAATCTGTTTATTTTATTTTAGCCCTGCATGAAGTTTATGTTTAGTTTTTAAACGTCCCCCTCACCACCCAGACTCCACAGATGTTACACAGGTAAAAGAATGGCGGCTAACGGGTAGTTGCTCACAGCTTCACCACAAAGTGTGCAAATAAATGGGTCTTTATTGTTGATTTTAAAAGTGTACTAGGCTTTAATTCAGACACACTTCAGTTCACTGTGTCTCCTCCTCCAGCAGAACTTCTTACTTTATTATTAATCTGACTACACAGGTTGCATTGACCTTGAACTCCTGCTGTGTGTCGTAGTCAATATCGCAAATTATATTTCCTCATTCCTGGCAAAGATACGTTTGTGTCTTATGGTTATCCATTTGTTAAAAGGTATATTCTCGTTATTTATGCAGGACTCACATATTCTCTATATTGTCAAGTCATTAATAGTTAACCGTCTACGCATACATAGATGGGACGGATCCCAATCTAATAGAAGAAAACCTAACCAATTAAAAATAAGTGAGAGTCATGCTTGCACAAAGTACATCCTTGTAGGATCAGAGTATTTGGATTAACCCCTAGTGAGCCAGAACGTTTTAACATCCTTCCCATCTAACTAACGTTACGTAGGACTTGGATTTAAAAAAGATTTATAAACGATCGTTTAGGAGGATTATTATCTGAAGATGTCTCCTCTCAAAAATAAATGGATCCAGTGATTAACATTAATGTTACGGTTATACACCACAAGGAACTTGTGCTGGATTTTAAAATAAAAAGTGCAGTGGGACTGTAAAGTCAAGTTAAACCACCAAAGATTATATAGCAAAACAAAAAAATGGCTACTGATAACGTTAGCCGTCATCAGCTAATGCTAACAATGTTACATGACACAATAAAAAACCCAAACCATTGTTAGTACTGAAATAATTTCTGATAAAATATCTATTATTATTTTTATTATTTTATTTATATATATATATATATATATCTATATATATATATAAACTACTTTAGTGGACAGAAATTAGTCAACATGATGTGCCGGGATGGTTCCTGTCTGAATTAAAGCATAGTAGATTTTTTAAAGATCCATTTATTTACAGTTTGTGGCGAAGGTGTACTCAACGTTAGCCGTCATTTTATTTACCTGTGTAACATCTTAGAAAAGCTTGTTCAGCAGTTAAGATGTCACTAATCAGAGTCACACATCCTTACAGTATTTTTTGTTTCAGATAATTATTCATTACAAGTTTATTATCATTATTGTTTCATATGAAATCAAGGCAAGATAAATAACCCAGTGTACCTGCACATCAGGAGCAACTTGGGGTTAAGTGCTTTGCTCAAAAGCACTTTGAATACTTTGAACAAAAAAGAAATATAATTATCCAAACATCGGTTTTCTGATTGACAACACCACCGTTAAGCTACTGAGATGTATAAGTAAAGATAAGTTCATTTCAATTGCTAGGTGAGGCCGCGAAGCTGCAATAAATCCACTCAGTGGAGGGGTGAGTCTTAGCTGTGATGAGGCGAGCGGTTACCTTCCTGCAGATGCCGCCATACCGTTGCAGCGATACATCAAAGGTCACAGGAAGCAGGAGCAGGACCGCAAGAGACTGGGAAAATTAACGCCGTCAATTCCCGACTTCTTTGCAATGCCACAATAAAAGGAGGCTGTGGATATAAATAAATGTCCAACTCCCCCACCAGCAGAGCTGAGGTCAAACTTTCTGATCAGCTTTTAGAAAGCTGATCAGAAAGCAAGAGGCTGTCGGTCAACAACAGTAGAGAAAGGAGAGAACTGGACAGGGAGAATCAGGTTCTGGCTGAATCAAGGAAACTAAAAACGGCTGAAGAGGAAGACCGTAAGAATGTGAAGGAGGGGCAGAGTACATGGGATAAAGTTCTGAGACAAGATCAGGAGAGATGTATTCAGACCCAGCTTCACAGGAATGCTTAGGCAGGACAACACCTCCTGCAAATGACAGAAAAGGCAAAGCAGAAATCCCAAGAGACTCTGGAGATCAAGAAGGATTTGGAAAGGTTCCAACACCTGGATGAACTCCACGCAGAGGAGCAAAGACGGCAGGAAGAACAAAAACCTGAGCTGAAGACAATAGAAAGTAAAAAACGTCTTCAGGATATCTCCAGAATGGGAAGACAGGTGTCTGCTGAGCTCACAGTCAGCACAGGATCCCTACAGGGCTGCTGCCTTAGCCCAAAACTCTTAACCCTGTACACCCATGACTGTGTTTCCAGCCAGGACAACACCATCCTCATCAAATACAGGGATGACACCACCATCCTGGTGCTCATCAAGCGGGGGGGGGCGAGGCGAGTCAGGGTACAGGACCCTGGTAAACAACATTCTTGTCTACGGAAAGGAGAACGACCTCATCCTCAACACAGACAAGACCAAAGAAATAATACTGGACTTCAGGAAGAATCCTCCCCCTCTACAGCCTCTTATCATCAGAGGGACTGAGGTGGAGAGGGCCGACAGCTACAGATTCCTGGGACTGCAGGTTACATCTGACCTGAGCTGGACTCTTAACACCACAGCCACAGTGAAAAAAGCCCAGCAAAGGCTTTATTTCATCAGGCTGCTCAGGAAGGCTGGTCTGAACCATCGCCCTCTCACCCAGGCCTACAGAGGACTGATAGAGAGCCTCCTCACCGCAGGCATCACTGTCTGGTATGGTGACACCACACAGGCAGATAGGAAGGCTCAGCAAAGAGTCACAAAGACTGCGGAGAAGATCATAGGGACAAAACTTCCTTCCATGGACTCTATGTATGTTCAGCGCTGTCAGAAAAGAGCAGAGGGAATCATCAGACTCACTCCACCCAGCTCACTCTCTGCTCAGACACAAACGCTGCTCGTACAACCTGAGACACAGCAGAGTGCATCATCACTCATAGAACATGTTTTTTCCACAGCTTCTTCCCTGTCAGTCAGACTGATGGCAAAACAAAACTATTGAAATATGTGTAACAATAACCCAACGTTACCTCACTTCACTTATGTGCAATATGTGATATATTATTATCTGTGAAATAGGATCATGTGTCATATACCTTCTGATAAAAGGTGCAATATTCTAACTGTGTAATATCCCCATATAACTTTCTTCCACCTCTCAAAATGTGCAATATTTCCATATAACTCTCCCCTTTCCCCTCTTTTCACAATCCAGGAACAGCACTCAGGACTAGCCTATTTATTTTGTTATTTAACATTTGCCCTCTCCTTTGTTGAGAACTTTTTTTTTTTTTTTTTAAACTGTCTCTATAAGTGTACATATTATCACCTTATGTATAGTGTTTTCTTTTTCTTATTATAGTGTGTTTTTATTCCTAAACTGTTGACTCTGAGAGCCCTGCACAAGAATTCCAATGTGTCTGGACTGTTGGTCTATTCACAAATGGCAAATAAAAACCTTGAGAATGAACTCCAACAGAGAGGAAGAGGCAGAGAGACTTTGGAAAGAGGAAGAGAGAACCAAACTTGTTGGGGTTCAAATGGAAGGGAAACTCCTCCACAGAAAAGAACAAGAAGCCCTAAGGTCAACGAGGCACAGGTTAGCTTCACAGCCTGTTCGGGACAAGCTGACTTCCTCAAAGAAGGATCAAGCTGCCGCCACAGCCAAGAGGACAGAATTAGTGTAGTTTCACTGGAGAAAGGAAAATATCCTTTCTCTGTTGAAATCAACACTAATCCGAGAGACAGCGAGTGCGATTACTGACAGTGGCAAGCGTCAGTCAGGCGTCAGTCAGGACTGTGGCAAGCGAACGGCACTCGTTCGGCACCCCTGGCGTGTCTAACTGTCTTTAAATACATTTAAAGTATTTAAAGATATTTAAAAACATTAAAGAACATAAAAAAACATTTAAATGTATGTTGCCGTTTCTTATTGAGAATTTATGAAATTTTACATGCGCAATTGTTGAATAAAGAATACAAAATTAAATAAAAAGAAGAAGAGTTTTTATGATTTTAGTTGAGTCTACTGAGCCCCCGTTCTCTGTATACATCCTTAGAGCAACCTCGTTGTGATTTTTTTGTTTCTCATTAATTTTATTTATGTATGTTTTCGCAGATTTTTAAACAAAAAGGAACAAAATATACTCTTTCCAAATAATTACTTTTATAGTAATTTACAACAATCGTCTAAATCATCCTTTTTATTATAATGTAATAGTATAGATACAAAGGTTTTTAAATACAAGACGAATAATACCTCCACTTGGGGTAGGTGCCACGAGCTGACAGTGCCAATAGTTGTCACATGAGTGCCACCACTAGGGGGCAGACTATTGCCACTCGTCAGTGAAGTGCCACCACTAGGGGGCAGACTATTGCCACCATGGTTTAAATGGATCACGGTTATATCTGGACCCTGGTCCTGCCCGACACCTACTGCTATTATCATTATTAATATTATTATTAGTTGCATTGCTATTAGTATTGCCAATGCATTTACTGCTTTTATTGTCATTATTATTATATATTATTTTTGGTAGTCATAACTTTTTCATCATGCCTAATACTCTCATTAAATCCTCCTATGTGTACAGTTTGTAAAGCCCTGTTAGGCAAATTAGTAATTTGTGATTTTGGGCTATACTAAATAAATTTAATTGAATTGAATAGTCAGAGAAGTGCCAAGCTGCCACAGGACTGCCACTAGATGTCAGAGTTTATTTGAAAAAAACTTTTTGTAAGGTTCTGTGGTGCTCGAGTTAGGTTTAGTTTTATTCTGCTTTCAATGAAAACTGCTGTTGAAACTTGCTAGATATAATTAATGTGATGGTAACTTATTCAATAATAGGCCAAAATTAAGTTGCACATAATTTAAAGCATAATTTAAAGCCAACGCTGAGGAGGTAAGCAAGGGCCTGTAAGGGTTTACTGTGGTGGTTCCTATTATAAATGAAAGTACAGATGAGATACACTCATGCTACATAGGTATATTTCTATTGTTGGTATTATTTTATTTTGTTTTGAGATCAATGGAGCAGAGTACACCAATAGTACTAGAAGTGATACAAGTATTAACAAAGATGGCATACCTGATGTGAAGCCCTCAGCAATCATCTCCTTGTCCAGGTCTCCATGTCTTCTCAATGTCAATATTGAGGTCTGTGTCTGTCAAAGTTTCCAGGTCTGGCCTTTTGAATGTCCCAACTGAGAATCAACATAGAGCAACAGTAATTGGAAAAGTATTAAACCTATTAGCCTTTTTAACTTCAATATCATATCAAATGTATTGAACATGATAACTCTGTTATATGACATAAACATTAAACTGAGCTACTTTCGAATTTAGTTCTGCTATCAGAGGAGCTGCTAATTGTAGATATATTCATGCAAATACAGAAACTTTTCTCATTTTGTGGGTGAGGGGGGATAACAAACTTAAGATAATGGATTTCATAAATTTACCTGGCACATCGAAAGCCACTCTCCAGTTGGCATCAGCAATGATAACTGGAGGATTACGGCCACATTGGTGAAAGGAGAACTGAAAGTGAAACTCCACCAGAAACAGGAAGTGGTGTAAAGCCTGGCGTACTGTCTGGTGGTGTGTTTGTATGAAAGAGGTTGATGGTGTCCAACATGCGTCCACAGGCTGTCTTGTTCTGGAGAGCAGGAGAAACCGCACATGGAGAGGATTTACAGCAAAACATGTTATTTTAAACCAACTCTCAGAACACAACATGTACACCAGAAGGAGCATGGGTACTTCAGAGAAAATCATACACTAAAAGTAGCACCTAACACAATGCTATCATCATGTGTGATCAGTTCATTTATAAACAACTTACAGCCAAAGCAGAGAGCAGGAGTGCACATAGTGGAAGAGTGAGCAACACCCTGTCGTTGAAATTGTGAAACCCAGATGTGTAGTCCTGGAAACGGACATGATTTCCGCAGACAGGGCACTTCTTCATAGAAACAGAGACTTCTTCATAGCAACAGAGACTTCTTCATAGCAACTGAGACACCTTAAATTTGAGCAAAAGGACAACATGTTTTAACCTATGTCAGGAAGTACTCCCTTGTACGCAAACAGAAGACACCAATGTTGTTTTCCTGTCAAATGTGAGAATCTCAAGACTAAAATAGACATTTATATGTGTTCATACACCAATGGGTTAAAGTAATGTAGCAACAGATTCATTGTTTTGGTTTAAGAGTAGAAAACAATCAATATCACAGATTAATATTGGACGTAGGACAAATTTAATTTAAGATCAAAAAGTAATTGTACTTGTACTTTAACACAAAAAAAGTGCTTTTGCTCCCCATGCTACTTAATTTTTTTTCAGTAAATTCTAAAATCTTTATTTCAAAGATAATATTTTTTTGTAAAATTGAATTTCTTTGCATTGGAATGATACTATTATTCCAGCACGTTGATACAAAAAGGAAATCTATACGGTGATGTGGTATGCTGTCGTAGGTCACAAGGAAAACTGTTCATGTAATAGATCATGTAATTACCTTTTTGAATATAGCTATATCCGTACACAGTGGCTTGTGTTATTGTTTTGGTAGTTTCAACTGTCAGGCCTGGGGATGTTGGTCTCACTTGGAATGAAGCATTTCGGTGGTGGCTTCCCCTTGGTGCGCAGTTCTAACGGGATGTTGTGCAAAGGTGGGATTGTCTTAGATTTGTCTGTGTATGACGTACACGGCACTTCTGTATCAAAGATCTCGGTTTCCATGTCTTGGATTGCTTCGGTGCGGGTATCGCAGCTACTGAGATAGCTTGGAGATTCTTGAAAGATCCACCACATGGCCATCATGTGACGGACACAGCGGTGTGATTGTCCCCTTTCCCTACAAGGACAATGCCGCTGATCCCCCGCAGAGTCAAAGCTGACCGTGGTTCGCTCAGAACGGCACCAATTGTCCTTTTTGTTCGTGAAAACAGAAAAAAAAATAACCGTCTTTTGGAAAAGCCAACATTTCCATAGAAAATGGGGTTGAAGGTCTCTGTTTCTCTGCTGTGTGCAACTCCTTGCACCGCTCGCTCCATTCGGTGGAGATTAGTCCTTTATCCAACTTTTCCTGGAGAGAATTATGGTTCACAGATGCTGGGGGCACATATGGATCAGCATATTTCGTTCTCTCCAGGTGAATACATTCCTTTCCGGGATTTCCCGATGCTTTCGCGATATCCATTAATTTACGGCACGGTGACGCTTCACAAGTGTGCGCGTTGATTTAATCACATGAAACTCCAATGTCACTGTTAGTACTCTGCTAACTCTGTGAACTCTGGTCACTAATTCTACTCATCATGTCCTTTAATACTCTCTCATAACTTTTCCCACTATCACTGGCTATCTGTCTTAACTCATTGAGGTAGTTTGTTGTGCGGCTTCTACCAAGTGTAGCTATATACTCCTCTGTCAGTGCAGACTTTCTTACTTACTTACTAGATATTACTTTCTTAATAGACCCATATATTTTTAAGCACTCATAAATTTCCTCGTCTGTTTCTGTATTGGTAGCACCACTAACAATCACACATCTTTTTACATCCACCCCTAACTGCTGAATGTACTCCATGTTGGTGACCAATATTCACTTATCACGATCAAAACATAATTCTTTCACAACAATTTAGCTCCTGGCTAGCTCGCCACGTTGTAACCAGCGGCTCTATTATAATATTTTTAACTTACGTTATGGACGAGGCACTAGGTGCGTCTAAGGAGCCCAATTGTTGTCAAAGAATACAGTCGACCAGGTACGTTTTTAACCAAAACAGAGTTGTATTGCAGAGTTATACACAAAAATATACGTTCATAATAACAATAATACTGGATCTCTTTGTCCAGATAAATCAAATCCAAAGTCACACATGTGATTCAGTTCATTCCTTCTGTCGGGAAATGTTCATTCTCCGACCACACACTTGTGGGAAGGAGGGGGGTTCTTTGCTCAAGGGGGTAGCTCGCCATCCAATGTCTTTAGATCCACGTGATCCCGAACTTCCCGATGATATCACTAAAAAACCTGACTTATAATATATTATATTATTATATAGTTATTCTTTAAATCTAATCTAACCTAGCCAATATATAAGCGGGTTACAAACAGAAGGCCTGAATCGTGCTTTGGTGAACCTCACGGATGTGGCGTGAAACCTTTACATTAGGGGGGCTTTCACCTTCTTTCTTTGTGTCAGCCTTTGTAGCTTTTTCTAAAAGAATAAAAGAAAGGATTTAGAGAACACATTATGTTCCCTGTGACATTTATTCATTTATTTGTTACAACATTTTATGAAACAAGAAATAGACACAATTTCTTTCGTTTACTCAAGTTGTGAAGTATTAAAGGCAAAAATGGTCAAATACAGTAACCTGAGTAGAAAGGGATGGGCGGGGCTAATTGTAATAGTAGAAACAGAAGGTGCTACAAGTGAATGCATAGTAGAAGTCGGCTAGTGTTAATGGTATTAGTTTTAGGAGGAAGGCCTTATCTTTTTTGTTTTATTGGAGCTATATATGTAACAAAAATGAGAGTGAAAGTTAATTTGTTGTTGTTAAGGATAGCAGTAAGGATTGATGATGGAAGGATGATGGTGCTAGATGTTATATCTTAAAATATATCTTAAAATAAATAAACATTAACTTCGTTCTTGTATGATTCAATACCTGCAATTGATAGAAGAACATGAGACCCTAATTCCCCTAATATGAATAAATGCATCTCTTCATAATAAAGTATTTTTACTTACTGATAAAATGGGACTACATATATTTGATCTTGATTAAATGTATACTTTTTGTTCTTAGTTGCATAATTTGTAATACATTTACAACATATTCACCCTTATAAAATGTAAGTTTAAATTAAACAAAATAAATACATGATGTAATTTAAAACCCCAATGAACATTACATAACACTGAATTTCACATATGATTAATTAAACATATGTATTTAATATCTTAAATGTAAAGTTTTGTATTTTATAAGAGCATTTAAACAAAAGGACAGTCAACTGTCCTCTGATTGTTATAAGACCTTGTGGTGCCACTAGAGGCTTCAAATTTATTTACAGGTGATATTTCTACATAATTGTGTTTCGGATATAGAAAATGAAAGGGATGTCAATGTTATAATTCAGTATTTGAATGTATTTATGTCAAAACATAACCCTAAACCTAGAACTAGTAATTAATATTCAAAGCCGACTAAGCAATATGTCACCAACAACATTCAAGAAACAAGAAAAATAAAAAATTGTAATCAATAACAACATGTATTTCCTTTCGTTATAAATACCTTTGAGTGGGACATATACTCACCATGAACTAGTTGAAGATGTTTCCTGAAGCTTGTAGTTCAGGAAAACACTCTATAGTTGCACAACGGACAATGATTGTGGCATCTATGGCTTTGCTTTGAGTCCTGGCAATAGCATGCCAACACAATTTTCTCTGTAGAAGATGATTGGATAAAATTAGGAATATAAGTGACATTAAGATTTGCTTAAACTGATGTAAAAAAAACAGGAGCATACAGTATTTTAATCTTTAAGTACCTGTATCTCCATTGTTAAACAGACAGAATCCCTTATATGTTTTTGATGTAGATGCCCTGCAGAAGCCTCTACTTGCAGAGTGCAAAATAAACTTTTTTTTTTATTTAGTAATATGTAATTAATGACATTATCAGTTCGTCAACATTGTTTTGCTTTGAAACATGCGTGCACTGCTTTAAGGCAAATCCACTCTTAGAAGAGATGTCATTTTTAACACATCCCTTCTTAGAGTGTGGGGCTGTTTCCAGACAGCAATAGGCTAGAATAAATGGTGAAAAGATCAATACGCAGCTGTGTGGACTGGTCATGTACAGCAAACAGTTAAAAAAAACGTCTGTAATGTTCTTGTCCTCGAGGTCAGGGTCCCGTATGAACCACGTCAGTTGGCCGTGCATGCCCACCGTGCACGGTAGAAGTTCCCTATATAAGTAGCCTGCGTGCTAAATGTAATTACCTACTTAATTGTGTTTAATAAAAGTAGTTGTCCTGTTATGCAAGTCATCATTGAAAAGTGTGATTATAACAATAATAGTACAAAAAATATATAAAAAGCAGATAAACAAGTTTAATACAAGTTTGAGAACACAGTATTATTATCATTGTTAGTAGTAGACATGTTGTTGTTCTTACTATAGGCCTATTGTTGGAGTCATAATGTACTTTTGTTGCTTTCTTTTATCTTTGAGGGAAACACAAGGTGAATTTAGACATGCAGTTCTGACATTGAACACAGGGTGGTGCATTAACATAAAGGTAAGGTCCTGGTAATAAGAATAAGGAGTGTGGACGGGAAGCAAACAGTTTTTGACCGTGGTCGTGTCAATGTTTCGTCTCGTCTTGTGGTGTTCTGTTACTAAGCATGTAAGATTAATTTGATACAAGTAGATTGAACATTGCTGATTTGATGCCATGGTGTCAATGTGCAATGGAATGAATGTATAAACAGATCAAAAGAGACACAGAGCCAGGCAGTTATTTGTTTGTGGCATAACACGCGTCCCAACAAGTTCTCCCGTTCGCCCCCAGTGGCTTTAAGATAACATTGGATATCTGTTGAAGTCAATACAGCTATGTGTGGTGGAAGTTTTGACCGAATAAAGGGAGACCTACAAAGAGAAATTTGTCTTTGTGTATTTTAATAGACTTCTGCGCAGAAGGACCGAAATCGACAAGTGACAATGAAACGTCTGCCACGGAAACGGTGCCGAGCGCATCCTTACCGGGGTTTTATACCCATAAGGACAAAGAATCAATACTTACATTCATGACAGGATTAGATATGTCTAATCACACAAACAAAGAGGCTTCACATGGGACTTTCCAAAATGAAGGCACACTCTTGGCTTGGACAGACGGGAAAAGGTTAATGTGCAGACTCGGCTATATTTCAAACTCCCATCAGTGTGGTATACAGATTAGGCATTGTAATGAGCAATACAGTTTGAATGCAATTCAGAAGTTTTAGTAGGATGCCCCTCGGCAGAAAGGGAGTCAGCCGGCAGTGGTTCAGTCGAAGTTCAACTAGAAAGAGGCCAGTCATGCCTTCCCCCAGGCCATAAGAGCAGTAAAACACAGAGAGTAATATTTTATACAAGGATTAATAATATTTTTTCCCCTCTACACCAGGGGTGCCCACACTTTTTTGGCTTGCGAGCTACTTTTAAAATGAGCAAGTCAAAAATATCTATCTACATTAATAACCCTAAACATCTATTTATATATATATATTTAGCATTATTAATGTATAAATATACAGAGTATACTTTATATTTACAATATTGGCGTACCTTGCATAACTGCATGAACCCTTATGACACAATACAATTCTGTACATTTTTGGTCATTACATTTTACTCTGATGACTTGCACTGAATGGAATCAGCCAGGGTTGCATAGTCCGGACAGCAGCTGCTGGGCCTCAGGCAGACTTCCAAATAGTCATCAGTCATGGTGGAACGGTGTTTGGACTTAATATTCTTCATGTGGGAAAAGGCTGACTCACATAAATAAGTAGAGCCAAATAATGCAGTCAAGAAGGCAGAACACTTCCTCATGTTTGGGTACTTTTTCCTCTGTGAGTAAGTTCCAAAACTCCATGAGCTCTGGACTTCAGCTGAATGTCAGCCTGTATGTCAACATCTCGTCCTCCACTCCGGTCGAGCTCAGGTGAAACAGCGTTGCAATTTTTGATGCGAGTGAATCAACCTCAATGTCTTCCCGAAATGGGTAGCACGTGAATGTAACGACTGTAAAGCAAAGTCTTAAAAGCGTTTGTCAAACTCTGACAGACACTTGTCAAGCTGCTCTGTGCAGCGTGCACACGCCTTCCGTTGCGTCTCCAGCTCTGAAGCGAGGTTCTTTAATAGACATAAATTGGAAGGCTAACTAATTAGCTCGCCGGAGTTTTGCAGTAGCTCGTGCGGTTGACCGCGCATGTGTGGTGACCCGTGTGTTAGAAAACACGTGATCTCGGACTGGCTGCTCTGTATGTCAATCAAGTGGCCAATGCCGTAGGGAGGATGGATGGTAGGCTAACGTCTCATTTTTTTTTAATGGCATGCGATCGACCCGCACTACCTTTGCGATCGACTGGTCGATGTATTGGGCACCCCTGCTCTACACTATGTATTGATTGTTTTGAAGGCTACGTTACATAGGCTACTACACAAATACTACTACAGGAAAACACAGCAGGCTACATTATTATTTGTGTTATGTTATTGGCATCACACTGTTACTATACAGCTATTAACAAGCTAAATGCGCGTTGCCATATGTAGTGTTGCCTATCAAAAGAAAGGCCACTATGGTTGCTGTTTGCTTAGTTTAGACGCGTGCAATTAACAATGAAATGTCCAGTTTCCAAACATAAAGGTAATTTATTCCTTGCAATTGTATATTTTCCCACATAAACAGAAGACAGCCACGTTCTCTGTCATAATCGATTTTCCTAAACCATAGACTAAAATAAATAATAACGTTGATTATCACAGGTTATCATACGTTATCAAACGGTCAAAACCGGTTCGCTCCTGTCATTACAGCAACACCTGTCTCTCGTGATCCTCCTAATTATATTGACCGTCTGCCTAATTGACAGCGGCCCTACGCCCCAAAGTGGCTCTTACACCATAGAAAGGGGCTCTTTAATAATAGCCTACCACTGAATAATAGCCTACCACTGAATGCTATATTGTGTCTTTCGTGCAATTCACTTGTTCATTGAATATCCCCTGTGATAAATATCCTGCAAAAAGAATTGAGCAGTTTCACAATAAAACAACCCATAGAATGAATTGTAGGCAATGTCTGAGGTAATTGGAGATGTAAAGCTTAATAAACTATAGACCTGTGTATTGTATTCCATCCGCTAGAAAAGTATAGGCTGTAGTCCGTAAAGACTCATCGAATTGAAAAAACAACAACAGTTTATGTGTTACCTTGGTTTATCTCGCCAAACCATTAATCTAATTTCATAATCTGCTTGTTTGTGAATGTTTATAGAAAGACGTTATAACCGCACAAGACACAAAAGTGGCTCTGAAGGTTTTTTTTAATTATCTTTTTATTTCACAAGACACTTAGGTATTGACAATGCATTCAATTTGAAGGTTCATGTTGAAACTCTGTGCTACAGAGGTTGTATTTTTTGCCGAGGTTCATAGTTTATGTGGATCAAATCTTTTTTTTGTAAAGTCTGATAAAGTATGACATAGCTTATGGTCGACAGTTAAAGCAAAATGTCAACATCTCCACACTGCATTTAAGTTCTTAGGGAGTAGAAAACATCTGTCCCTCATGTCGATTTTCTGAGGAGCACATTAAAATACTGGACTACCTATTCCTCATGCTTCATTGAGTTGAGGACATGCATATTGCCATAAATAAAAGTAGTACTATGGTTTTAATATTTAGCATTATAATTATAATTAACAGAGACATTTGTAAACCACCTTCGTGATACCCATTATCCTCCATTGGAATAATTAAACTGTCATAGACCCACCGTGCCACCTACTGACAGCCTGGTACAACCTGGCACTCTGTGGCAGCTAGTGGCAATCGTCTGACATCTGATGGCAGTCCGAGACGAACAAGACAACATGCTCAGCTGACAGAATGAAACCCAAGAAATTAAGAAGATATTTAGAAAAAATGACACTGCAGTCACATCCATAAAAGAAAAGTGGTTTGATAAAATGTCAGTGGAAGTTGTGTTTTCAATCACTGAAGAAAGGTGAATAAAAGTGGAGGGGGTACAGGGGGGAACACTCCTCTGACGAGTGGTAATAGTCTGCCCCCTAGTGGTGGCACTTCACTGACGAGTGGTAATAGTCTGCCCCCTAGTGGTGGCACTTCACTGACGAGTGATAATAGTCTGCCCCCTAGTGGTGGCACTTCACTGACGAGTGATAATAGTCGGCCCCCTAGTGGTGACGCCAGACTGACACTTGCCACTGTGGTGCCAGTGCCACAAGGAGGATCTCGGCCTTACTGACTAATCCTGAAAAAAATTAGCTAAGAGGACAGAATTAGTGTATTTTCACTGGAGAAAGGAAAATATCCTTTCTCTGCTGAAATCAACACTAATCCTGGCTTTAAATTCATCTTTCCTTCGGGTTTTCACCGGGTGCTCCGGTTCCCCCAAACAACACAAATAACAACAAATAAAAATTAATGAATAAAATAAAATATTTAAACGTCTATGTTATGTGCTTTAAGTGACTCACGTGACTACACAAACAATTCTGTGTTACATGTTACAGCAACCCTGTCATTACGTTCCCCCAGAACTAAAACACATTCCCAAATACGTTTGACCAGAAACGTATTTTCTCCCTGATTACGTTTGTGTTTGATGTATTACAAATATGTTTCTAATCAATGTATCTTTGCCGTTTGTGTTCTTGCTTTGCTTTCCTACAATGCGCTCGACCACACGTTGGGCTGTTATTAATTGGAAAAAGCATACACTAGTCTTTATTATTTTAATTTAATTTCCGTATTTGTTTGTATCGCCTGCGCATTATGACTGCATTAGGCGTGCTTTTGAGAAGTAATGTATTGGGACAGCCTTTTCATAGTGACATGCGATCGCTAACAAACCTGTCCTGCCACCCTGCATTTCATTTTTGACCAAATCCATTGGACTAATTATTATATTGGTTAAAGGTTAATTAATCACAGGTGTTTTTTGGCGTTTCATGTTGAACCATTATTTTCATTCTACGTTCTCATGCCAGCGTTGTGTATTTGTGGGATATAGTACAAGCTTGGGACCCCTCTTGCAGCTTGGGAGCAGTTAACCATCTGAGGTGTTCGCACCACAGACTGTATATAATATTGTTCGTACTTTTTTCTGTATCGATCACGACACTATCGCACTTTGCAGATATATTTATTTGTTTTGCATGTTTAACCGGGAATATTTTCCTGTAGGACAGGATCCACCAGTATTCAATTTAAAAAAATGTTAGAACAGCTTAAGAAAAACGTTTCCAAGTGTTAAATAGGGGTTTTATTGCTAGATTGCAAGCTTAATATGACTTATATCTGAAGCACATGTTTCTGAAGATGTGTCGTAAATTCACTCTTCAATATAGCATAAACGTGAACTCTCTATCAAGATCAGAGCTAAATAAAATCTATTTGATCAATTCATAAAATCTACATCAACAACAGCACTGTGTCAAATTGTTTTATTCAGAAATAAAAATGAATAAATTGAATTAGATTCTGAACACATATTTAGAACTTTTAATGTGTTTAACATTTATAAGGTGCATCCGAGGTGCGGCCGACCCCCGGTCCCTACGGGCACAAGCATTGCAGTCAATAGAAAACAGCCTGCTGATATGCCTGGTGCAACCAGACAGAATAGCGACCCCACGTGTGTCTACATTGAAATATCAGAACACCAGCTAAATTATAGCTATGGTTTATGTGAATATCAGAACAACAGTTAAAATACAGCCCTATAGTCAGTACAAATATCTGAACACCAGCTAACTTATAGCCATGGTCTGTGTTAATATCCCAACACCAGCTAACATACAGCCCTATAGTCAGTATACATATCAGAACATCAGCTAACTTATAGCTGTGGTCTGTATGAAAATCAGAACATCAGCTAACTTATAGCTATGGTCTGTATGAATATCAGAACATCAGCTAACTTATAGCTATGGTGTCTGTAAATAAAAGAACATCAGCTAACTTATAGCTATGGTCTGTGTGAATATCAGAACACAAGCTAACTTATAGCTATGGTCTGTGTGAATATCAGAACACAAGCTAACTTATAGCTATGGTCTGTGTGAATATCAGAACACCGGCTAACGTATAGCTATGGTCTGTTTGAATATCAGAACACCGGCTAACGTATAGCTATGGTGTCTGTAAATATCAGAATATCATCTAACTTATAGCTATGGTCTGTGTGAGTATCAGAACACCAGCTAACTTATAGTTATGGTCTGTTTGAATATCAGAACCCCAGCTAACGTATAGCTATGGTGTTTGCAAATATCAGAATATCATCTAACTTATAGCTATGGTCTGTGTGAGTATCAGAACACCAGCTAACTTATAGCTATGGTCTGTGTGAATATCAGAAAACAAGCTAAATTATAAGCTGCGACCCCCCCCACCCATATTTTATGTAGTCTGTGTCGTACTTATGTTTCGCCATGTTTGATTAGAAAACTAATTTCGCGGGTCACTGTGTTCTTCTATGCTGTAAAATGGCGGGGGTACGTGAAGATTTAGCATCGATTAAAAAATCCTTTAAAAATATTTCTTAAATACATTTTCAATAAAATATAAGTGTAAGTTCATAAGTTGAATTTTATATTCAGTAGGCTATTCAATTGCATTATCCTAAAAACCTAGAGTCTCCCCCATATCAGGATGGTTTGACCCAACCTGGCACACGCCATCTATCATCACCTGTCAATCACCACCGCCTTGAAAAACTCAAACAATGAGGCTGAAACATAGCAGCAATGCTGCTGAAAACATGGAGGGACAAGTGCAAGACAAGTTGAAACCAGAGCCGGCATAAAAGTGTGAATAGATGAAAAAAATCCCCTTCAAAATAAAACTACAGGATAAAATTTTTTAAATAAAAACAAAATTTGAATCCAATTTTTTTTGAAAACGGGTCGCGACACAGAATCACTGCTTTAAGTGACTCACGTGACCACACAAACAATTCTCTTAGATGTAACGTTTCCCAGTCCGGACAGTTTTTAGCTCAAATTATTGACAAACATGATCGTATAACGTTTTCAGTAACATGAAAACATGACAGAGATTGAACAGGTAAACCTCTCCTCTGCTTTCAACAAACTTCCCCTCATCCCGTAAAGTTACCACAGTTGACAAATAAATGTATTGGAGTGAAATTACTATTTTCAAGAATAGTCAAGTATCATAACTTGCGTTAGCTGACACCTGCTAGTTAGCGATAGCGTTTTTGAATTTTGCTAAATAATCTGTGACGGTCTCCACAGATTTACTGTTCACCTGGCTTCACTGTCCTAGTGCACATGCTTATCTTAATATTTGTAACATTAAAATCATGTAGGAGTTTCTTGTGGTGTATGACTGTAACGTTGAAAAAAAAAAACGGTTCACGTGGATTAACGTTAGCACAAAAACGGGAAACAAGCAGCTCACGAATAAACACGTTTTATCTTGTTAGGTTAATCTGCACAAAACCAAGTGTAAAACAATGCCAGAGTTTTGGCAACAATACTTCTTTAAACATGTTTATTTTACAACAAGATAACTTCAGTGCTGTTGTTTCCAGCCGGCTGTTGGTTAAGCTAACGAATCAAGCTATGCGCTGGGTCAGGTTTAATTCTTTAGAATGGTGTCAATCTTTTCAGCTGACTACTGAAAAGCAAAATAATCTGTGTATTTTATTTTAGCCCTGCATGAAGTTTATGTTTAGTTTTTAAACGTCCCCCCAGACTCCACAGATGTTACACAGGTAAAAGAACGGCGGCTAACGGGTAGTTGCTCACAGCTTCACCACAAAGTGTACAAATAAATGGGTCTTTATTGGTAATTTTAAAAGTGTACTAGGCTTTAATTCAGACGCACTTCAGTTCACTGTGTCTCCTCCTCCAGCAGAACTTCTTACTTTATTATTAATCTGACTACACAGGTTGCATTGATCTTGAACTCCTGCTGTTTGTCAGAGTCAATGTCGTGAATTATATTTCCTCATTCCTGGCAAAGATAAGTTTTTGTCTTAAGGTTATCCATTTGTTAAAAGGTATATTCTCATTTTTTAATGCAGGATTTATCTAGGACTCACATATTGTCGAGAGTCATTAATAGTTAACCGTCGACGCATACATAGATGGGACGGATCCCAATCTAATAGAAGAAAACCTAACCAATTAAAAATAAGTGCGAGTCATGCTTGCACAAAGTACATCCTTGTAGGATCAGAGTATTTGGATTAACCCCTAGTGAGCCATAATATTTTAACATCCTTTCCATCTAACTAACGTTACGTAGGACTTGGATTTATAAACGATCATTCAGGAAGATTATTATCTGCAGATGTCTCCTCTCAAAAATGAATGGATCCAGTGATTAACTTTAATGTTACGGTTATACACCACAAGGAGATTGTGCTGGATTTTAAAGTAAAAAGTGCAGTGGAACTGTAAAATCAAGTTAAACCGCCAAAGATTATATAACAAAACATAAAAATGGCTACTGATAACGTTAGCCGTCATCAGCTAATGCTAACAATGTTACATGACACAATAAAAAACCCAAACCATTGTTAGTACTGAAATAATTTCTTATAGAATATCTATTATTATTTTTATTATAATATATATATATATATATAAACTACTTTAGTGGACAGAAATTAGTCAACATGATGTGCCGGGATGGTTCCTGTCTGAATTAAAGCCTAGTAGAGTTTTAAAGACCCATTTATTTACAGTTTGTGGCGAAGGTGTACTCAACGTTAGCCGTCATTTTATTTACCTGTGTAACATCTTAGAAAAGCTTGTTCAGCAGTTAAGATGTCACTAATCAGTCACATTTAACATCCTTACAGTATTTTTTGTTTCAGACACGTTTCAAATAATTATTCATTACAAGTTTATTATCATTATTGTTTCATATGAAATCAAGGCAAGATAAATAACCCAGTGTACCTGCACATCAGGAGCAACTTGGGGTTAAGTGCTTTGCTCAAAAGCACTTTGAATACTTTGAACAACAAAAAAGAAATACAATTATCCAAACATCGGTTTTCTGATTGACAACACTACCGTTAAGCTACTGAGATATACAAGTAAAGATAAGTTAATTTCAATTGCTAGGTGGTATCAGATGTGTAACTATGTGTATGGGCAATATTTAACTCTGCAATAGAGGTAGTTTCACTCACTAGGTTGGGTTAAATGAAATTACCCAGTGTATAGGTTAATTAAAAAAAAACGGCACGTGTTCTGTCCCAATACAGGCCTTGACAATCTGGGCAAGTAGCTTGTACGTTTTACTTGCCCAATAGCTAAACATACTTGTCCAAAATGGAAAATGTAGGCTTATTAATAGGTAAATAATAAATAAAATAATAAATATCTGGATAATTTGACAAAAGAAGTCTTCACGAATCCTAAATTTTATCTTTTTACTTTGTCACTGTCATCTATAGTGGTTATTTACATAAAAACACACAATTCAAATGATTCGGAAATAAATGACTATTCTATTAAAATATTTGCTTTAATAAAAAACAAATTCGGGGGGGGGTTTAGTAGTTTTAATGATGTATTATAAGCTGCTTAGAGCCAGTGTTAGAAAGTTAAACAGGTAAAAAGTCCCTCTACAATATCTATTTTATATTGCCGTCTTGTAGCATCATCAAGAATTTGCTCTTCATCAGAAAGTGAATAAGCATATTCCTCCACAATGTCGAACTGTCTTTAAGTCAGGGGTCTTCAATGTTTTTCAGGCCGAGGACCCCAAACTGATAGAGCGATGGAGCAGGGAAAACCTACTAAATATATTGTATAAAAAAAAAAAAAAAATTAAATAAACATTGTATTACCATGAGCCCTGTGTAATCACTGTCATCTGTTACCGTGGCGATGTCATTGATGATGTCATACATGAGTTACAGAATGTGATGATGTCACATGTGCTTTGAACCATTTACAGAATTTGATGATGTCACACGCTTCCTTTGATCTCTGGCCATCAGATTCTATATGTAGAGGGATACACAGAGCATAACACAGGTGAGTTATTTCCAACCAAGAGTTCAAGCATTTACGACATTAGGACAATTTACTCGAGGACCAGTTACAAATTGCAGATGGCGTACAAAACTAACAGAAAATTCAACAGTGTTGAAGGGAAATTTCTGGACAGTGAGTATAAGATGATTGAATTGAAGAGGAAACAAAAAATGGATGAAGAACGTAAGAATGTGAAGGAGGGGCAGAGTACATGGGATAACGTTCTGAGACAAGATCAGGAGAGATGTATTCAGACTCAGCTTGGCAGGAATTCTTTGGCAGGACAACACCTCCTGCAAATAACAGAAAAGGCAAAGCAGAAAGCCCAAGAGAAACGGGAGACCAAGAAGGACTTAGAAAAGTTCAAACACCTGGATAAACTCCACGCAGAGGAGCAGAAACGGCAGGAAGAACAAAAACCTGAGCTGAGGAGGATAGAACGTAAAAAACGTCTTCAGGATATCTCCAGAATGAACTCCTACAGAGAGGAAGAGGCAGAGAGACTTAGGAAAGAGGAAGAGAAAACCAGACTTGTTGGGGTTCAAATGGAAGGGAAACTCCTCCATAGAAAAGAACAAGAAGCCCTAAAGTCAACGAGGCACAGGTTAGCTTCACAGACTGTTTGGGACAAACTGGCTTCCTCAAAGAAGGATCAAGCTGCCGCCACAGCTGCGAGGGTTGAGCGGAGCCTCTTTAAGGATGTGGCCAAGAGACAGGCCGAACATGAAAAGCTTCAAAAGGAAATGGCAAAGAAGAAGACTGAAGCTCTTCAGTCCATCTCTGCCCACAACCAGAAGATGATCCAGGAGAGACAGCAGAGGGAAGAGGCCGAGCGTCAGAGCAACGTGACCTGGCTTCAGGATCAGAAAAAGGCTGACAATTTATTCCACCAGGAAAATAAATTGAAGGCTCAAAGGACCAGAGAAGAAAAGGTCCAGGTTCAAAAATTCAATGACTCCCTGGAAGCTGAGAAACTTCAGGGGCAGCAGGCACTGACAAGGAAGGATCGCGAGGCTGCAATAAATCCACTCAGTGGAGGGGTGAGTTTTAGCTCTGATGAGGCGAGCAGTTACCTTCCTGCAGATGCTGCCATACCGTTGCAGCGATACATCAAAGGTAACAGGAAGCAGGAGCAGGACTGCAAGAGACTGGGAAAAATAACGCTGTCAATTCCCGACTTCTGTGCAATGCCACAACAAAAGGAAGCTGTGGATATAAATGACACAGAGAAACAGCTGGACACGGTCAAGGTGTTCACTCAGGGCCACAAGGACATGGAGCAATTACGTCCAACTCCCCCACCAGCAGAGCTGAGGTCAAACTCCCAGAGATGCAGTAGTTTTAGAAAGCTGATCAGAAAGCAAGAGGCTGTGTCGGTCAACAAAACTAGAGAAAGGAGAGAACTGGACAGGGAGAATCAGGTTCTGGCTGAATCAAGGAAAAAAAAAATGGCTGAAGAGGAAGACCGTAAGAATGTGAAGGAGGGGCAGAGTACGTTTGATGAAGTTATGAGACAAGATCAGGAGAGGAACATCCAGACCAAGCTTCACAGAAATGCTTTGGCAGGACAACACCTCCTGCAAATGACAGAAAAGGCCAAGCAGAAAGCCCAAGAAACACTGGAGCTCAAGAAGGATTTGGAAAGGTTCAAACACCTGGATAAACTCCACGCAGAGGAGCAAAGACGGCAGGAAGAACAAAAACCTGAGCTGAAGAAAATAGAACGTAAAAACCGTCTTCAGGATATCTCCAGAATGAACTCCTACAGAGAGGAAGAGGCAGAGAGACTTGGGAAAGAGGATGAGAGAATCAGACTTGTTGGGGTTCAAATGGAAGGGAAACTCCTCCATAGAAAAGAACAAGAAGCCCTAAGGTCAACGAGGCACAGGTTAGCTTCACAGCCTGTTTGGGACAAGCTGGCTTCCTCAAAGAAGGATCAAGCTGCCGCCACAGCTGCGAGGGATGAGCAGAGCCTTGTCAAGGGTTTGGCCAAGAGACAGGCCGAACAGGAAAAGCTTCAGAAGGAAAAGGCAGAGAAGAAGACTGAAGCTCTTCAGTCCATCTCTGCCCACAACCAGAAGATGATCCAGGAGAGACAGCAGAGGGAAGAGGCCGAGCGTCAGAGCAACGTGACCTGGCTTCAGGATCAGAAAAAGGCTGACAATTTATTCCACGAGGAAAATAAATTGAAGGCTCAAAGGACCAGAGAAGAAAAAGTCCAGGTTAAAAACTTCAATGACTCCCTGAAAGCTGAGAAACTTCAGGGGCAGCAAGCACTGATGAGGAAGGACCACGAAGCTGCAATGAATCCACTCGGTGGAGGGGTGAGTCTTAGCTGTGATGATGGGAGCGGTTATCTTCCTGCAGATGCCGTCACACCGTTGAAGGAAGCTCTGGATATAAATGACACAGAGAAACAGCTGGAAACGGTCAAGGTGTTCACTCCCCCACAAGCAGAGCTGAGGACAAACTCCAAGAGATGCAGTAGGCTTAGACAGATGATCATCGATTCAGAGGCTGTGTCGGTCAACAACACTAGAGAAAGGAGAGAACTGGACAGGGAGAATCAGGTTCTGGCTGAATCAAGAAAACAAAAAATGGCTGAAGAGGAAGACCGTAAGAATGTGAAGGAGGGGCAGAGTACGTTTGATATAGTTCTGAGACAAGATCAGGAGAGATATATTCAGAACCAGCTTCGCAGGAATGCTTTAGCAGGACAACACCTCCTGCAAATGACAGAAAAGGCCAAGCAGAAAGCCCAAGAGACACTGGAGATCAAGAAGGATTTGGAAAGGTTCAAACACCTGGATGAACTCCACGCAGAGGAGCAAAGACGGCAGGAAGAACAAAAACCTGAGCTGAGGAGGATAGAACGTAAAAACCGTCTTCAGGATATCTCCAGAATGAACTCCTACAGAGAGGAAGAGGCAGAGAGACTTGGGAAAGAGGATGAGAGAACCAAACTTGTTGGGGTTCAAATGGAAGGGAAACTCCTCCATAGAAAAGAACAAGAAGCCCTAAGGTCAATGAGGCACAGGTTAGCTTCACAGCCTGTTTGGGACAAGCTGGCTTCCTCAAAGAAGGAGCAAGCTGCCGCCACAGCTGCGAGGGATGAGCAGAGCCTTGTCAAGGGTTTGGCCAAGAGACAGGCCGAACAGGAAAAGCTTCAGAAGGAAAAGGCAGAGAAGAAGACTGAAGCTCTTCAGTCCATCTCTGCCCACAACCAGAAGATGATCCAGGAGAGACAGCAGAGGGAAGAGGCCGAGCGTCAGAGCAACGTGACCTGGCTTCAGGATCAGAAAAGGGCTGACAATTTATTCCACCAAGAAAATAAATTGAAGGCTCAAAAGACCAGAGCAGAAAAGGTCCAGGTTCAAAACTTCAATGACTCCCTGGAAGCTGAGAAACTTCAGGGGCAGCAGGCACTGATGAGGAAGGACAGTGAAGCTGCAATAAATCCACTCGGTGGAGGGGTGAGTCTTAGCTGTGATGATGGGAGCGGTTACCTTCCTGCAGATGCTGCCATACCGTTGCAGCAATACATCAAAGGTATCAGGAAGCAAGAGCAGGACCGCAAGAGACTGGGAAAAATAACTCTGTCAATTCCCGACTTCTGTGCAATGCCACAACAAAAGGAAGCTGTGGATATAAATGACACAGAGAAACAGCTGGACACGGTCAAGGTGTTCACTCAGGGCCACAAGGACATGGTGCAACTACGTCCAACTCCCCCACCAGCAGAGCTGAGGTCAAACTCCCAGAGATGCAGTAGTTTTAGAAAGCTGATCAGAAAGCAAGAGGCTGTGTCGGTCAACAAAACTAGAGAAAGGAGAGAACTGGACAGGGAGAATCAGGTTCTGGCTGAATCAAGGAAAAAAAAAATGGCTGAAGAGGAAGACCGTCAGAATGTGAAGGAGGGGCAGAGTACGTTTGATGAAGTTCTGAGACAAGATCAGGAGAGATATATTCAGAACCAGCTTCGCAGGAATGCTTTGGCAGGACAACACCTCCTGCAAATGACAGAAAAGGCAAAGCAGAAAGCCCAAGAAACACTGGAGCTCAAGAAGGATTTGGAAAGGTTCAAACACCTGGATGAACTCCACGCAGAGGAGCAAAGACGGCAGGAAGAACAAAAACCTGAGCTGAAGAAAATAGAACGTAAAAACCGTCTTCAGGATATCTCCAGAATGAACTCCTACAGAGAGGAAGAGGCAGAGAGACTTGGGAAAGAGGAAGAGCGAACCAAACTTGTTGGGGTTGAAATGGAAGGGAAACTCCTCCATAGAAAAGAACAAGAAGCCCTAAGGTCAACGAGGCACAGGTTAGCTTCACAGCCTGTTCGGGACAAGCTGGCTTCCTCAAAGAAGGAGCAAGCTGCCGCCACAGCTGCGAGGGATGAGCAGAGCCTTGTCAAGGGTTTGGCCAAGAGACAGGCCGAACAGGAAAAGCTTCAGAAGGAAAAGGCAGAGAAGAAGACTGAAGCTCTTCAGTCCATCTCTGCCCACAACCAGAAGATGATCCAGGAGAGACAGCAGAGGGAAGAGGCCGAGCGTCAGAGCAAAGTGACCTGGCTTCAGGATCAGAAAAAGGCTGACAATTTATTCCACCAGGAAAATAAATTGAAGGCTCAAAGGACCAGAGAAGAAAAGGTCCAGGTTAAAAACTTCAATGACTCCCTGAAAGCTGAGAAAATTCAGGGGCAGCAGGCACTGATGAGGAAGGACCACGAGTTTTCAAGAAATCCACTCGGTGGAGGGGTGAGTCTTAGCTGTGGTGAGGTGGGCGGTAACCGCAGTGCAGATACCGTCTCACCGCTGCAGCGATACATCAAAACTATCAGGAAGCAGCAGAAGGAGCTCAGACATGAAGACATGACTGAGATGAAACAGGTCCACCTCTCCTCTTCTTTCACGAAGTTTCCCCCCATCAAGCTTCCCCTCATCAAAACTAACAGGAAGCAGCAGAAGGAGCTCAGACATGAAGACATGACTGAGATGAAACAGGTCCACCTCTCCTCTTCTTTCACCAAGCTTCCCCCCATCAAGCTTCCCCCCATCCTACATAGGCACAAGTAGTCCAACATCTGGTTCTAGTCCTGACTACATCTTTCCTTCAGGTTTTCTCCGAGTGCTCCGGTTCCCCAAAAAATTAGCCAAGAGGACAGAATTAGTGTATTTTCACTGGAGAAAGGAAAATGTCCTTTCTCTGCTGAAATCGGCACTAATCCTGGCTTTAAATTCATCTTTCCTTCGGGTTTTCTCCGAGTGCTCCGGTTCCCCAAAAAATTAGCCAAGAGGACAGAATTAGTGTATTTTCACTGGAGAAAGGAAAATGTCCTTTCTCTGCTGAAATCGGCACTAATCCTGGCTTTAAATTCATCTTTCCTTCGGGTTTTCTCCGAGTGCTCCGGTTCCCCAAAAAATTAGCCAAGAGGACAGAATTAGTGTATTTTCACTGGAGAAAGGAAAATGTCCTTTCTCTGCTGAAATCGGCACTAATCCTGGCTTTAAATTCATCTTTCCTTCGGGTTTTCTCCGGGTGCTCCGGTTCCCCAAAAAATTAACCAAGAGGACAGAATTAGTGTATTTTAACTGCTGAAATCGGCACTAATTCTGGCTTTAAATTCATCTTTCCTACAGGTTTTCTCCGGGTGCTCCGGTTCCCCAAAAAATTAACCAAGAGGACAGAATTAGTGTATTTTAACTGCTGAAATCGGCACTAATTCTGGCTTTAAATTCATCTTTCCTACAGGTTTCTCCGGTGCCCGGTTCCCCAAAAATTAACCAAGAGGACAGAATTAGTGTATTTTAACTGCTGAAATCAGCACTAATCCTGGCTTTAAATTCATCTTTCCTTTGGGTTTTCTCCGGGTGCTCCGGTTCCCAAAATAATTAGCTAAGAGGACAGAATTAGTGTATTTTCACTGGAGAAGGGAAAATATCCTTTCTCTGCTGAAATCAACACTAATCCTGGCTTTAAATTCATCTTTCCTTTGGGTTTTCTCCGGGTGCTCCGGTTCCCAAAATAATTAGCTAAGAGGACAGAATTAGTGTATTTTCACTGGAGAAGGGAAAATATCCTTTCTCTGCTGAAATCAACACTAATCCTGGCTTTAAATTCATCTTTCCTTCGGGTTTTCACCGGGTGCTCCGGTTCCCCCGAACAACACAAATAACAACAAATAAAAATTAATAAATAAAATAAAATATTTAAACGTCTATGTTATGTGCTTTATGTGACTCACGTGACTACACAAACAATTCTGTGTTACATGTTACAGCAACTCTGTCTCCTAAAAATACGTTCCTCCAGAACTAAAACGCATTCCCAAATACGTTTGACCAGAAACGTATTTGTAAATGTTAAACACATTAAATGTTCTAAATCTGTGTTCAGAATTGTTATTCACTCACATAGAGTGACGGAGAGGTAAAGGTGGAAAAATACGGATTTTATTCACCCAATAATATTCAACGGGATTTAGGATGGCGAACAAAATCAGAACAAAGTGCAAAATAAGAATAAATAAGTTCAACATAATTGTACTACAGTCTACAAAAATGTATTTAACTAGAACTTAAGACAAACAACATGGTGGGGGCTCTATGGTTCAAGAGCCACTCCTGACTTCCCTTGGGCTTGTTGCTGTGACGGCTGATTACAAAAAACAACAAAAAACAACATGGCTAAAGAGGCCTTACCTTCTGAACCCAGCCACCACCACTCTCCGATCCTTCACCTTCTAATAGCCTGCAATAAACATTATTCACACAATATTTTGGTGTAGTTGTTCATTTACTTTCAAGGAACGATTGTCTATCAAGATTGTTTCTCAATGACTCCTAAGAAAACATATATGACCATTATATTTAACTATGTAAAATAGAACTTCTACTTGGTAAATTTAGGGATGCTACTCTTTTTTTTGTCACTAGAGAGCGGTCTTACACAAGACTATAGTCTGCACTACTGTCAAGGCTTGGTGAAGGAGGAATTTGTGACTATTTCCCTCAGATGTAACGGAGTAGAAGTCTAAAGTATCATGAAATAGAAATACCTAGATTAGGTATGAGTACCTTAAACTGCACTTGAATACATTACTTAAGTAAATGTACTTAGTTACTACTGAAATAAAGCAACCATTCACATTAAAACCCAAATATATATTATTTTAGCTTACTAGCCACCGTTATTCAGCATTTTAAATGCATCAGCTGGTTCTTATTTTCTGTGAGTTTTTATTTCTGCTCACACAAATTCAGGTTATACTTCTTTGAAATACAATTTTCCAAACCAAGGTCACTGCTGTGAAGGCAGCAGGCTCTCACATCCCTGAATGAGAAGAAGCCTTCTGTATTCAGAAACAGCTGCAACACTCTGACATAGAAGTAAATATCAGGTCTCAGATACATTCAAGGTCAGGGTTGCTTTTATTATCTACTTGGGACTGAACCGTAAAAAAAGATGACTCGAAACACCGTGACATGCTTCAGACAATAAATCATGTCAGTATAAAAAAACACAGAATTGAAGGTAATAAAAAAAGTTAAATCAACATAAAAGGATTCACATAAAAATACAATAACATACTGTAAAATGCACAGTATGTTGTAATGTGAGCTTCAGGAAATCTACATTTTCCTCCTAAATGCAACATAAACAGTACGATAATCACATTTACACCCAAAAATCTGGGTTTTTCTTCACAGTATTGGCCAGTAAAGGTGTGAAGGCAGAGAATGAACAAGCAGATGTTCAGTAAATGGTGCCCAGTCACAGTCGGTCTGGTATGGAGCTGAATAAAAAGCACTGAGACAGATAAGGGAGGGATGAGCAGCTTCGTAACGCTTCCGACTAATAAAATCTTTCCTCTTAATCAGTAATGAACTCGGTGATCCATGGCTTCGCCCCAGGTGGTAAAATGTGAGGTAGGAGAGAGACAAAAGAGTGAATGTGGAGACTGTAAAGAGCTCTTACTGTGAGAAACTCATTTTTAATCCCCACCCTCAAACCTTAATTGGAATTGAAATCTAACTGAGTTACCTCAAAGGAATTAAACATTTTTGGATAATTTCTTTTTCTTTCTTTTTTTTTTTTACAGTTGTAAAGTGATTATACAACTGTTTTTCTTGGCAAACATTCAATACAATATTTATTACATAAAAATAAACATAATTTCTTCTTTTAAACCGGGTGAATTCAGCTCAATGAGCCTTAAATTCCCCCTGACACAGAATTAGATTATCAGAGTAACGACGCCAAGTGAAACTGGGTTGGCTGTTTTTTTTTTTTACTTATATTAATGACACCATTTTTTTAAGTGGTAACATCAGAACAGAGGGGTTTTGTGAGTGTGTGTGCATGTGTGTCAGACGTCTGTTTACTCTGAAGAGAAAAGTCAGACAGAAAAGACGCTGCTGGCAAGTGCAGGAGGGGAGGCTATCTTTTCCTGGCTTGCTGGAGGAATGCATTTTCGGTTGTTTTTGGACAATATTGCCCAATTTTGAGGCTGAGCGTGATGCTCCATATTTCAGTGTTTTGACTGGCGAGACGTCGACACGATGGACCCAGAGCTCAGGTACCCAGAGGTGAGGCGTCAGTGCGCTTTTATTTATAGAAACCACAACATTTCTTTCTTTAGGAAGGTGTTGAGTGAGTGTTTTGACATGCGGGCCTTCAGCAGTGGCTGAATATTTTAATGCAGGAAAAAAAAAACGTCCTAAAGTTTTTGTCATAGCCGGAGAATCAACGGAGGAGAGTGACGCTTGTGTTTTATCGCAAAGTCCCAGGAGTGTCTGCTGCCTCCTGGGAGAGTCGAGGCTCGGAGAAACAGAAACGCATCCTCTGGGATTTAAAGTGTGTCAGCCGCTTGTGTGTGTGTTGACTGAGTGTTGACTGTGGCTTCTGTGAGAGTTGAACACAGGACTCCGAGGTTGCGCGGTGCACGGATCAGCCAATGGAGAAACAGGAAGCGCTCGTCTCAGCTAAAGAGACGCTTTATTTGAGGAGATGAGGGCGTTCGTATCGCATAATGAAGCGAAGAAAACGGGAAATAAGAGCAAAGTTTGTGTCCAAAACAACAACATGTTCATGTCGTTGGGTTTGGGCTGCATCTTATTTCAGCATCTAGTAATCCTCCAGAACTCAATTTTAATATCACATAAGACAGAAAAGCAGCAAATCGTCGCAATTATAAAGCTGCAAATAGGCAATGTTTGTTTTTTTTTGGTTAAAAGTTGACAATCCATTAACAAAATAGTTTCGAATAATAACATTTTATTTCCTGTTGACAACTATTTATGGTTGGTTGGATCCTGGTGGTCTGATGAAGACATCTTCACCCAAGCTAACGAAGCTAATGTGACTCAGGAGTCTCTGCAGGCCGAGACGTCACACGGTTTCCAACCGTGCAGTTTGTTTTCTGAGTGTTTCTGTAGCGGCTCGGCTGGCTGAAGCCCCGTCACGTCCTGCCTGCTGGTTAATGGGTCAGTCGGGAAACCCTGACCTACATTTTTCTGGGTCAAGGTAGTGGATCTTTTCACTCTTCGGTCCACTGACTGATTTGGTTTGTTGAATCCTGGCTGACAGATTTCAGTTTGTCTTTTCTGTTAGCTGTCGTGTTAAGTTATTTAATTTTGATCTAGAAAGTTCACATGCGGTTCGTTTTGGAAACCTGCGTGTGAATTAAAATATGCGTGTATTTTCATGGTGATGATTAATCTTTTTTGCAGGTACCTGCTTTCATGTGCCAGCTGCACTACTCCCACACACAGCTTATTGTCTGTGCAATTTAGCATTTCTATAAATGGACATTTAGGCCTTGAGCAGATTTAAAGCATTCCCACAGTTCAGTGTCTGAGGCCCCTTCTGCTGCAAAACACACGGAATATGAATTAATACTCAAGGAGGGGAGTGTTGTTTCTTTTATTCAGATTATTTACAGGTTGGTCCTTGAGTGTATATCCTTTCTTTATGAGCGGTTAGACAATGACTTCCTTCATTTTTGTTGGCTCTTTGTGAAAAGCTTATGTTTTTGAGAATCTGGAGGAAAACAGGCACTTTTGTATATATTTATACATATATTTTTTATATATATATATGTATTTACATTTATTTATATATATATATATATTTTTATATATATTTATTTACATATATTTATATATACATATATATTTATTTACATATATTTTTATATATATTATTTTTTATATAAATATATTTATTTACATATATTTATTTATATAAATATTTCTTTATATATTATACTTTTTATCCCACTTTAAAACGTGTGATAAAATGGTTTTATGAGTTTGAAAAAAATGGTACTAGAGAAGAATTTTCATAACAATCTGCTCCAAATATATAAAAGTATCTAATTTAAATATGATTACAAGGCGGGGGTATGAAGTCATAATAACAGGTGGTTTTCGCTGCGTGGAATCAGCGTTGGTCTGAAGGGCTCTTAAGAAGACAATCACGTCCAACGGAGTAACGTCCGGCCGTGTAATTAAGTGACGATGCAGCGAAACACTTTCCTCTGTATTTCCAGACTTTAACCGTCTCTTATCAGGACTTCACCTCGGATCCTTCAGGGTCAATTAACCCACTTAGGAGCCTTCCTTATCTGAAACACACTATTAAACCAAATGTCGGTGGTTTTAGACTCGAGGCTCTGCAGGTTTCCGTCCAGTCAGCGGGTTAATTACATTCACCTGGCGTCCCAGGTGTCCGTCGGTCCCTGATTAGGCAGCAGAAGTGGTTTGGAGATGCGAGGAAGAGGAGTCTCCACTGTTCTTCGTGTGACCCATAAAAACAAAGTGCTGCCTGCTCGCTGCCTCTGGTACAGGCTGCACAAGTTGGAAGGTTAAAAGTAAAGCTGGTAGAAAGAAAAACTTCCTCAGGGGATTGCGTTTGATTTTTCGAGGAGGCCAAGAGGCTCAAAACGACCTAATATTTTATTTTATATTTAAGAAAAAAGATCATAAAACGTGTGATTTAATTGTTTAATATAATCTAACCTTCTCCAGTGAATCAAATCAATGGTAATAAAATCATTTGTTTCTGCAGCCTCCATATTAGAAGCTGCTACAAAGCAAATGCACACACACAAATCAACTTTTTAAACTTGAGGCATGAAAAATACATGCAAAACGTGCACGAATGCTCGGATTGGTAATACACGAGCAAATGCACTCGCTAGTTTGTTGTCTGAAGATTTCAACCTCGGGGACGTCAGTGAACTTCCCAAACACCAGCAGAGGTCACAGGGAGCGATAGAGAGATCATTTCCATGTGCGCTCTGATTCCCGTGTTAAATATTTAATGAAGAAGAGCAGAGAGTCCAGCACCGAGCTTTGAGGATCCTTATCCTCGCTCTCTTTTCTACAGCCACCCTCCTCCACGGCCTCCATCATCCTCAGCCTCTCTCCATCCACCCTTAACGCTCTCTACTTCTTTCCTCGGGATTTTCGATCCAGTCTTCACTCGAGCAGAAACACTCGCTGTTTCAGTTTCCACCGAGCTACACTCACAAGTATCCCTCCTCCACCTTTCAATCCTTCAAAATGTGTACGCGTTAGGCTCGAGGAGGATGACATAATCCAATGAGCCTGCATCAGGAGTACTTTTACTTTTGGTACTTTAAGTATTGCTGATACTTTTCTGTCCCTTGTAGAAGCATTTGGTCCTTAAAGTACAGTCAAACGAGAAGATGCACACATGAAGAGACAAATATCCGCAGGCTGGTTTCTCTCATGTCGTCCATCTCTTTTTTTTAATATTTATTTCCCCACCTCCTGTTCCCCTCATTATTTTTGGATAGTGGGCACAGTATGTGTGTGTTGGCTGGAGGTTTGTGTCTTCGGGGGTTTTCTGTGTGACACCTATCAGTTTGCATCCAGTCACTTGGCAGAAAGAAAGGCCAGCTGGTTACGGATCTGCTCGATTGTCTCGCTTCGTTTCCCCTCCGAGGAGATTTCACACGGAGCCTCGGGTACGGTTCACTCTCCGATGACGCGCACCGCTATAAGCCAGTTACTAGTCCCTGAAGTGATACTGTCGGAGTAGTAGAGTGACATCATCGGGGATAAAAATACCACAGAGGGCAAGACCGAGTCGCGATGGGAATATTACACCGCAATACAAATATTTAGTCGCAGGAAAACTGTAAATATGAATACCATGTGATGGGATGATTTCATACTTTTAATTAAATGAAGGCGTATGCAGCATCATGTGTCAGGAAAAACAGATTCATTAAACCAGACGTGAGTTTTAGTTTAATTAATGACGAAGATAATGACTTTTTAAATGCTTTTAGCTCCTGTTGCAGATTTAATGAATTAGTCTGTCTCGGAGTATGTGTGTATGGTTCGTTGCCTTTTGGAATTTGTCTTCCTTACCAGTGGGGGAAAATAACTAAGTACATCTACTCAACTACTGGTTTGAGGTACTTTCGATGTCTGCTACTTTATACTTCTAATCCACTTCAAATAAATTGTTAAAAATGGAAAAATTGTCCTTTTTACTCCACTGTATTAATTGTATACATTTAGTTACTAGTTACTTTGTAGATTAAAAGTATATTTTGATGCCAGGACTTCTTGTTTTTTACTTAACTGCAAGATCTTATTACTTCCACACAACTGTTTCTTACTTATCTTATTCACCAATAAACGATTGTTGACTTTTCAGTATATACTGTTTATTCATTACTCTTCATTATATATAATTATTTATATATATACATATATATGAATATATATACATATATATAATTATATATATAATGTATTATATTATATAAATATATATATATAATTATATATATATAATGTATTATATAAATATATATATATATACATATATATATAATATATTATATAAATATATAATATAATGTATGATATATATTATACTATATAAATATGTATAATATAATGCATTATATTATATAAATATAATGTATTATATATATTATATAATGTATTATATTATATAAATATATAATATAATGTATGATATATATTATACTATATAAATATATATACATATATAAATATATATAAAATATAATATAATATAATGTATGGATAGATAGATTTGTACAGCAAAATAAATTAAAATATACACTAAAGTTCCCGAAGATAGTCATATAGTGACACCGGATGTTTGATTAAATTAACAAAATAAAAGCCTATGACAAAAACAAATGATATTTAAAAAAAAAATGTAACTACTAAAGAGTGAATCTAAAAGAGCTCTGGTACTATTATTCTACCAAACAACAATGTATATTGTAGCCCTATAAAAACAATTGTGTGGTTGTGTTACCAAACACCGAAACTCTGTGATTTATTTTTGAAAGCCCCACCCGGAAGTCGTCCGCGTCGTGATTCGCTCCAGCTTCACGCTCGTGCCGCTAAATTGACGCGCCGACAGGTTTCGGATGTTATTACCGGGAGAGCCGCTGCATTGAAGGACCGGGACCTTCGCTACGATGACGGCGTCCAAAGATCCGACCAAGAAGAAGCCGAAAGAGGCGCAGCAGGATGAGGTATTCACAGACTGAGGAGGGATGCACTCCTTTTCATTCATTCATCTGAGTGGACAGTCATCCTATGAAGGACATCAAGGCAAACTATGCTCACTAGATGATTGGAATATTATATTAATTCATTTTTATTATTGAAATATCCTGCAAAAAATTGCATTAAAGTGCAGTCATTAATATTTTTTCTCTCTCTCTGATTTGTGCGTAAACATTGATTTAAGGTGTAGATTTACTAATGCAATTAATGCAGACTATATAAGACTTGTAAGCTGCTTTTGGTGTACAAATATTGTCGCGTTTTCGGGAATTGGTTCAGTCTCAGTTGTCAGCTGTGGTTGATGTCTGTGAGATCTCAGATCTGGACCATAATACAGTTGTGCAGCTGCAGAAAACCCCTTAAAACAGAGAATAATGTGATGAAATACGATTTTTATATAGTTTAAATAGTTAATTATGTTGACGGGGGGATGCCAAAGGCATGTCCATTTCTTTATATTGCTTTGTTTCTGTAGGGTTGAGGAAGTCTTGCTAAAATATTTGCAAGGAAATCATATTTTCAAAGGAATGAGAGTCTTTGACAAGTTGGAGTTCTTTCAAATGGGCGTCAACAAAGCAGTTGTGTTGCATACGACATAAAAAGGGATTTAAACGAGATATTGAGGAAACACAGGTACAAATAAAAGACGCATATGAATACGAGTCTAAAAAATAATGTAAAATGTAATAAAGCAGGGGGATAAAAGTTACAGCGCAAAAAGACTTCTCCAGTTATGAAAGTATTCGTCAAACTCTTTGGATTTTACTTTTATTTTGGTAAAAAACTTGCAGACAAACAGACAGTTTCCAGTTTAAAGTTTAAAGTTTCCGTATTTAAGTTCAGATGTTTTGTTACATTTTTAGTCCTAAACATTTATACGGATATTTACGTGTTTGTTCAGGTAAAGACCTGTCTGGATTTCCATCTCGCGGTCTTCTCTCCTCTTCATATTGTCGATCCATTTCTGTGTCTTCATCCCGTTAACTCAATACGCATACACACACACACACACACACTCATAAACACACACTCATAAACACACACTCATAAACACACACACTTGCTTGCTTTACTTTCCACTGAAGTGAGTCTGATCAACAGACTGTTGCATTGAACTGTGTCTGCTAAACTTGCTTTTTAGGCACGCACACACATACACACACACACACACACATACACATACACATACACACACACACACACACACACACACACACACAATCAGCAGTGGGTAGAGGCTTCTTTGCACACCACTGAGCCATCGACTGCTCTCTGAGAATTAGTTCAACATCTCGGAGCTAATTCTCTGCATGCTGGCTCTGTGTGTGTGTGTGTGTGTGTGTGTGTGTGTGTGTGTGTGTGTGTGTGTGTGTGTGCGTGTGTGTGTGTATATATCAGTTTCTCTTGCTTCATTAATTAAACAGTTTCCTCCTCACCCAACAGAACATGTGATACAGATTGTTCTGGACACATTTGTGCCTTTTTATCTTGATGAATATAATCCTTCAGTGACACTGAAGTCAGTACTATATATGGTAGTAGTATTACTAGGAATAGTACAGTGTACTCTACTGTGTACATTATGTTCTTTAATAGTTTGTATCTTGGAAGCCAAAAGGATTCAGGCGGTTTCAAAAGACTTATGCATATTAAAGTTCCTGCAGTTTTTGTGCAGATTAAACAAAGGGGATAACATAGTGAGCGTTAATTTAAGAGCCATGCTAGCTGTTTCCCCCTGTTTCCAGTCTTTGTGCTAAGCTAAGCTAACCTAACCAGCTGTGTGCAGCCTTGTGGCCTCATTCACCGACCGTTCTTCATATGAAATGTCTTCCTAAAACCCACTTTTCACCGTTATCTGACCTCTTATTTGGCACATTTACACCTCAAATGGGTGTTGTTGCATTTTGTGCAATTACATAATATAAATTTGAGACGTTTCTGTCTCCAAAAACAAACCCCGTACCTTGAAAGCAACACGTGTCTCCCGCTCCTTTGTCCACATGGAAGTTTGACGCAGGAAACAGTCAGTGCTCCTGTAAAAGAGTCAACATTAAACTGGACACGTTTGATGTGAGGAAGAGGCTTCACACTGTCTTCTTTGATGTATCGCTCCGTCTTTTTCTCAAGCTCTGAAGAATGGTGAATTAAACACCATGTGACAGCTACCTATTACAGTTCCCTGCAGTGTCGCTGCTGGAGAGCTCGTCCACGCCCGGCTTCTCGCCAAATCCGGGGGTTGAACTAAAAACCCTCCTTGCGTCATTTTTCTCCTTCTTTTTTTTTTTTTTTTTTTTTTTTAAAAAAAGTCTACAGGTAACTTTCATCACTCTAGCCTGAAGCGAGTGGAAAGACGAGTCCAGAGAAATGATGCAACCCGGTGGCTTCTCGACAGCCGGGTCACAGATGTCATCAGACTCCTGGATTTAAACATCCCGGAGTCCTTGGTTCAGATACGAGCGTCGACATTTTTCATGTGAAACAAACAAAATGGGATGAGTGTTATAAGAAAAGCTGCGCTTAAAAACACAGAATATCGCCTCATTATATTCAGACGAGAGGAATTAAAGGTAGTTTTCTGATTTGTTTGAGAACTAGTTCTTCCAGAAATCAAGTTGCCTTTTATTTCACTTTCTTTCTTCGACGCTGGTTTTATAATCGGACATCAATTTTTAGAAATGATGCGCAGGATGTTCTTTCTGTGGAGTTGGGGAGAAGTGATACAGGATTACGGTAATCTGTCTACAAAGAAAATAAAGAAAATTTAAAAAAAAACATGGAATATGTCAGACAATGCGTTTATAACAAAATTACACACGTCTCCTTAGATTTATCTTTTTGAGTTAATTATTAATTCCGCTGCTGGTTTTCAAATCGTGCTACTCTTGTTAGAAGTCCCTTTTACAGATTTAGGAAAATAAATTACATTCAGAGCATTAATATGCATCAAACAGCTGTTTAAGACTAATGTCCACCTGTCGCTCTCCCTCAATGTGTGTTATGAATGAGGCACTTTTACATTATTATCGTTTTTAAGTCCAAAATCAGCTGAAAAAATGTGATTGCCGTCATCTAATCCTGCACACGATTGCAGCAATTCTAGCTTTGTGTTTTCGTGTGTGTGTCTGCAGGAGTTTGTGGACGTCAGCCCCCCACAGAGGAACTGGAAGGGCATCGCCATCTCTCTGCTGGTGATCGTGGTGGTCTGCTCGCTCATCACCATGTCGGTGGTCGTCCTCACGCCCGGTATGTTGCGTGTGTGTGTGTGTGTGTGTGTGTGTGTGTGTGTGTGTGTGATAGATTTGACTTTGCGTTCACTGTGCTCTTCTCCCAGCGGAGCTCCCCAGTAACGGCCAGTCCAGGCTGACTGTGGCGGATCTGTACAAACCAGAGTTCGCCGTCCACGACCCCGAGGCCAAGTGGATCAGTAGTGAGTACTGCAGAGAAAACTATCGGAGTAACCAAATCCACGGATATGATTTTTCATACATTTTCTCATTGTTGTCGCTGTCCTCAGTCCAAATATAACGCAACTAATCCTGAAAACGACAATACGCGGCATGCCTGGCTGTCGCGTGTGGTGACTCTGCTAAAAGCTTGCACTACGTTTCCCAGAATGCACTTGACCGGTCCCCAGGCACATTTAGCATTCAGCTGTCAGTGAAGAACAGATTAGAGAAGGAGAGTTTTTTTTCTGATCATGAATAAGTGATATTCATGTCACCTTGTGTCTTAGCTGCAGTGCATTCTGGGTGATTTTGAGCAGCAGTGCATTTTGTTGCTTGTGAAATCAACTTTCAATTCATAAGAAACATAAGTTTCCATTCTTCTCTCAAAAGTGTCATGGTCTTACTTTAAACGATGAAACTGACGATGAACGCACAAGTGAGGAGAAGTCGTTAATTAAAGCGTCAACGAAAAATAAAAGTCAAAATAAGCTCAGGTTGTAGCTCAGGAGGAGAGGGCAGCGTGACATCGTGGGGAAGAGAGTGATGGTGATGTAACAGAGGAGAACAAAACAGGGTGACACAGAAGAAAGCAAAGAGGTCACGTCTGAGAAAAACACGGTTTGGGGTTTTTATCTTCTGAAAATGAAATATTTGTGCTCTTTCGTCAGGCGTCGGATGGAACAGCTGGTCATGTCAATTTAAAACAGAGTCAGGTTGGACATCAGTGGGGTTTTAACACCTTTTACTCTCATTTCTCACTGAAAACAGACTTTATGAGGACACGGTCATTTCAGAGATGGACTTATACTAACGTGAGTTTGATAAAAAGCCAAATATTGTCCAGGTGAATTCATCAAACTTAAAGAAAACAAGTAAAGTTTAGATCACTGTGGGAAGACGGACTCCGTAAACTGTAAATTACAAGCTTTTATTCACCGAAACCATAGTTTATAACAATATCTCATATAGAAGGTAAAAAAACATATCATATAAAGAGCTGGGACACTTTTAGGAATCCATGATGCATCTGAGGTCACATGCAGGTTTTTAGGGAGGTATTGAGTTTGCAATTCATAATAAGTACATTTAATTTATTATTGCAATGTTTCAGTTTTATTTCCTGTAAGATCTAAACATTTTAAATGCTATGACATCAATTTATAACAAATTGAATCACAAATTACTGAAACTGAAAGCCCACTTTAATAAAAACATATTTTAATTAAATCAAAATAAATATCTTTGCATTCAATTATTAATTAGATTTAATAGAAAAAACATAAATATACATATTGGATGTTTGTTATAGTGTCACATACAAGACATACACTATTTTATGGGCAGTTAAGAGTTTTTCAGCCCTTAGGATGTTCAATTTAGTTTATTTTTTGAATCTCTTTGTTATTTATCGCTGCACTTGTTCGCATAAACACATAAACTCCTGCTGACCTGCACATTCAAACACAGATGGCTTCACAGTAGACGGTAGCATCAACAGCCTGCAGTGACTCAGGGTCGTACAGCCTCCCACCTTGGGATAAACCATATTAAATAAACAATAATAATAATAAAAGCAACAACAACAGCAGTGCTTATTGGTGTGAAACGTTCACAGGAAATAAACCCGAGCTTTAAACTTGATCCTGTGCTTATTGCATCTCCGCTCGATACACATTCAGTTCTTAACTAGGCCTGGATTAAATTAAATATTAAACCCAGCCATTAGAATAATAAAAGCAGGCCAGTGAAGATGCATTTATAAATGAGAATGAGCTGGATAATCTGATCTTTTCTGGTAAATTATTCCCGAGTCTTCAGCTCCTGCAGATGCAAACCAGCAAGCATGAAAAAGAAAATCTTTTAATCATGTCTCTAGATTTTACTGGAAGCCAGAGGAGTTAGAATGCTGCATTAAAATAGCAAAACTTACCTGGACCTGGAGTTAATGCACCATGACATCGCCTCTCTCGCCTGTTTATCCCCCGAAGATGTACATTTTATGTTTCGGCATTTAACACACTTTGCTGAAGTAAGTGGAAGATCGTGGTTGGGACGAAATATCAGAAAAGTCAAAAGTAACTTGAAGCACGAGACCAGAAGTGTCATAATTAATATTTAACCAAAACCACAATACTTTCTCTGACATTAACTAAATTGTATTATACGATTTTTTTATTTATTTTACATTTTAAGAATAAATTTGAAATGTTGAAAACAGGGTCAAACTTTCAGTATTAGCCCCAGGCATGAGAAAAAAATTATTTAACAATACGATTATTTATTTCGAGTCAAACAAACATCAAACTTTTGAGAATAAATCAAACTACATACACTGAAATGTCAACATTTATTTTCAATCTTTTGACATCGAGGTAGCTCCAGCAAAAATAAAAGATGGCGGACATTTGCACAACGAATGCCAGCAGAGTATCTGCACTTTGTAATATTGTGTATTTTAATTATAATGTGACGTTAACAGTAAAATGCAGTAAATTCTCCCGAGGTTTTTTTCTTTCCTCACAGCGAGAGAGAAATGTTGCTTTCTCTTGAGTCCACTGACCTTTCTCCTCCCCGATCTTCCTCCGGGCCACGTCACCATTACCTCATTACATTTCCTTCACACGTTACATAAGATGGAGGTGCGGGCAGCGCAAGCCTTGACACCGTGTCCCGGGGACTTTATTCTGTCGCCGCGCAAGACAGCGTCATTCCTCCTCGTTGTTCATGCTCGCGTCCAAACGTGGAAAATCTCAAATGTCATTTCACTGGCGTCTTGACAGCGGGGACAGATTGTGTTTGCGTTCGAGCTCCGAGAAGAAGGAAAAAAGATCAAGGCAGAAAGAGAAGGAAAATAGCAGCTGTAGCTGGAGGAGCTGAACATGACGCCCACATTATAGCTTTAATGGATAATTTAGGGGAGAAGATGACTGAATATATACCCACAACACCTTTTTTGGGGAGGGACAGAGGTGGAGGGGGACAGTGAGAGATGGTCTTCCTTCTCTGGATATGAAACAAAGATGCACCACCTGCTGCGTCCTTCGCTTCCACTGAGAGATAATACTAATGACTCGTCCTGTGGCCTGTGGCTTCTCATTAAGGGCTCTGGTTGGGACGGCCCCTATCTCACACACACACATACATTCATGTTTACGTGTGCTTGTGGGGACCTTATTTCTATCCTTTAAAGCGGGGACACACATTTAATCTCAACAAGATTTCAGATCACGAGTCGTCACCCAACTCTGCTTTTGAGACAATCGGATCGATAGATCAGTAATGAAATGATGGATTGACTTTATATTGTTAGCTAGCTGAAGGCTTGCATCACCTGGGAGAATAGGAAGTAACTTGTTTTGTAGCACTGTAATGAATTTTTCAACCCAACGGGGTCAGCTGTCCCATTATTACCTGATTTTATTGAGATTGACGATGAAGTTGGGAAATTACGGCCGATGTGTTGCGTGGTATAAATCTAACGTAGGCCGGGCGATGAGAGCCCCGAGTAGACGAAACGTGGTGTGGGCCTGAATTTACTGCCGGGCCTCTTGGAGGTGTTGTGGATGTAATTCAAACAAGTCTGTGATGGAAATCTCCCCTGACATCCTCCAACTCATTTCCCCTTCTCTCCTCTAACATCCGACTCAGACTTCAGTAGCTGCTCGGCCCTGATTTAAAAGCACAAGAGACACTTACGGAGGAGAGACCGAGCAGCTTGAGGTCCCAAACTCTTGGAGAAGCTAAACAATATAAGAAATAATTAAGATGCGAGATTGAAGCTGCTTGCGTTCTAACAGGCGCTTGATATCACGGAGAGCATTTTTCCCAAACCCGTTCTCACACAATAAATAAACAACAAATAATTTTCCAGAGAAGAAGAGCCTCTCTCAAAAGTATGTCCTGTGGTTCGCTTTGTATGTTTAGATAACGACACTAGCTTTTTTTAAAAACTTGTTTTTTATATTGTTGTTTTTTTAATATTTATGGATTTTTTTGCAACTTCTGACAAAAACCTTGTTTCCCATAATTCCTAGACGCTCAAGTCCATTGAGTCCTGAAACCAGGAAATGAGTCAGAATTAATACACTTCCACTTCCCTCGTCTCCAAGTCAACGAGTTTTTTAAATTAGTTTTTGGTTAAATGTCTGAAATAAGGTTTGTTAACAAAAGCTGAAGCTGATTTTAACGTTGTATTTTACGATAGATAATATGTGTCGGTAAATGAATAAGTAACAGGTGTGTAAATGAGACCAGAGGTTGTCGGGGCTGGTCGTTATGGTGACGGGAAGTCATGTCACTCACGTTAGTGTTTGGTGATTGCATTCACGCTTCAAAAACATCATAAAAGTTGTGTTCAGATCTTAAAGTATTATAAACGTTTGTTTATCTAATCTAATGAAGGAAACAACAAAAATACGTTGGTGAATTTTAAGTATATGGACCAAATCAAGTCAGGTTAAGTTCAGTATTTTTGCTCAGCATGAAGCCTCCTTGTTTCCTGATCTGCTGTTTGTTTTGTTATACAAACACAACACTTCCTGTTTCTGTTTCAAAATAAAAGCCCTGGCATTTTTAGTGGACAGAATCCCCAAAAGGCTTTTATTGTGACCATGTTTTGCACGCAGAACAATAACACTACAAATCCAGACCAGCAAAGTGCTGAAAATAGAACAATTAAATTGTTAATTTTATTTAATTTAAGAGATGGAAATATACACATTATGCAGAATTGAATACCAGCTTTTATTCGACAACTGTGAAGACAAATAGCAACACTTTGCAGGCTTTGGTGTCGGGCAGAAGCATGAAGCAGTACCGTATTTTATACTGTTTCTTATTCATGATCAACATTATGAATGCTACACTGACTTTTGAACCAGATAAACATATTTCAGTGGAGATGGTTTCGTTGCTTATTTCTGTTTTGACGTTTCTGTATGCTGCGTATTCACGGGGTCAAGGTCGTAGTGAATTATTCATGGAGTCGTTCTGTATTCCTAATGTACCGTTAATGTAAACAGAATGCGTTTATATCAGATGAAGAAAACATTCAGGTACTTACATAAGAGAGAAATATAGTGTGTGTGTGTGTGTGTGTGTGTGTGTGTGTGTGTGTGTGTGTGTGTCCAATCAGAGCGCGGCATGGATGAGTGCTTCACACTGCTTGGCTTGTCATCCGTGATTGCTAATGAGGTTTGCACAAACAATAGGTTACATCTTTAGCAGTGACCCATACGAGTAAAACAACATGAATAATGCATTCATTATGTTGATGTTGTGTAAAATATGTGGAGACAAGAAGCAAAAAAAACAAGAGCAACTCTTTCTGAAACCATGTTTAGTTTTTATTGAGTTTTCCAGTGTCGAGTGATGCTACTGGATTTTATTTAGCTAAAGATCAAGATAATTGAAAAGAAATCAAACAAAAATGGCTGTTTGTGCTCTAAAAAACTATTTATTTGATGCTTTTTCACATGCATATGTACTTTTTTACACTTTATCAATGCACATTCAAGCCTGTTCTCCTGCAGCTGTGATTTTCTTCTTCTGTAATCAGCCACAAATTCACTTCAAATGAGTTTTGGGAGTTCATCGGGGCGGGGGGGGGGCGGGAGAGGGAGGAGGCACAGCTGCTTCTGGTTCAGTTTGATAGGGATCTTAGTAACGGGAAAGAGTTTGGATTCAAGATATTTAAAGTAGAATATTACAGACTTATAGAAAGAGCTTGGAAGTAAAGGAGATGCACCATATTGTGTGTGTGTGTGTGTGTGTGTGTGTGTGTGTGTGTGTGTGTTCAGAGAGATGGCCGATAAAACGACAGACTCCCCAGTGTAATGGAAATCACAGAGGAGAGAGTTATTCTTCTATCGAAGCTGCAGCTGCTTCCTGTTTAGAAAAAAAAAGAATAATACCCAAAGGAATAATGTTCATTATCATATGTCTGGCCTCACCTGCTGATTGATCTCATTTTAAATTTACACGTTTAAGGGCCACTTGGAGATCCAACATGTAAATCAATGCATTAAATGGCATTTTAAAGTCATGTAAACACAATGAAAAACTGTTACATGGATTTATTTACCATTAATATGGTGCATTATTGTTTGTTGAAGTAAAACATCTTGTACATTTTACTGTATTTTACTGTTTCTCTACAGGTGTTTTCACTTATTCTGCCTGTCTGACCTTCAGATAACTAACTAAACAATAAGTTGACACATTTGTTTCTGAGAGACTATTGTTGTAGGGACATATTTAGAGCAGGATAACAATTGATTTGGTCCATTGTTCCCCGGAGTTTAAAAAGCTACTGGCAAGTTCAAGTCACACAATGTATCTGGGCTTTTAAAAACAGAGTAAATATAGGTTTCTACAGTCAGAAACAGAAAGTCCAGTACTGGGAGTCTACAGTTCATTTACACATTTTTATATTATAATTTATGTTTATATTTAATTATTTCTTTTCTACAGTATGTGTGCCTAATAAGGGTTTCAAACTGGAAAACCCACAAGTGTGTCTAACGAGCTGAAGTCTTAACGAGCTCAATTAGTTCCACCTGTCGCAGCTCAGCTCTGCAGCTCGACTGAAATCTCACACCGCATTATAATTAGGTTCAAAATGTACACGTGTAGTAACTCGTGTTTTTCTATTTTACAGGTGAGTTCGGCTGGTTGTGTTAATAAATAAATGTTTTTGTGTTTGCGCTCTCAGATTCAGAGGTGGTGTACAGGAACCGCGACGGCCACGTCATCAAGTTCAACTTCGTCTCCAACGAGACGGAAGTCATTCTGACCAACAGCACGTTTGTAAGTTGTTGTTTTTTAAACCCCCCTTTTTTTAAGCTTTTGTTATTTCTGTAATTCAGATATATTATTCATGTTGCAACCTGTTGGCATATAAATGCTACTTGGAGTCACGTAGCAACCTCTGGTCCTGGGAATTTTATCCGAAGCAGAAGTGCCAAAAAAATGCAGTTCCTCAAATGGCCACTTGAGGCTCCAAAAGGGAGTCAATCCCTAAATGCCCAACTTTACAGCAGAAATAAACATTTACAGCCTGGTACAAAAAAACATGTTTGCTCTCTATAGCTGGAGCAGAGGGGGATTTTTATAGAACTCACCTGTTTAAATAATATCAAGGCTTAAAATAAGTAATAATTAAGGGCTTGACAGGTGGCCGTCGTCTCCGGTCTCTAGCTTTCTCCTCAGCTTCACCTCTTTGACTATTTTTAGAGTTACGGAGACTATTTACATATTTTATACAGTCTCTGGTTTTAACTTATTTTTTTTTTAATTAAATGTTACTGTCATTTAAACTGGAACATTTGCAGTTGTGTGTTAAATAGAGTTCACACAGGCTTTAACGGCCATTACAGTACACAAAACACATAATAATACCTGTACTAAAATGCACCACACAAGCTCACGTACCACAAGCCCTATATGCACCAATCGTATGCTGTAAAAATAGATTAATTTTAGGATATTTAGCTATTATTTTCTGCAGGATTATTGGTACATTGGGTACATGCAAGACTTTAAAGTTATTGAAAATCAGGTTCTCAGATTACCAAAAGAAACACATGCAACACTTTTAAGGAAACCTGCAGAGCCCCCGTGCTTCAAACAATATCTTGTATTCTTTTTAACTTACAGACACAGTTTATGTGAGAATATAGGCCTCCGAACTTCTTCTTTTCTTGGCGTGATTGGATCCCCAGAGTAAAGAGAGGAAACGTCTCAGAGCTGCCGGCAGACTCACAATATGATAATATCCCGCTGAGAGCGTTGTGTACCAAGAGCTCTGGCTTTATGGTCGCTAAATCTGCTCGCCTCACCTCAATTTACCTCAATCACCAAGAAGAGAGTGACTCAGTTTGAAACATCATTCCTGTTGGCCTTCTTGTTACGCAATCACATCACTGAGCAGTCAGTGAGATGATCACGTTTTCTCTTCAGATCCTTCAGTGTAATCCAACCAGGACTGTTTGTTAAAAGCAGGACAAATGTTAATGCTGTAAAACCTTTTTATTCTTCTCCTCTCACCTTCTCTGTAAAGCATCTTTTTTTTTTCATAAACATAAGGGTTTGGGTTGTTCTCCTTTTGCAGGAATTCAGCAGAATTGATTTAATGGTTGCATAAGGGGATTAGTTGAGGATGAGGTAAGCTTGTCAGACTATGCAACAAAATCAAAAAGCAGCAGTTAGGAGGAAGCCACTGATTTGACCCCCTAAAAAAACATTTCAAACTCCAGCTGCAGCACCTGGCGCAGCTTTCATTCGTGAGATCCTGACTATAACTCAGCTGAATTAACGGACTTTTTTAAATGTGTTATTGCTCGCAAAAGAAAACACAAGAACCAACATTTGTTTGATCGTGATCCATAAAATATCTGTCCACCTCGTCCTCTCCAGAAATGTCAAAACCTGCTCTGGCTCCCTTGTGGTTTTATGGCCTTTAGTTGCTAAATTATTTTTTCCTACCTGCTGTGTTTTATGTCATCGTCATGGCGATGACAGCTGGAGGTATGAACAATGTTAGCTGACACAAGAAGAGCAATCTCAACCTGTCAAATATAAATCAGTTCACGGAGAGAGTCACTTCTTTTCTCATGTTTTCTTCTTTTCTATTCAGAAAATTAGTTTGCAAGAGGCAAACATTTCTATAGTTTGGATCTTCATGTTGACTTTTCCTCTAGCGCCACCAGCTGGTTGATATTTTAGACTTTTAGTGAAAGATCTCTTCAACTATTGGATGAATTGCAATGAAATTTGGTCAAATTTTTTACAAATACCTGCAAAAAGTCTTCAGCCTGAGCCGCACTTTGTGTTTGGTACAAATATTAGCACGCTAACTAAGATGTTGACCAATCTTTGCTAATGTATCGACTACTACTTGTTATGTCTAAGTAGCTATTGAGTGTTTACCATTGTGGACTTTTTACTATTTACTTTGTTGCTTTCTGCTGGATTCATCTAGAGTTTGATGTCAACCACTGAGCACTTAAATGTTGCTTTCCACGGACTATATCAGGGTTTTTTGTCAGTGAATGTCATCGAGCGGTCAAAGAAATCTAGAAAGAATAGTTTGAAGTCTAAGAAATCCTCAGTGATTCAACTAATTATTTAAATTTTTTGTTAGGTGGCCTTCAAGGTGGTAAAGTACTCGCTCTCTGCAGATCTGAAGTATGCGCTCTTCGCTTACGACGTCAAACAGGTGAGTTTCACATTTAAATCAAAATCAACAACTTTGCATGAACCTTGTGATTGTGAGTATCTTCAAGGGCTTCATATCCCTAAAATATTTACTGACTTACATAACCTTTTTGCAGAGGTTGTTAAAGCATAATAATGTGTACAAGTATTCGAAAATACAAAAATCTGACATGTTTTTCATAAAAATCTACAAAAATAAGCGCAAAACAAAATATTTCTAAATGCAGCACTCCAAAAAGATATTTCTAACTAATAAATAATCTAGCTGTGGTTGTTTTTAATTCAAAATATCATGCAAACAACAATCTCTGCTTTTAAAAGGTTAAAAAAAAAAATGACAACAGCATTGTTGTGCTCTGATTAGTGACCACACACACGCTGTGATCGGAGTAGTGATCGTCCTCTTCGCCTTTATTTCCTGGCAGGCTGTTATTTACATGGCGATACCCAAGAGAGCTGTCAATCACTTATTAGCATGCACAAACAAACCCGCCCACTCGAGCGTATTTATGCTCTTTTGTTGTCTGAAGAGCACTTTTTGCTGCTCTCTATTTCTTTAAAATTGGAATTGACTTGAATTTAAAAAAAAAAAAAAAAAAGATGAGCTCTGATGAGTCGGAGGCTGGTGCTGGTTTGTGAGTTTCTGTTTTGTTATCCCTCACGCGTGTGTGGTTTTGTGCGTTCTCATTTTTTCTGTGTGTTAACATTCAGTCGTCCACAGAGAGGCTTTCTTCTCTCCGCGCAGTCAAGGTTTCTTTCATTGATTTTCTTTTTTTTTTTAGATTTGTTTGCAAACAGATGCATCCAGGCTGAGGTTTAGAAACCAGAGGACGTCTGCGTCCTGCGGAATATTCTGGAATATCGAAAACACGTCTCCTCTATTTTTAGAAACGTCGGTTTCTTCTGCGTTATTGTCTGCACATCTCACTCCTCTTCTTGCGTAGCGAGGCTTAATTGATTGCATTCCAGTTTTATTAGTTGCCGGGGCAACGTGAAATCCCCTTGAGGTACGATTAACACAACCTGCTGAGATTTTCAGCTGCTCTCGATTGAATTTCTTAATTTCGTGCTGTATTATGTATGAAGGGAACTCAGCTGTGACGAAGAGGAGTTGAAAGAAAAGACGTTTCGGGGAGGGGCGGGGGTTCGGTGGACATTTCCCAAAGTTTCTATAAATGTCTCAATTTGTGGAAATGTAGATAAAACGACACACAACACATGTTTCCATTTGATGTAATGAAGTCTAATGATTTCATTCTGCATCCGCGGCATTCATGCAGAGCTGAAACTAAATAGTTACATATTTTTCAAAGCTTCTTCTGGGGAAATAAAAAAAGCAACACTGGATGTAAAGATGTTTTTTTTTTTATTTGCAAAGCTTCAGTGCAGGGTTAGTTATTATCCTTTTGGGAAATAAACCACATTTCTCACAACTTAATGCAAGAATGGACAGCACACTCTTCTCAAGTATGTACCAGCCAAGAAATTGTACATCTCTACCAATCACAGATACGTTGAATATCAACGTTTTTGTATTTAATAATTTAATAACTGGTATAACAATCGAGAAAGTCATTAATGTCGGTTGTTTTTTTATTTCTGCTAATTACATTGTACAGTTGTTGTTTGTACTGATCAATAAGTGCGATTTCAATAGACCTAGTCCAAAAGTAACAATAGTACATCAAAGGTATTTAAAAATAAACTGTACATGACAAAAATGCAGAATCAAAACCTATCGAGTTGCATTATGGGAAGTGTAGTTTTCATTTGGAACGCGAGTCACGCTATGGAACTAAAAGTCAGGATATCTCATCCTCTGCTGCATTCATTTATTTTTATTTAATTTATTCTGTCTCATGCAAGAAACCAAATTTATGGAAAATTACTGCAAATTGTTAGAACTGAAGAAATGACTCGACACTGCAGACAAACACCAAGTTGATTAAAATGTATTCTGACACAGCATTTAGATCTAGAGAATAGTTTATTTTAATAAATGACACAAAGAGTGATGAAAAACCCAGTTTCTATTCCTCTGTTTCTTATTTCCCTGCTTTTGTTCGCTGCTCCGGTGACTTTGTTTCCTCGTGTTGACATCTTCCGATATATTTCTCTTTGAATTGGATTGTTTGCATCAAGTAACGAGCTGAACTCTCGTTGCAGATGTACAGATATTCGTACACGGCGTCGTACATCGTTTACAACATCTACACCAGGTGAGCCAGTTCTTTTCTCCACCTGATTCAGAAGCAGATGGTGGTTTTTGCTGTACTTTAATATATATATATATATATATATATATATATATATATATATATATATATATATATTTATATATTTTATATATATATATATATATATATATTGTATATATATATATATATATATATATATATATTTTATATTATATTTATATTTATATTTTTATATATATATATTTATATATTTGTATATATATATTTATATTTATATATATATATATATTTATATATTTGTATATATATATATTTTATATTTATATATATTTATATTTTATATATATATATATTTTTATATATATATTTATATATATATATATATATTTTATATATATATATGTATTTTATATATATATATTTTATATATATATATATATATTTTATTTATATATATTTTATATAGATTTATATATATAAAATATATATTTTATATATATATATTTTATATATATTTTATATATATATAAAAAAAACATTTATATGTGTGTGTGTTGCGTAACAGGGAGGTCTGGGAGCTAAACCCGCCGGAGGTTCACAACGCGGTGCTCCAGCATGCAGCTTGGGGAAGACAAGGACAACAGCTGGTACGTTTTTTTTAATAATCTTTTATTCTTTCTATTGCTTCTCCATCTTTCTTTGTGAATCCACGCTGCCTCGTCTCTCTGGTGGGATATCTTCTTCTTCTTCTGTCAGTCGTCACAGTAAAGTCTCTGTCTGTTAGTCTGTGAGTTATACTTCACATTACACTTATGAAGAGCGAGTATGTTTGCATATGGAAAGGTCAATCAAACACAGGACTTTCACTCAGGCGACTGCTGTTCATGTCCCATGTGAGTCAATGTTGCGTTATTTCACTAGTTTTGTTTCGTACCAAACAGTTATTTTATGTGTAAATCTACTTATTTGAACCCAATCCATTGTTTAAATCTTACCAAGAAGTTTTGTTGTGCAATCAAACCTACGTTGGAAGTTTATTTTGGAAAGACACCATGCATGTAACGAGCAGAAAGTTCATATCCTGTGAATACAGAATAAAACAATTAAAAAAAAAAAGAACAGACACGCCGTCCCTTTACCAAATTAACTCTCTTTTCAAGGTCAAATAAAACACCCCTGCTCATTGTTTCCAATGAGATTCTTTGATTTGTAGTCTATTACTTCGAGAGCATTAATAAAATCAATCTGGGAAGATTGCCTCCTCGGGGGAAGAAGGAGATTTCTTTGCATTAGAGCGTTTAAGTTTGCCGCTTTGTAATTTCTGTGCTTTTTATTAGCAGTTTTAAAGTCGAACAGACTTTGTAGCTTCAGCTGTTCCTGTAACATTTTGTTGAGCATTTGCTGTCGAGGCTGTTCTGATTAAGTCTCTTCCTGTATGTCGGTGTTGCACTTTTCTTTCTGCTAATGCCGGATACCTTTTTATGATAAATGTTTTATTTGATGCCACCAGCGTGATGTGTCTTTATGCAGCAGTGCGGCAGAGCTGAGTTGCTCCAGGTAAAGTTTCCCAACTCAAAATGGCTGCTGTGTGACTAATGGATATTCAGAGCAGAGCTGGGGAAAATAAATAACTCCTCAGGATATTGGTGAACCTGCAGGCTGATCCTGTTTGTATTTGCAAATGCAAATATTAAAACACTGATGGAAGAGAAAGGACAAACACGCGCGTTTTGCTGCGCGGCGAGATAAAAGCAGGAGCTTTAATATGAAAAACAATCTCATCAGAGAGGAAATCAAAAAGAAAAACTTTGACGTTGACAGAAAGTACCTGGCACAACTAATAAAATAAACTTAAGTCCGGGATCATGCATGAGTGTGAGTCTATGATCGATTCCTTCATTATCTCCTCTTCAGATCTACATCTTTGAGAATAACATCTACTACCAGTCAGATGTGAAGAGCAACTCTCTGAGAATCACCTCCTCTGGGATGGAGGGAGTCGTCTTCAACGGCCTGGCCGACTGGTTGTACGAAGGTGTGTGTGTGTGTGTGTGTGTGTCTGTCTGTGTGTGTGTGTGTGTGTGTGTCTGTATCTGGGAGTTTAACAACTAAGAATTGGGGTGTTTAAGTAAGATGGTTTGACACGATGCCTAAATATTTGACAGATTTTAAGCATAAAAACGTTTCCAAAGTGTTTAATCCTGATATATTTATATTTAAATTTTATTTTATTGTGACGCAGTCGCAGGAAACACACTGTAATAGTCACAGAAATTATCGCTAACAGGTCAAAATGTGTAAATAAATCATGATACATAGTCGTCAGTGGTGGAAGGTAACTAACTACATTTACTCTTGTACTGTACTTAAGTACAATATAGTATTTCCATTTTATCCGACTTAATACTTGTACTACTTCACATGCAATATTATTGTACTTTGGCAATTTTTACTCCACTACATTTATTTGACCTTTAGTTACTTTTTACATGAATAAACACACAATATACTTATATGTTGTGACACAGTACTACTAATCTATCCAGTAGTATAAGTATCTCAAATTGTCTCCACATTAACAGGATACAACATTAAAACACTCAAATATATAATATAATTAAAAATATATATAATACAACACTTTTGCATGATGAGTACTTTTACTTTTGATACTTAAACTACATTTGCTGATAATACTTTTGTATTTTTACTGAAGCAACATTTTAAATTCAGGACTTTTGTAACAGAATATATTCAGACCAGGGTATTTCTACTTTTATTTAAGTATCTGAGTACTTCTTCCACCACTGGTACTCATTATTAATCGTGTAATAAGTATATTTTTAGACGATAATAACCAGTTTTTTTAAATTCTGGTGGAACGCGTCAAGCTTTGTGTGCTTCAGTGGTTGAGGATGCACTTTTGAGAGTACACTGTGCATCCTCTGTGTAAAATGTTTCAGAGATTTGTCTTTTGCTTTAAAAGAAAAGCAGCACAGCAGACGAGACAAACGTGGCAGAATGGCAATTTAAAATCAACAACAAGCCTCTGCGATCCATTAAGTCGCTGTGCAAACAAACTCAGTAATGTGCTGATGGTCTTTGCACAAACAGGCCGGGGAATGTTAGAGAATCATTTCTATTTACTGCGTTTTCTCTTTTTTGATTTGCATTTACTTTGGACTGCAACCATTTGGCTGTTTTTTATTTATTTATTTTTAATGAAGGAAAGAGCAGAATAAGTGTTACGTACTCTATTTTACCAATAAAATGAGCAACCAGATGGTCCCCCCCTCAAATTATCCGTTTTAATCATTTTTTGAAGCACTTGAACACCGTTTCCATTATGATCCGACAAGAAAAGCAAAATAAAACTATCAAACAGAACCACAGGTGCAGAAAACCAGCACATCTGTAATAATAATAACAAGTAAAATAAATTAAAAAAACATTATTCATTCAGAAAAAGGAAAGAAAGGACTAACAGATGCTGATTGTTTGTGTTTTTCTTCTCGTCAGAGGAGGTTCTGCGTTCTCACCTGGCTCACTGGTGGTCGCCGGACGGAGAGCGACTGGCTTTCCTCACCATCAACGACTCACTGGTTCCCAACATGGTCCTGCCCCAGTTCACCGGCAACGCCTACCCCAGAGGACTGCAGTACCCGTATCCCATGGTCAGTCTGCTGCAGGGGCATTGTGGGAAATAAAGTCCAGAGAAGTTGGAGAGAAATAAAGAAATCAACCAATACTCCATTATAGAGCCGAAGGGATTTTTTATTTAAGGGTCTGTAGTTTCTGATTTATTTCCTTTTTCTCAAACGTTGCCCAGATTAATCTATTTGGTAAAAGGGAGACGGTGTTTAATTGATTTACTTCCAATTTATTTGGGTATAAATTTATCTTTTGTCTTTCAAAGAGACCAATTTTATCCATTTAAATTGTAGCATTACATACTTCCTCTCTGGAAAAGTTCAAAGCAGAATAAGAAATGAATTCAGAAATGTAATTAATTTTTTACCTGTAAAATTAAGTGCCACTTTTATTAATAAGAAAGAATCTAATATGCTCTGTGAAAGTGCAAAAATCTGCAGCAACATTTGAGCTGCTGCAGTTATACATTAAAATAATCTTAATATTCAGAGGACAAACCTGCTTCTTTCCCTCATTGATCTCCAGTTACGCAATAATAACTTCTTCTTCCGTCTGTGTTCGACACCGTCAGGCCGGGCAGAAAAACCCTGCCGTCAAGTTGTCGGTGGTCAACCTGTTCGGAGCGACACACACTCAAGAGCTGCAGCCTCCTGATCAGCTCAGGCTCAGGTGACACACACACACACACACACACACACACACACACACACACACACACACACACACACACACACACACACAAAAGCACGCAAGGCACAGAGTGACTGTCCTCTCTTTGTCTCCCGTGCAGGGATTTCTACGTCACCATGGTGACGTGGATCAGTAATACTCACCTGGCGGTGCGGTGGGTCAACCGGCCCCAGAATGCATCACTGTTGACGGTGTGTGACGCCACCATCGGCGTCTGTCTGCAGGTGGGCGTCGCCGACGACAACAACAACGACAACATCTCGAGCTCAAACCTGTCGTATAATCAAAGTGAATTTAATTTCCTTCTGTTTAATTCAGAGGCACGGGGACTCCTCGGAGACGTGGCTCTCCATGCAGGTGAAGCTCATTTCTCACATCTCGCAACAATAAAGTGCCGACTTCACACACTTGTATTCTCCTCACAGCAATGTGCGTGCCACCACAGAGGGAAGAGCACAGCAGGAAGCGTTCATGCGTAAAGTGTGTCGCCTCTGTTTGTCCCTGCAGAGACAGGAGCCGCTGTTCTCCAAGGACAGGAGCAGGTTCTTCGTCTCTCTGCCCGTGAAACAAGGAGGTCAGGGAGACTTCCACCACATCACCATGTTCTCCAAAAAGGTAACGGCAGAAAATACAAGGCGACGTCCTGCGTGGTAAAAATCTAGCAAAGGGTGGGTGGTGTAGTTCCTCCTGTTTCCAACTCCCGATTTTCAGTTGCGGAGCGAGCAGGACGAAGTTCGACACTTGACGTCAGGAGACTGGGAGGTGACGAAGATCGAAGCTTACGATGAAAACAACCAGATCATGTAAGTTTGTTTTAATTCTCACATTTAAATACAAACAAAACACCTTTCTCTGCCTGGATCTGAACAGTTCCAGTTTCATTTACTCACATAATCCTGTAAAATGCTGTCCAGCTGTCTAAATATTGTTACTGTACATTAATCTGCGTCCCTTTCCATTATTATTCTACAATTACAATCTTTTATTTGGCCCTGAGCTTCATCTTTTGGCTTCCCACATGAACCGATTATTGATCTGCAGACTCATTACTAAATAATTCAATAGTGTGTCTTATTATAATATTGTGTCCCCACTTCAAACTGATGAAAGAAGAAAACACTTCAGCGAAAAAGACTCATTTTTATTTTATTTTTTCTGATAAAAGCAATTGTCCAAGAAACCTTTTTGTTTGTGCTTCTCCAGCTGAGTCTTTGTGCAGCGTTTCTGTCCATCTCAGTAAAAATACGACCGCTACTACAAAATCAGCTGCAGGAGAAGAGGGTTTTAAAAACCTTAAGAGCCGCGGGGTCTGAAGTCTGTTTCTGGTTGGTCGGCCGCGATGCACAGTGACTCGTGGAGGCTCATCATGTGAAGTGGAGCTCTGACCTTGTCCTACTTTCCCTCCACGCAGATACTTTCTGAGCACAGAGGACGCTGCACAACAAAGACACGTGTACAGGTAGAATACCTTTTTTGTTCGTCGTTTCTCCTCCCGTGTTTTCCTCCTGCACATTGTTGTCTCCGTCCTCTGACAGCGTGTCCACCCTCGGCCTGTTTCCACGGCGATGCCTGACCTGCGGACTGAAGGAGGACTGCTCGTTCTTCGACGCCGACGTCAACCCCGACGCGCAGCACGCCATCCTGCGCTGCAAAGGTCGGAGTCAAAGAATTAAATGCATTGGCGTGGAAGTTTAAGACCCAAATGTAGATTTTTAGATATCAAACGTCCAAAACAGGATGTAGGTTTATCCGCGTCTCCAAACGACAACGCTAAATATTTGATTCCCTTCATCGCAGGTCCCGGAGTTCCAGCTGTGCTGCTGCTAAGTTTGGACGATGTGGACTGTGAGTCGTCTTCATTCTCCTTTTTTTAAAATAAAATCTGTTTGTTTATGTGGTGTTTTGTGTGGGCGGGCAGATGTGCTGTTCCTCTGAAATGGAAACTAGCTTGTAGTAATTATCCTCATCATGTTGTATGAAAACATCAGCAGCTGCTGGATTTGACTCCGTGCCAGACTGCACCTGCAATTTGTCTATTTTATAAGATTTTTGGGTATCGTATCTTTAAATATTCATCAATATTCATCCCCTCGATTGTGCAGTCGACACTCGTGTGCGCGCTCTCTTTGAAAAGATGTAAGAGTGCTGATTCATGTCTAGTTCTTCAGATAATGAAAAGTGGGTTATGTAGAAGACCTGCCTTCTGTGTGGATTAGTGGTTATAAAATAAAAATGGAGTCGTGCCCTTCTGCTGCTGCAGCCTCTGGATGAAGCGCTGAATATTTCATGTGAACTGTTGTCTATATTGTCTTTATTTATGACTTCTTTCCCAAGAAGAAACATGAATATATATATGAGCAGTTTTAGGCTTCTTAGATATTTAGAATAAAGCACTACTTCACATAAACTATACATGCAGATGCATTTTCGTTTCATCTATTGTAGCAGATTAATATATATATTTAATATTTTTATTTATTTTGACAGCGTATTTCATCTTGGAGAACAACCTCCCGCTGCGGTCGGCGCTGGAGACTAAGAAGAGGACTCAGACTGAAATCAGGATGATCGCTAATGACAATTTTGGTAGCCAACGATGTGCACTGCGAGATGAATGATACGAGTGTGTATCCGTCTTCCTGTCTGACCTCCTGTCCTTCAGCTAATGTCTCCGTCTCGTCCTCACAGAGCTGCCGCTGAAGCTCATCTATCCTCCCGACTTCTCTGAGTCCTACCTCTACGGCCTTCTGCTTATTGTGTGAGCCATAACACTTTATTACATTTACATCTTTTCACCGTTTACATTCAGGGCCGCGCCGAGAGCTTCAGCACTTTGCTTCTCTTCACCTGCCGGCTGTACGGTTTAAAGACATTTTCACACACGAGCAGCAGTTATTAATGAACATAAAAGAGGAGCAAATGTAAATGTAGCGACAATTTTAACGTCCTTTAATCCTTTTTGGATGCAGAGTACTTTCAATAAATCTCAGAGTTGTTGGATCAAGTACTACGATCCTTCGCTTAAGTAAAAGTACCAATACAAGAAGGTACAAATACTCTGTTACAAATAAAAATGCATTTAAATCCTAATTTAGTCCAGAAGTACTATCAGTAAAATGCACATTGCACTATTAGATTAACACTGACGCATCCATGCTGGAGTTTTAACTACTTTATATGCTGTTAGCTAGTGTATTGTAGTGGTTCTCAACCTGGGGGTCGGGCCCCTCCAAAGGGACACAAGATGAATCTGAGGGGTCGTGAGATGATCAAGAAGCAAAAAGTTCTGCTGCAGAAATTTGTTGAGAGTTTTCTGTCATTTCTGTTGTTTATAACTGGTTTCCTCTTTAACACATAGCACATATAGTTTTAATGCATTATATAAATGTAGGGGAGTAAAAAGTACACTATAAAGTAGCAGAATTGTACTGAAGCACAGTACTTGTCTTTGTAAACGTTCCTCCTCACAGCGGTGGTTCCCCGGGCGACCAGGCGGTGACGGAGGAGTTCAGGCTGGACTGGGACTCGGTGCTGGCGGGATCCGACCAGGTCATCGTAGCGCGACTGGACGGCAGAGGGTCGGGGTTCAGAGGTCAAAGGTACTGCACGTCCGCGTGGATACTCACCATGGTCCCGTGGTTCTTATGTCTGATCCTCGCCGTCGTCCCTTCTCAGGGTTTTGCAGCAGGTCCATCGGAGGCTCGGCGCTGTGGACGCAGACGACCAGATCGCGGCTCTGGAGTAAGTAAGCGCTTCCCGTCCTGTTTGCACTTTAAGCTGCTTTTATATTATTTAGGGTTTTATTAATGCAACATCCAGTGCCTGAGCAACTTGTCATGAAAGGATAAAAACAACTTTTAAAACCCGCAGCGTGTGGCAGGATTTTTGAATAATTGTAGGTTTGTTGTTTCTTTAAATCAAATTCATGCTTTTAACTTTTAAGATCCTGATTGTGGCAAAGCAAAGCAAAGCAAAGGACGCGTCTGCCTTTAATCCAAAGCACTCTCCCATAGGTGTCAGAAAATATAGCCGCATCATCTTTGATATTTGTTTAGTCGTTACAGGACGGTTTTTAAAGCAACAATCTCTTCCAAGATGTGAATTTGCTAATTTTTTTAATTCTTATTGTCAGGGAAATTAATATTTTGGTGTTTTGCTGTATTGGTAAGAGAAAGCAAATCATTAGAATATGAAAACTTAGTGTCTTAATGCATTCGTTATATCTTAAATCGTACATACCAAATTATTAATCGGGTGTAAATATTGGCAGATTAATTGTTACTGAATGTAATGTTTGTTTAGGAGAGACTTTAGGGTGAAGAGGAGTCGTGTTTAAGATCAGAAGAAGGAATATATTTAAGTTCTGCAGCGAGAACAAATAGTTTCCTCTGAATGTTAAAAAGTTTTCACAACAAAACTACTTTGAAAAGCCCAAATACTGCCATTATATTGTGTTATTTCCTTTAGCTGTAACACGTTAAGACTTTAACACAACAGAAAGTCTTTTGAAACTGAGTCCTTGGATTCAGCTCGGCGAGTTGAAGTGAGTATTGAAAAATAATTTAGTGTGTAGAGACGGGAGGCCTCCCGGTTGTCAAGTGTCTTCATGGAAACGAGATATTTTCTGAAAGTCCTTCTCAGTGTCGCAGTGACTTTAAAGCTCATTGTATCGTCTGTATTATTAATTCACCTGCAGAGCACACGCGCAACATGCTGGTTTTTAAATATAAAAACACAGTAGTTGACGCTCTCTTCTTGGTTTTCTCATTTCTTTTCCCAGCAGCGCTCTCTCGCGCGTGCCCGTGACCTTTGACCTCCTTGCCGCTGGACTTCTGCGCATTAAAACAAACTTCAGAGTCCGCTTGTTCTCAGGTTAAAACGTTTTCCTCCGTGTGCCTCAGATACCTGGCGAAGCTGCCGTTCATCGATCGCACTCGCGTGGGAGTCTTCGGAGAGGTTCGTCTGTCTCTGTTTCTGTACGAGGCTCTCGGTGTTTGACAAGTTTATTAAAAGGATCCAATACGAGGCCCGTCATGAGCCTTAATAAAGCTTACTAATGGTAAAACATCTGTACATTAATGCAGATATTTCACATGCTCACTAGTATCCTGGTTCAACATGAAACATACGTTATTCAAATCGCAAAATATCCAGAAACCTTATTTAATCTGTTAAACTATTTTCAATAATACACGATGATAGTGACAATATAATCCTCTGTATTCCACTTTCCCAGCTTAATATATTCAGGTTTCTTACCTATTTATTTATTTATTTATTTATATATATATATATATATATATATATATATATATATATATATATATATATATTTTTTTTTTTTTTTTTTATATATATATATATATATATATATATATATATATTTTAATATTTTATATGTTTATATATATATTTTATATATATATATATATATATAATTATATATATATATATATATATATATATATATATATATATATATATATATATATATATATATATATATATATATATATATATATATATATATATATATATGTGTAGCATGCACGCACAACACAGGATGCTTCCAACAAACTTAATAAAATGATTGCATTCATGCGTTCAGCTGAGACAGGGGGGACTAAAACCAATTTCTAGAGATGCTTGATATGCTGATAAAGGTCCATATTCAATTTGTTAAATAATTACACTCTGTGGGATAAATATGCAGGAACTTGGACACTGAACACACCTGCATGAGAAATATTGTCGGTGCAATGTTCCCAACTCCTTTTGGGGGCTAAAAATGAAGGAATATGTTCTTGCAAGGGTTGTTTTACTTGGGTGATTTGCAGAGAACTGAGTAGGTACAATAGTTGAGAACGGTCTTGTGAAAAGTGTAATTTTTTCTGCGTATTTTAACACATCCAGGCGTCAAAAAGAGCTTATTTTCCGTTCGTCCAACAGGACTACGGCGGCTTCCTCGCACTGACGATGCTGAAGTCGACTGAGAAGCTGATCGGATGTGCAGCAGCTCAGGCTCCCGTCACCGACTGGTCCATGTACGGTGAGCTAATTTAAAATCACATATCTCCTCTTCTTTAATACACACTGCAGGGACGTGGAGATATGCATTACTTCTTTATCCTACGGGGTGTATTGTCTGGGTAATGTGACTTTAATTATCCTTAGGTTCTGCTTTCGGGAATTCAGGCTTATTGAGTTTCTGGAATGAAAAGCTAGAAGAGCTGCTGCGTGTGATTATAGTTTGGTAGACTGAAATGGGTTTCTAACAGAAGCTGGATCCTGGATGCTCCAAGACGGATTAAACAGATATAAGGTTATTTACGTTGTAGAGCTGTGAGCACCAGCATTTGTTTCTCTTTTTTAAATCAACATGCTGCAACCTTTCTTTTCCAGCGTCTGTGTTTTCGGAGCGATACCTCGGATCACCTTCAACTGAGGAGAACTCATACGAAGTGAGCTGCTTTTACCCATCATCCATCTGTTGCTGGGCTTGTTTTTTAAATATTTTATGTAAAAAACCCTTATCTTTTCCTGCAGTCAGACGCATAAATTTAAAAAAAGAGGTTGCTGAGGCAGCAATAAATCCTCTAATCTGACACATCAGCAAACACAACTGAAAAATCAACCAAATATATTTTGTGAATAAAATCCTGCATCGTCGGGGCTATAACTGCACCCAAAAACATAAATAACATTATGAATACATATAAACAGAAATAATATCAAATGGAAATCAGAATAGTTTTTGAGTCTGACCTCCACGATCCTCAGCTCTCGTTTGCTATCAACTTAATCACCTTTACTGGCAAATTTAACTTAATTTAATCAAGTCAATTCATCTGACACAGTGCACTGGCTGCGCTGGTAATAATGGTTTATTATGTCTGTGAATTTATCATTATGACTGATTCATTTGTACCCTCACTGTCACCACCATGCATGTGAGAATATCCAGTTTTTTATGCAGGAAATGAGCAAAAAGTGCTCATTTTTTAAATCTGATTCGTCTCCTGTATGCTGTAAATCCTCTTGAGACCCCTCAGGTTTATTTGTGACCTTTTGTACCACTGCTGGAGATAAACTGGTTAGTTGAGGCAATATTTTGGCAACAGCATTATGAGAGAATGGATAAATTTTACTTCCAGACTTCAATGGAGCAAGTAAAACTAAACAACTAAAAAATAAATGTACTTTAATTTCAAATTCCTTACTTTTTCTTTTCGCAAAATCTGTATTTATTTATGGCGAGGCAAAAGGTCACGCGGCTCTCAGGGTGAAGACGCACTCTGCTTTGGTTCACTTCACAAACAAAAAACAGTTAATATAAATAAAAAAGACAAACGTGGCCACAAGCATCCTGTCCTCTTGCAACAAAAACACACAAACGTGAATAAAAACCAGAGAAATGCCAGAAGGTGTCGGCTGAAAAGAAACCACACAATCGTCCTCTACGTGAAGGTTGCAGTCGCAGTGTTTTTCCTCCTAAGTGGGTTGCGTTATAACTGGGACGGCTATTTTTGTGACTCTCTCAGCGGGAGGGGAGGGGGGGGGGTGGTCTGCTTTTAAATCATCCAAAGAGGAAGAAATGTGGCACGATCCGATCAGACAATAATCAGCGGGCCACCGTCACTCATCCTCCGAGACTAAAAGAGAAGCAGGCGGGTTATTAAATGTCCGCTTGTTGATGTGCGGCGGCTGACTAGACGTAGACAATCTCCCTCGTTCGACTCCCGACTGGGGAAAGAAAGTGAATGATGAGGTTGAGATATCCTCTAATATAACGGCCACACTCCCCTGAGCAATATGATTCAATCTGGCTTCTTGTTGCAGAGGGAAAAAATACAAGAACCAACAGTTTCTCTGCAAATGTGAGCGCGACACTATAGAAAGGCCAAGTGCCTCAGAAACATCCCTCCATGACCTTTCAAAGGCTCATTTTCTGTTGTCAGAGCTCATTATCACAACAGGAATAAACTACTACTTGTACTTTACTGAAGTATTCCCATTCTATGCTACTTCATACTTCTACTCTTCTTCTTTATTTCACAGCTGTGGTTACTTTTTTACCATTTTAGGAAGCTCTTGTTTCTGCACGATGAATATGACACAGCCAGTTAGCTTAGCTTAGCATAAAGACTGGAAACGGGTGGAAACAGCTAGCCTGGCTCTGTGAAAGCTAACGAGAGACTTTGAGTGATATCAATCCTCTCACTCAACTCTCGGCAGGAAAGAGAATATTTCCCCGAAGTGTTTCCCGGTGAGATTTTAACATGTGATGACATTCATGAAATGCAATGTATTGATAAAGAATTCGTCTTCCAGGCCTCCAAAGTGCTGAGCAACATGAAATCTCTGCAGGGAGGAACTCTGTTTCTGGCTCACGGCACAGCGGACGGTACGTACCTGCGATGAGCCTCTGGAACTCGCTGGGTGAGAGGAAGAGGAGCGTTTGTATCCAGCAAATAAACCGCCCGTCAACACTCATTTTGTTTTGTCCGCAGCAAACGTTCACTTTCAGCACTCAGCGGAGCTCATCAAGCACTTGATAAAGATCGGAGCCAACTACACTATGCAGGTGAGGAGTAAACAACAACAACAACAAAAGAGAGTTTGCATTCCTGAATCGCAATTCAAACTAATTTCTCTGTTCCAAACTACAAAGGAAAGACGTGTATTTTTAAGAGGACACGGATCATTTTCATATCTTTTCTTTCCTCGTTCTTTTTGTGTCTCTTTGTGTCTCTTTAAGGTCGTTTTGTGTCTCTTTGTGGTCATTTTGTGTTGTTTTGTGGTCATTTTGTGTTGTTTTGTGTCTCTTTAAGGTCGTTTTGTGTCTCTTTAAGGTCATTTTGTGTTGTTTTGTGGTCATTTTGTGTTGTTTTGTGTCTCTTTAAGGTCATATTGTGTCTCTTTGTGGTAATTTTGTGTTGTTTTGTGTCTCTTTACGGTCATTTTGTGTCTATGTGGGGATTTTGTGTCTCTTTAAGGTCATTTTGTGTCTCTTTGTGGTCATTTTGTGTCTCTTTAAGGTCATTTTGTGTTGTTTTGTGTCTCTTTGTTGTCTCTAAGTGGTCATCTGTGTCTCTTTGTGATGGCTCTGCCTTTTTTTTTGTAGTTGCTTTGCATTTTTTCACAGTCGTTTTTCTCTTTGTAGACATGTTGTGTCTCTTTGTGATCATTTTCATATCTTTTCTTTCCTCTTGGGACAGATCTACCCAGACGAGGGACACTTCCTGTCGACGCGCAGCCGGATCCAGCTGACTCAGTCCCTCCTTGGTTACTTCAGAGGATGTCTGCTCGACACGTCATCATCACTCGACCAACACCAACGGGACGAGGAGTGAGAGGCAACGTGGTTATTATTGCAGGACCGTGTGTGTTTTATGAATGTGTGTGTGTGTGTGTGTGTGTGTGTGTGCGTGTGTTTTATACCTGTAGCACAACGTGTGATGGACAAAACAAGCTTCTCCTCAACATATCAGATGTAGTTTCTATCGCCTCAGTAGAATAAAGCGCCTGCACTCAGCAAGTATCACGATGCGAATAGAGGTCATTCAGAGAGGTCAGCACCTGAAATATCGCATCTCGCTCACTGCAGAGAAACTGTCACATTTTTGTTTAAAAGTCTACAAAATGTGGGGGATGTTTGGAGTAGGAGGGGATTTAAATGTGTCTTCTGGAAGCCAACACTCTCTCTAAAGCATAACAGGCACAGTCGCCACAAAATCTTCTGAAATCAGCCAAATTCTGGACTTATTAAATGCTATTTTCATGCCTGCGTGCCGCGTAAAGGTGGAATAACGTTAAAAAGTTAAAGTTTTAACAAGTAAAGTAATTAATATTCATGCCGAAATAATCAAACATCTAAATTTAGATTGGACAAAACCATCCAACATCTATTTTGTTTATAGTTCTTCTTCTCTCCAGTATTGTTTTTGTTTTCTAATATTATGTATCAGGCGTAGTTTTGATGCTAATTCCACCAATCTGGTATAAACACAGAAAAAATAAACACATCAGAGAGAGAGTTTCTACAGTTTAAGTGTTGTATATTTATGTGTCGGCAGCTTTGCTGTTTCACAAATGTGTTTCCAGATTTGCTGAAGTCATTAAGCTTTTATTAGACCGCAATAGTGCAAAACAGATGTACTTATTTATTTTTATTTATTTGTTTGTTTACCATTTTATTTATTTTTTTAAGATTTAGCTGAAAGGGGAGGATGAGTGAAATGTATGTTGTCCCGGAGCACGAGAAGGTGTCTTTCTATCTGCAGTAGCTTCATGAGATTGTTGATTAAACTGCAGCAGTTTCAGGTTGTTGTTGTTGTTGTTGTTGTTGTTTTTTTATGTGATATACAGTGTAATCTTGTCACAATGAGTTTGCATTGAATTCCGGCTGTAATGTAGCCGTGTCTCGTGCAAATGCTCATGTTTTAGTCGCTGCATTGTCATATTTGACCTTTTTCTTTCTATGGTTTTATACTTTCTACCGGTCTCCAAAATGGTTAAAAAGCCCTTAATGTTCCTTTAAGTCTCCGCCTCACAAAACGTACCAATATCATTTTTATTCTGTAAACTTGCTTTGAAACTTGTGTCTTAATTTGTTAATTAAAATGCGTTCTGGATGAATTATATCAAGTGTTATTTCTCTCGTGCATTTCCATCTGCTTTAGGCATCCTAAGTGTTACGGCAACACAACAAGCGCGCGTCCTCCGCCGTGATTATGAACAGAAAATGACTGTCGGCCATTAATCACGGTGATGAACGTCCTCGTCGTCTGGAGTTTAATTTTCAAACTGCCATCAACGCACGAGAAGGAAAAACATCTGTTAATCTAAAAATGCTCATAATCCCCCTCCATCCTCCTCCCTCCACTCCCTCCCCCCCCCAGTCGCTTTAGCTATTGGTTGCCATGCCAACGCGTTTGGGTAGCCCTGGATACAGCGGCTGGTGATGCAACGTCCTCGGAGTAAAGCGTGTCCGCTGAACGGTGGAGGAGCCATCCCGCTGTCTCTGAGTCCAATTTAAGGAAAACGGTGTGACGTCATGGTTACGGTTTCTACCTGCGTTTGTTACTGCGGGTCTAACTTTATTTTTATTTCCTGGGGAGGGAAACCTTGTGGGTGAGGGATGAGTACAGAAAGGCTTGTTGTATTTTTTTGGGGCTGGGTTAATATTATATTAAAGCACAATGAATGAGTTGTGTATCGCAGAGGTGGAGGAAGTACTCGGATCCTTTACTGTAGTAAAAGTAGAAATACCTCATTCTGAAAATACTCCATGAAAAGGATGTTCCCCATCCACTAGTCAACTTCCCCACCTCCATATATTCCTGTCCTTTTGTGCCTCTTTGTGGTCATTTTGTGTAGTTTAATGTCTCTTTGTGGTCATTTTGTGTAGTTTTGTGGTCATTTTGTGTAGTTTAATGCCTCTTTGTGGTCATTTTGTGTAGTTTTGTGGTCATTTTGTGATGTTTTGTGTCTTTGTGGTCATTTTGTGTAATCATGTGGTCATTTTGTGTCTCTTTGTGGTCATTTTGTGTTGTTTTGTCTTTGTGATGGCTCTGCCTTTTTTTTTTTTGTAGTTGCTTTGCATTTTTTTTATAGTCGTAAGTCTCTTTGTAGACATGTTGTGTCTCTTTGTGATAATTTGAGTCTTTTTGAGAGACATTCTCTAGGTGAAGGTCGGGGGCCCTGAGCCCAGTAGCCCGGTTCAGTAGCCCATGCATGACTACAAGTGGCCGTGGTAGTAAACGCTGCACTGCTGCAGGTGTACCGGCTGTTCCTCTTCCTCTGCTGCAGCACCCGACTGTAAACATGCCCCGACCCCGGTCCCATCGCCACCTTTTAATTTCCTTTGGTCGAGAAGCCGTGGCCGTGTTCGTCCTGTCGGCAGTCTGAAAACGCCTCGCCATCCTCCTCCTTAAACCCACGCGCAGAAGAAAATGTCATGAAATAGGAGACAAAAAACATTTATCTTTCCCTCCGTCCTCCTTGACCTTTATAAATCCCCTGTCCACGCTGCTTAGTCTCTGCTCAAATTCAGCCTTAATTACATCAAAGCAATTACAGAGCCAATATGAAGGCCTCGTCCTCTGAGGAAAGGAGGGAAAAAGTCCAGCAGCAAACTTTAGAAACTACGAGTTAAGACCGGAACAAGGAAATAAGTCCGTCTCTGGTGGCCCTGCAGACGATCTATACAGAGGGATGTTTTCTGCTGTAGCAAAAATAAATCTGCATTATTTTTAAACGAGCATTCACTAATTATTCAGCACTACAAATAGATTTTAACCGCTTATTTAATTGGAAGTACGCAGGAAAACATGATTTAATGTTAATTATTTAGCACGTGTGTTTCTGAATATTGTGCATGAGATTCCTCTTGTCCTCTTTCCTGCTCTCGAGCTCTCAGTAAAGCAACACTGCCATCTGGTGGTGAAACACCCACAGCTCACCCAACAAGTACGGAAACCTCACAACGAGCTGAAGTCCTGCAGAATGAGGTAAAGTAGTCTGCAGTCCAGGTTTCCACTGGACCTGAAGGGTATGAATGAAATGCACTTAGTTCATTCCTGAACTCAAATATGTTCCACCCTGAAGAATGTCAGACAGAAACCAGTCAGAATATCTGGTCTCTTTTACATTTGTGCATCTAGGTATCTTGATCTCACTTTCATTTTTTTTTTTTTTTAATTGTGTAGTTTACAAAGTGTTTAACTTAAAAGTGAGCATCCAGATTTCTCTGCTACATGATATATATTTTTTTATCTTAACATGTCCATTTCCAGATTTGAGTGGACTAAACTCTGATTTAAGACAAGTTCAAATATAATCAAGCAACAAGGCTATGCATGTGTGAGACATTTCAGATGTAACTGGAGGTTCAAATGCAAAGAATTAGTCAAGTGACAGAAAAAATTATATATATAATTCTGTTGAGTTTTATTTTATCTTTCAAGCCGATTTCAGCCTCAATTATGAAGACTCATTTTCCATCTTTACATTGTCATAAATATCTTCAGATTTTGAGCAGTTTATTGAACACAATCATTTGCAGATACCATCAAATAGCAACAGGGTGATGAATTAAAATAAATCAATACAGATGTTACTCTTGGAGTCAAGAGAAGTTGGTCTTAACAGCTTTATTTAGAGAAGGATGTAAAGGCACATTCTCTCCCATAGGAGAGTCATTTTTTAAACCGAACACCATGGGATCGAGCTCAGACAAATCGCTGCTCAGCAGTAACATTAGTGTTTATTAGAGGTCTACAGACAAGATGTTGAACGGCACATTGACACTCGGCATGCTTCTGGAGGAGATTTAAAATCATAAACTGTTAGATTGAGCGAGAACTTTACCCTCTCTTTAAAACGGCGCTACTTATAAATGATATACTTTTCAATACTCCTCCCCCTCTTCGTCTTCTTCGAATGAGTCCATGCCCACCTCCTCGTAATCCTTCTCCAGGGCGGCCATGTCCTCCCTGGCCTCTGAGAACTCCCCCTCCTCCATCCCCTCCCCCACGTACCAGTGGACGAAGGCCCTCTTGGCGTACATCAGGTCGAACTTGTGGTCGAGTCTGGCCCAGGCCTCTGCGATGGCGGTGGTGTTGCTCAGCATGCACACGGCCCTCTGCACCTTGGCCAGGTCTCCGCCGGGCACCACGGTGGGGGGCTGGTAGTTGATGCCCACCTTGAAGCCGGTGGGGCACCAGTCCACGAACTGGATGCTACGCTTGGTCTTGATGTTGCTGATGGCGGAGTTGACGTCTTTGGGCACCACGTCTCCTCGGTACAGCAGACAGCACGCCATGTACTTACCGTGGCGAGGGTCGCACTTCACCATCTGGTTGGCGGGCTCGAAGCAGGCGTTGGTGATCTCGGCCACGGTGATCTGCTCGTGATAGGCTCTCTCTGCAGAGATCACCGGGGCGTAGGTGGCCAGGGGGAAGTGGATACGAGGGTAGGGCACCAAGTTGGTCTGGAACTCCGTCAGGTCCACGTTCAGGGCTCCGTCGAAGCGCAGGGAGGCGGTGATGGAGGACACGATCTGGCTGATGAGGCGGTTCAGGTTGGTGTACGACGGGCGCTCGATGTCCAGGTTCCTGCGGCAGATGTCGTAGATGGCCTCGTTGTCTACCATGAAGGCGCAGTCAGAGTGCTCCAGGGTGGTGTGGGTGGTGAGGATGGAGTTGTAGGGCTCCACCACGGCTGTGGACACCTGGGGAGCTGGGTAGATGGCAAACTCCAGCTTGGACTTCTTGCCAAAGTCTACTGAGAGGCGCTCCATCAGGAGGGAGGTGAAGCCGGAGCCGGTTCCTCCACCGAAGGAGTGGAAGATGAGGAACCCTTGTAGACCCGTGCACTGGTCCGACTGGACGAGAAAAAGCAGAAGTCACCATTAAAGAACTTATAAAACAAAAAACACTGGTGACGCCTCGCCGCCACTTCAATAAAGACAAGATTTATTTATTTGGCCCTTTTTTCGTACCAGTTTGCGAATCCTGTCGAGTACATTGTCGATGTGCTCCTTTCCCACGGTGTAGTGACCTCGGGCGTAGTTGTTGGCGGCGTCCTCCTTTCCTGAGATCAGCTGCTCGGGGTGGAAGAGCTGGCGGTACGTGCCTGTGCGAACCTCGTCTGGAGCGGAGAGAAGGGGGAGCGTTAACGGACGTTTGATTCGGGGATTTAAAATAAATTTGCGCGACCTTTATGATCGATATAAATAACGGAGCATTAGAAAATATATGACCGACAGCAGAAGACAAACATGAAATTTAATAAATGTATAAACACACAACATTTGGAATGGAAATTTTTTATATGCATTTGCCAATATTTGTTAAACGAGACGATCTCTCCAAAGATTTTAGTTCTATATAGATTTGTTACACTTTAGTATGGTCTCATTTATTATATTTATAGTTACCAATTCCACGTGTAGTTTTTAAGTTGTCAGATGTGTCTTGGTCTGACTTTGAATGTAATGTTGGTCTAATATACAGAGTGATTTATCAAACACTTCATCCGAGTGTTAAGACTCTGCATTTATTAAATAAGACCACTTTGGTGAAAAGTGAGCCTTTGGGATCTGATAGGCCGATTCAAACTGAAGTGGGCGTGGCCAAAATCAAATTTGACTGCTGGTTTGCAAACTTGAATTGAACTTTGGTTGAAATATAGTCATATAGTCCTCATCTCAACAATTACAGTTCCTCACCAATCACAGTGGGCTCCAGGTCCACAAAGATGGCCCTGGGGACGTACTTCCCGTTGCCGGTCTCGCTGAAGAAGGTGGTGAAGGAGTCGTCATAGCCCCCTTTGGGCTTCTCGCTGGGCATTTGGCCGTCGGGCTGGATGCCGTGCTCCAGGCAGTAGAGCTCCCAGCAGGTGTTGCCCATCTGGACACCAGCCTGGCCGACATGGATAGAGATACACTCGCGCTGTGGAGGGGGAAAAAGAAGAGATTTAGATATATTTAAAGTATTTAAGAGATACCGGATGGACGCCTTGCAGCTGCAACGTGTCAAAACCGGATTAAACGCATGCAAACTAAACCCTGTTGTTTTTCCACACATTTAAGTGAAGCAATTCTGCTGATAACTTAAATAAAAACAAAATGTGTCGAGTCATGACACCATAATAAACCGCTCCTGCAGCCTCACTGTATTTGCACCGCAACCCGATTTGTGTGGATGTAAATGTGCAGAAACCCGTCACATTTCCATAACACGCAGAGCTAAATAACCAAGTGTCATTAACATGTTCTTGTCAGGGTGTCTATGGAGGCCAAAGTGCTTCCACACCCTCCTGAAGTATTTCTAGCTGCTTGTCCGTGATGTGGCAATGGGTGCTGACTGAAACAAGTTCGGTCTCATCTGTTGGAAGGGAGATTATCCCGAGGGAGCGAAAGATTCAGCATCATCTGTCCTGTTCTGTTAACTGACTCTTTGAGAGGTTAAAGCCATGCAAGTGTCAGAGAGAGAATAGTATGGTTTTTTAATATAGAATATTAGGTCAATAACTGAAGTGCTAAATGGGGCAGCAGCTGACCTCTGACCACATTTACAGCGGGCCAGTGAATTATGTTGTGAAATTCCCATGAAGGTCACCTCTGAGCCTCCAAATCATGACAGGGCAGTTTTAAAAAAAAATAGGAATGATCTAAAAGAGTTAAATATAAGTGGAGTGACTGACTTTCATTCACATTTCATTTTAGGAAAGATTATGTCTGAAAGCATAAAAACCAACTGGTGTTGGCTGATGAAACTAGTGAGCTACATGTAATATAAATAGTCAGGGTGGGAATAAATAGTTACTTTAAAATGGAGCATTCTGATAATGCAAGTGAATCATACCCGGATGAGATCATAAAGGGAGATATGACCCAATCTCACTTCCTGAACTGATAGACTCACAGAAACTGAAGTTCTTAATCAAATGGTAAACTGTTTCTTATTTTAGCAAGACTATTGAATTACCATTATGTTATATATCATTAGAGATATAAAAGGCCGGTACTGTGAGAATATTCTGGTGTTAATCCAGTTGCTGAATGACGCAGCAGTATTTTATAGTGGAACTAAAAGGTAATAAATAAATGGTTGAGCTGTCAGGCTTCTGCTGCAGTAGCATTACTGCGAACCACGAGAAGCCAACGTGACCTTTCACCCCAACTAAAGACCAACACAACATATTTTTCCCCTTTCATTGTGGGGCTTTTGTTTTGAATTCTGCTCTCGCTGGACTGCCCCTCCCCCACCAAGCAGCTCGTGATGAGGATGGAGGAGGGGGCCGCATGGGAGCTGCCAACTATGGCGATGGCAGCCAGCTATTTTGAGTGCAGACCGTCGTCCCGTCTGCCCCACTGACCTCTTTGGACGCAAAGCGCTCCAAATGACGCAGAATGCGCAACACCACACACACAAAAAAACACCACAAAACCTGTGAATTAAATCTTGTATTCCACATTTTTATGCCCCTTTTTTTTTAGTGCGCCAGAGAGCTGCGACACACCGGATGTGAGAAATATGGGCGTGGCCATGTCGCAACACGCCACATTGTTGCGCGCTCGCCCTTCGAACGCTACACTTCCTGGCGATGGCTACTTCCTGCATCTCCGTCCTGAAACTACGTCACAGCTGACGCTGGGGCCTAAAGACAGCAGACAGCCAGCACAGAGGAGCTTTGTGTTCGGAGTTCGGTCGTGTAGTGAGTCTCGCTTGACGTTAAATCCACTAGAGGGGTGTTTTTGTTGGACGTGACGCGACGCGCCGCCTCCCCACTTCATGTGGACTCCGACGGCTCAACAGGAAGTGTCAGCAGACCAGAAACCAGTTGGGGAACCAGACTTTTCTGGTCCTGAACGCCTCCACTAAGCCGTGTTCACTCCCTGTCGCTGCGACACTCGCGGTTCGCTCTTGGGTGGGAACAAAGTTTTAAAAAAAAATTTTAAAAATGGGGGAAGGTCAGCTCCCTGAACGCCGGCTGAATAATTAATCTAAGCTCCTGTAAATAAAACAAAATGTTCCTCCACGGCTTGAATGGTTTATTGTCACGTGTCGGACCTCATGTTTTAAACATGGTAAAAAACAGGCCTCAGTTTTTTTTTTTTTTTTTTTTTTTTTTAAATATTTTTCCTGTATCTGAAGGGTGATTCTCCATTAATTCAAGGCCTTCAATAATAATTAAAAAAAAGAGCGAGCCAGCTTCAGGTGTGACGCTGCAGGAATGCAGCTTATCAGCGCGATGGCGCACAGCGGCAGAAATAGAAACGTAAAATACACAAGCGGCCTCTGGGAGCCACATCAGCATTCCCAGAGCCGGGCAAACAAGCACGCCCTGCTGACAGACACACATATGGAAACGGTTAACCTTTACGGGGCTGGAGCCACATGCCCGGTAGCCACTTCCCCCCTCATGCATTTTATTAATTATGGGCCAACATTCAAATAAAATAAATAATCTGTGTTTAATGTGCTGGAAAAATGGCTAAATGGGGCTCCGGTCGCAGCCCGAGGCCCCTCGAGTAGAAGTAAAAAGCGCAAAGTTGAAGCTTGGGGTAGGTTTTTGGAGGGAAAGTACGCAGATGCAACAGGAAAACTATGATTACATGTTTCCTGTGAAACACTGCAGCGAGGAATCAGGCAGAATACTGCATGCGTGGCTCTTCTTTCAGACGCAATACCGCAATAATAGCAATAATACTCACCATTATGCTGTTCTGATTGTCCTTTAAGGAAGAAGAAATTCAAACTTGCAGGCTCTCACAGGCACCTATAATGAGATCTCTGTGAATGAAGTCCTATCTGCGTGTGACGCACACTCCTTTATACCGACTGCAGAGGAGGAGGGGGAAGAGGAGGAGCTGGTGACAGCTGCAGCTTTGTCCTGGCCTCAGGCCCCGCTTCCTGTTGGGCCCTTTCAGAGTAAAAGCAGCACTGAGAGAGAGGAATGGAGTACTTTTTACTGACTTTTCTAAATATTTACTTGACAGTTGTAGTTACTTTTCAGATTAAGATTTAAGTAAAAAAAAATGTGATGAGAATAAAGGACATGATGCATCATTACAGATATTTTACTTCAGTAAAGTATTGATGTCCTGCATTATAAATATTTCTTTATGAAATATTTGCATCAAAAGTGAAGTATAAGTACAATATTTCTCTCTTAAATGTAGTAAATACTTGAGTAAGTGTACTTTTATTCCAGCTCTGCAAAACAGAAGCCTAAATTAAGCTACAACAACAATAATAATACAATAATACAACAATATTTGTGTTATTTGTGTTGCAGATACCCTCAATATGCACATTTGTTCTATAATGGAGTACATCTACATGGTGTATTGCTACTTTTACTTGTGTACAATATGTAAATACTTCTTCCATTGCGCGTGGAGTGCGTGAGGCAGGACGTTACGCTTTGCAAATACTTCACCACTTCCTGTATCCGCTGTGCGGCGCTAGACGACACGCTCAACACCAGGCATCGTGTTTCTCTATGTGAAGTGTAGACCACGTCACGTAAATGTTATGTAAATCAGGAGAGACCAGTCGGATAAAGAAAGGATAATTATTCATTGTTAACGGATGATACGTGATGGTAAAGTCTCGACAGAGTCTACAGGGAGATTTGTAATTGAGGGTCGTTTGCCCCGATCAGCAACAAGATAGATCCCTCTGTGGAGTCCAGACCTGGTGGAGGTGGAGGATGATAGAAGGATGAGTTGATAGAGAGATGGTCATATGTAGAATAGACAGCAGCAAGATGAGAGGCTCACCATGTATTTGTTTCGTTGTTCTTATTGGATAGAAGAGACCAGCTGATCTGAACAGCTGGTGTCATGATTGACAGCCCGGAACAATGACAGCAATTAAATAATGAGTGAGCATGCTGAGAAGTGATTGGCAGGTGTATGAGAAATAAATTATGGGCTTGGAAGAGTGTGGTCTTCCGACTGAACTTACACTTGAGCGTCATGTAAATCCGATGCCTTTTGCCAGTAGGTGGCGCTATGAAACTGTGAACATTTCTTCATGGGAATGTGCTCAGGCCTGGACCGGCATCCTGCATGAGACACTCTGGAGGGATCGGATGATGTACCTTGGAGTTGCAACAACTTTCTCTAACATAGCGAACCGCACAAAATGGGAGTGAAATGGGCGCCACGCCACGTCAAGGCCGTTGAGAAAAACCTGACGATTTCAATAATCGTTCATCACAAAGGTCTAAAGAGCGTTCTGTCCAAATTTGAAGTCGATCGCATTAATTCTGTAGGAGGAGTTCGTAAGAGTACAAAGGCTGAAAACGGCGAAAAATGACAAAAAAGCCCAAATTGGCCGAATTACTGTAGCGCCCCCTAGTGTCTCAATGACATACAAATTTCAGGGCATGTTGCAGGATGCAATGGGCACATATGCTGCAAATCTTGTGACACTAGGCCCAATGGTTTTGAAGTTATAAGTATTGATGTACAAGCCACGCCCCTGAGAAGTTCATTGGTCCATATCATATGAATGCAATAAGATATCAA